>CM065383.1:8007500-8372500 GCA_033060915.1 Euryodendron excelsum | reverse complement strand
CAAGACACATAACTAGAGATGAATTTTAATTCACATCTCTTACACCAAAGGATGGAGGCTTGATCACTTTTGGAGACAATAGCAAATGCAATATCATTGGTATAGATACTATTAGTAAAAACTCCTCTACTTTAATTAAAAATATTTTACTTGTTAAAAGCCTTAAGCATAACCTGTTGAGTGTTAGTTAATTGTGTGACAAAGGTTGTAAGGTAGTATTTTAATCTTGTAAGTGCATTGTCGTAAACATGAATGACAACAAGACCATATTGACTGGACAGAAACAAGACAATATTTACATTTTTAACTTAAATGATTTATCTTTTTACAAAATAAAATGTCTTGCTGTTATAAACAAAGATAGTTAGATGTGGCATAGAAGACTTGGTTATATTAGTATGAGCATTCTTTCAAAAATTTTGAAAAATGAACTAATGAATGGTCTTCCCAAACTTAAATTTGAAAAAGATAAAATTTGTGATGCATGTCAAATGGGGAAGCAAACCATAATTTCTTTCAAATCTACTCATATACTCTCTACATTTAGGCCACTACAATTTTTGCATATGAATTTGTTTGGACCAACTAGAACCTTAAGTCTATATGGTAAGCAATATGCTCTTGTTATTGTTGATGATTACTCAAAATACACTTGGCTATTTTTTCCAGCTCACAAGGATGAAACAATTGTTTTTTTTCACCAAGTTTTGTAAAAAAGTTCAAAATGAAAAAGGATTTACAATCATAGCAATTAGAATTGACCATGGTGATGAGTTTGATTGCAAACCTTTTGAAATATATTGTGATGAAAATAGTTTTAAACACAACTTTTCAGCACCTAGAACTCCTCAACAAAATGGAGTTATTGAGACGAAAAATAGAACTTTGGAAGAAATGTGGAAAACAATGCTTTGTTAAAATATTTTTGGGCTAAAGCTGTTAACACAACTTGCTATGTTTTAAGTAGAGTTTTGGTGAGAAAATCTTTAAACATAACCCCATATGAGTTTTGGAAAGACAAGAAACCAAATATTTCATACTTTAGAGCTTTTGGATGCAAATGCTTTGTGTTGAATAACAATAAGGACAACCTTGATAAACTTGATGCAAAATTAAATGAGGGTGTCTTTCTTAGTTATTCCACTCATAGCTAAGCTTATAGAATTTTTAATAAGAAAAGTTTAGTTATTGAAGAATCAGTGCATGTTACCTTTGATGAACTAAATTCTTTTTCAAAGAATATTGTGAGTGATGATGTGGAACAAAACTTAGATGAGTTGAATATCAATCCAACTCAAAGTGAACCTCCACCACAAGAGAAAAGAAATCAAGACATTCCATCAAACCAATAAGATGTGAATGAAGGGTTGTTAAAGGAATGGAAGTTTGTTCATAACCATCCAACATAACAAATACTAGGTGATTTATCACAAGGGGTAAGAACATGATCATCTCTTAGAAATATATGTAACCATCTTGTTTTTCTATCACAAATTGAACCAAAATATTTTCAAGAAGCTGAAAATGATGAATTTTGGATTATGGCCATGTAAGATGAATTAAATCAATTTAAAAGGAATGAAGTTTGGAACTTTGTTCCTAGGCCGAAAGATCATCTTGTAATTTGAGTCAAATGGGTGTTTAGAAACAAAATAGATGAATTTGGAATTGTTGCAAGAAATAAGGCCAAACTTGTAGCTCAAGGCTATAGTTAAGTAGAAGGAATTGATTTTGATGAGACTCATGCACCTGTAGCTAGAATAGAGGCTATTAGAATGTTGCTTGCATTTTCATGTTTCAAAAATTTTAAGTTTTATTAAATAGATGTAAAAAGTGCATTTCTTGGCGGTTTTATATCTGAAGAGGTTTATGTTGAACAACCTCTTGATTTCGAAAATTCAAAATTTTTAAATCATGTTTTCATACTTAAAAAAGTACTTTATGATTTAAAACATGCCCCAAGGGCTTGGTATGAAAGATTGAGCAAATTTTTGATTGAAAATAATTTTACAAGAGGAAAGGTTGATAGTACACTTTTTATAAATATTAGAGACCATGATATACTTATTGTGAAAATTTATGTGGATGACATCATATTTGGCTATACTAATGAAAAGCTTTGCAAGGAATTTGCTAAGTGTATGTAGGGTAAATTTGAGATGAGCATGATGGGAGAATTCAACTTCTTCATTGGACTTTAAATCAAACAATTAAAGGAAGGCGTCTTCATAAACCAAGCTAAGTACATCAAAGACTTACTCAAAAATTTTGATATGGAGGATGCAAGCTATTGAGCACTTCCATGAATATTTCAATGAAGATAAGAAAGGTATCTTTGTAGATACCAAATTATATAAAAATATGATTGACTCATTACTCTATCTAACTGCTAGCAGACCTGACATTATATTTAGTGTATGCCTATGTGTTAGATTTCAATATAATCTTAAGGAATCACATTTTGGAGCTATTAAAACGATTTTTAGATATCTCAAGTACACAGTTAACCTTAGATTATGGTATCCTAAGAGCACATCTGTGAACTTGATTGGCTATTTTGATGCTGACTATACTGGTAGTAAAGTTGATAGAAAGAGCTCAAGTGCCTCTTGTCAATTTCTTGGTAATATGCTTGTTTCATGGTTTAATAAGAAATAAAACTCAGTTTACACTTTCCACAGCTGAGGCAAAGTACATTGTAACTGGAAGTTGTTGTGCTTAAGTCCTTTGAATCAAACACCAATTAGAGGACTTTGGACTAACCTTTGAACACATTCCCATTAGATGTGATAACACAAGTGCGATCAATTTGACCAAAAATCTCATTCAGCACTCTCGTATAAAACACATTGAAATTATGCATCATTTTATATATGATCATGTGCAAAAAGGTAATATTAAACTTGACTTTGTAAGCACTAAGAACCAATTTGTTGATATATTCACAAAACCATTGAGTGAGGATAGGTTTTGTATGATTAGAAGAGAATTAGGAATGAGTAATCCAATATTTTGATTGATTTATATGTTCTTCATGTTCAATAATGCTATTGAATCTTTATAATTGATGGAATACTTATTTGATACATTACATGTCATTCACAAGTCATATTTTGCATTTCATAAAGGAAGAGTCGACCCCTGTTTCTTGAGAATAACTTATGTTAGCTTTTGTTGAAAAGAGTCGACCCTTATAGTACCAAGAGTCAACCCATTTTAATAGAGAGCTCAGAAGCAATTTTGTAAGAAAAAATTCGACCCCTCAAAGCCAAGAGTCGACCTTTCTATGTGGTTGCTCAGTAACTTTAAATACCTCTATTTATTTGACAAAATTTAAATTTTCCTTCTCTCTCGACAAATTGCCTCTCCAACTGCTAAGAACCATCAAGCCTCTCCACAAATCACTCTCAACTCCCATCATATACCTATTTCGATCTCTCCAAACCTATTCCCAACCTCCATTCATCTTTTGATCTATCTCCTATGGCACCAAAATTTGACAAGTCAAAAAAAGGAAAGAAAACCCTAGAAGTGTCGACACTTAAGGTAGCTGAAAGTAAAAAGAGAAAATATTATAAAGAATCCTCTATGGGGCATGGGAAGAAGAAGAAATCGAAGGGAATCACTCAAGATGAAGGGAAGATTGAAAGGAATAAAACCTATTTCTCCAGCAATAAGGCCGAAGCTAAGTATTACTCCATATTTTCTTTGACGCTTATTTTGAATGGTAAATGGATAAATTTTTAATTTTTTGCTGAGTAGAACTTTGAATTTGAGGCTAGATTAGATGCCCGTGGCTAGAAATCAATGACACAAATTAGGGAAGATGTATATCCCGAATTAGTTAGGCAATTTTATGCCCATGCCAACAGAGGGTTTGACACTCAATATATTGATAGTTAGGTAAATGAAGTGTCATTCACCATCACCAAATATGTGATTTGCCATATTCTAGGAATTGATAGTGGTGGTGAAACTCAAAGAAAGGAGGTAAATAGAAAACTCAATTGACTGCTCTCTATGGAGAAGAAACTGCTGCAAGCATTCAACCCATAACCAAGGACCTACCTTTGGACCTTAAACTTGTCCATCATTTCATTTGCAGGATTTTAATTTCTAAATGTGGGAAGTTTGAGTTCATTTCTGAAAAAGAATTGTTCTCTCTTTGGGCTTACATTAGCAACACCAAGATTGACTTGGCCATGTTCATTATGTTGAGTCAATGCCTTGATTTTGATGATAACAAAACATGGTTAAATGATCTAATAATTCTACTTAGTGTGCAGATGTATTATTAATTAGATCTTGACTTGAAACTTATCATAATAGAGGATTTATGATGAAAAGCATGATGAAGTGATGTATTCTACAAAGGTGATATTATAAGAAGAAAAAGAAATCTCAAGTTGATGAAAATTCTAGATTGAAGATTGATAAACATGAAAGAATAACATATTTTACAATGGTGATTTTATAAGAGAATGAAGATGATGGATATCAAAGAAGAAGAATGAAAATGATCAAAGTCTTGATTTAAAAGATTGAAGACTTTGAGGACTTGAAGATATCTTGCAAGAATTGAAAAAGAAGAGACCAACTCAAAAACATAAAAGCTTTCTTAATAGATTTAAAGATGTTTTGAAGACATGGAAGGAATCACAAGACTTGGAAAGCTTTCTTGGAAGAGTTGTTGAAGTCCATGGAGAAGCCATGTTGATTGAAGAAATGAAGATTCTAAGTCATGGAAGCTCTCTCGAAGATCTTGAAGAAAACTTGAATCAATAGATGAAGCTATGATGATGGAAGAGCTCTACAAGTGATGAAAATGAAGAAAATTCACCTTGAATGGATTGAAGATGTTCTTGGAGTCATCTAACCTTGAAGAAGTGTTTGCAAGCTTTAAAAAGCCTATTTAGATGATCCTTGAAGAGATTGGAAGATTTGAAAAAGAATGAAGAAAAGTTGCAAAAATATGGGTTTTGGTAAAAAGAGTCGACCCCTCAAGCAAAAAGAGTCGACTCATTCGAAGAGAGCCTTGGATTTGTGCTGGAGACTCAAAAGAGTCAACTCCTGGCCAAAAAGAGTCGACTCATTGCAACAGAGAACAACAATTCTGCAGACTGCTAAAAAGAGTCGACTCCTGGGACAAAAGAGTCGACTCATTTGGACAGTGACTTGAAAAATCTGCTGAAATGCAAAAAGAGTCGACTCATTGTGAAAAGAGTCGACCCCTAGACCGTAACGGCTAGTTTTCTGACAGACGGTATGGGCAAAAATGCAACCAAATCTTCTCTCATACTTCTCCAACGGCTAGAATCGATCCATACCTATATATATGAGATACATACAGCTTCAAAGAAGAAGAAGAGAGCAAATCATACCATTCATATCAAGTGCTTGAAGCTGAAAATCACCTGTACCTCACTGCCACATATTTTTGCTGAGTGTTTAAAGTTATCCATTGAGTTGTATTCATTTGTATACTCACTAGGAGAGTCACTCTTTGTATAATCTTCATTCATTCTCGTTTGGGTGGGTTTGTAACCTTGTAAGTTTGAGTGTTCTTGGAAAAACACTTGTAAGTTTAAGAGAAGCTTGGACAAAATCTCTTAGGTTTTGAAAACTTGGGAAGAAGCTTTTGTAAGAGTGAGCTGGGCACTCGTGGCACAACCAGCGGCTGTGTAAGGAGTATTGCATAGTGGAATTCCTTCGAAAGGATCAAAGAAGAGAGGACGTAGGCAAGGTTAGCCGAACCTCTATAAATCTGGTGCATATTTCTTCTGTCTCTGTTTTGCTTACTTGCTCATTATGCATGCTTGCAAATACTTGGTTTAATGTACACTTCATTTGCTTGATACATATACTTTGATTATTTGTTACTAAAATACATAAATGATTTTTTAGTTCAAATTCTTGTTAAAAATTCTATAAAACCCAATTCACCCCCCTCTTCGGTTGCCTACTTGGGCCAACAATTGGTATCAGAGCTAGTACTCTAGTTTAAAGGCTTAACATCCTTAGAGTTGATCCATGGCAACCATGTTTGGAAGCTCTTTAGGTGAGGGTCAATCCACTAACAGACCTCCAATGTTTAATGGTACAAACTACAACTATTGGAAGAATAGAATGAGGATTTATATTCAATCTGTTGACTATGAGTTATGGATGATTATCGTTAACGGTCCTAAAACTCCCAGCAAAGTTATTGAAAGAGAAGTTATCCCTAAACCTGAAAATGAATGGGGTGAGAATGACATGAAGCTTATGCAATCTAATGCTAAGGCTATGAATATCTTATATTGTGCATTAGATCCAAATGAGTTCAATAGAATTTCTACCTGTGAATCTGCCAAAGAAATTTGGGACAAACTTGAAGTAACTCATGAAGGAACCAATCAGGTCAAGGAGTCAAAAATTAACATTCTTGTGCATAATTATGAATTATTTAGAATGAAATCTGATGAGTCTATAACTGAGATGTTCACTAGATTCACTGACATTGTAAATGGTTTAAAGTCTCTTGGAAAAGTGTATCCTAACAGTGAACAGGTGAGGAAAATCTTAAGATCACTGCTAAAGACATGGGAAGCAAAGGTGACAGCCATTCAAGAAGCTAAAGACCTCAACACTCTACCTCTTGAAGAACTTCTTGGCTCTCTCATGACTTATGAGCTAACCCGAAAACAGAATGCTCAAGAAGAAGAGGACAAGAAAAAGAAGTCTGTTGTATTCAAGTCCACCACATCAGAAAATGAATCTGGGAGTGAAGAAGAAGATGAGGAAGATCTTGCTCTCATCACAAGAAAATTCAAGAGATTCATGAGAAGAAGGTGGAAGGGAGGAAAGAAGATTGAAGCAAAGGGTGAATCCAACAACAAGGATTCTACCATTATATGCTACGAATGCAAAAAGCCAGGACACATGAGAAATGAGTGTCCCCAACTGAAAAAGAAAGGAAAGAAAGAAAAAGGGAAGAAGGCTCTAGCTGCAACATGGAGTGACAGTGAGGATTCAAGCTTAGATAAATCTGAAACTCATGAAGTAGCCAACCTATGTCTGATGGCACATGAAGAAGAAACAGAGGTAACTAATTCTGATTTCTCTTTTAATGAATTGCAAGATGCTTTTGATGATTTGATAGTTGAATTTAAAAAGCTAAGCATCAAAAACAATCTTCTCAAGAATATGATATTCACTCTCACAGAAGAAAGTGAAGAGTTACAAAATGAAAATGACATTTTGAAAAATGAAAACTCTGCTTTGAAAGAAAAAGTCACTGATTTAGAAAAATCTCTCTCTAAATGTGTCAATGGAAGAGATAAACTTGATGTTATGCTTGGAAAAAGAAATTGCTCTCTTGACAAGGCTGAAATAGGTTACAATGTTTTTAAACATAAAAAATTTTCAAAAGCACCAATCACATGCTTTTATTGTCATAAGAGAGGTCACTTTGCAAATCAATGTTTCTTTATACAACGATCTCATGTTGCCAAGAAAGCTTGGGTTCCAAAAGGAACATTGAAGACTAACTCCACTGGACCCAAGATGATTTGGGTACCAAAGGTCAAAGGTTGAGTTGCTTGTTTTGTAGGTGTGTCTTCAAGCCAATTCCAAAAAGGATCAATGGTACTTGGACAGTGACTGTTCAAGACATATGACTAGAGATGAAACTCAATTCACTTCTCTCACACCAAAAGATGGAGGATTGGTCACTTTTGGAGATAATAGCAAAGGCAAGATCATCAGTATAGGTAGTATTGGTAAAAATTCTTCAACTTCTATTGAGAATGTTCTACTTGTTAAAGGACTTAAACACAACCTGTTAAGCATTAGTCAATTGTGTGACAAAGGTTGCAAAGTAGTGTTTGAATCATCCAAATGTAATGTAGTAAACATAAATGATAACAAGATCATATTGACTGGTCATAGACAAGGCAATATTTACACTTTCAACTTAAATGAATTATCTTCTTGTAAGATCAAATGCCTTGCTGCTGTGAGCAAAGATGATAGTTGGTTGTGGCATAGAAGGCTTGGCCATATTAGTATGAGCATTATTTCAAAAATTTCGAAAAATGAGTTAGTAAATGGTCTTTCCAAACTCAATTTTGAAAAAGACAAAACTTGTGATGCATGTCAAATGGGAAAACAAACCAGAGTGTCTTTTAAATCTACCAACATGCTCTCCACTTCTAGACCACTTCAACTATTGCATATGGATTTGTTTGGACCAACTAGAACTCTAAGCTTAGCCGGTAAACAATATGCTCTTGTCATTGTTGATGATTACTCAAGGTTTACATGGACATTCTTTCTAGCTCACAAAGATGAAACAATTGCTTTCTTTACCACATTTTGTAAAAGGGTTCAAAACGAAAAAGGATTTACAATCACAGCAATTAGAACTGACCATGGTGGTGAATTTGATTACAAACCTTTTGAAACATATTGTGATGAAAATGGTTTTGAACATAATTTTTCAGCACCTAGAACCCCTCAACAAAATGGAGTTGTTGAGAGGAAAAACAGGACTTTGAAAGAAATGGGGAGAACAATGCTTTGTAAAAACAATTTGCCAAAATATTTTTGGGCTGAAGCTGTTAACACAGCTTGCTATGTGTTAAATAGAGTTTTGGTAAGAAAATTTTTAAATAAAACCCCATACGAGCTTTGAAAAAACAAGAAACCAAATGTTTCATATTTTAGAGCTTTTGGATGTAAATGCTTTGTGTTGAATAATAACAAGGACAACCTTGGTAAATTTGATGCAAAATCTGATGAAACTATCTTTCTAGGATATTCCTCACATAGCAAGGCTTATAGAGTTTATAATAAAAAAACCTTAGTTGTTGAAGAATCAATTCATGTTACCTTTGATGAACTAAATTCTTTGTCTAGAAAGGCTGTGAATGATGATATAGATGATGTGGAGAAGAACTTGGATAAGATGAACATTGATCAAACTCAAAATGAAGCTTCACCACATGACAAAGGAAATCAAGATGACTCCTCAAGCCAACAAAATGAGAATGAAGGATTGCCAAAGGAGTGGAAATTTGTCCACAACCATCCAACAGAGCAAATATTAGGTGATCCATCACAAGGGGTAAGAACAAGATCATCTCTTAGAAATATGTGTAATCATCTTGCTTTTCTTTCACAAATAGAACCAAAAGGTTTTCAAGATGCTGAAAATGATGAGTCATGGATTATGGCCATGCAAGAAGAATTAAACCAATTTGAAAGGAATAAGGTTTGGAATCTTGTTCCTAGACCTAAAGATCATCCTGTAATTGGAACCAAATGGGTGTTCAGAAACAAGATGGATGAATCTGGAACCATTATTAGAAACAAGGCAAGACTTGTAGCTCAAGGCTATAGTCAAGAAGAAGGTATTGATTTTGATGAGACATATGCACCTGTAGCTAGATTAGAAGCTATTAGAATGTTGCTTGCATTATCATGTTTCAAGAATTTCAAACTCTATCAAATGGATGTGAAGAGTGCATTCTTGAATGGTTTTATATCTGAAGAGGTGTATGTTGAACAACCTCCTGGTTTTGAAAATCCTATATTTCCAGAACATGTTTTCAAACTTACTAAAGCCTTATATGGTTTAAAGCAAGCCCCAAGGGCCTGGTATGAAAGGCTAAGCAAATTTTTAACCGAAAATGATTTTACCAAAGGAAAAGTTGATACAACTCTTTTTATAAAGGTTAAAAATCATGACATGTTGCTTGTGCAAATTTATGTTGATGACATTATATTTGGCTCTACTAATGAAAAGCTTTGCAAAGAATTTGCTAAGTGTATGCAGGGTGAGTTTGAGATGAGCATGATGGGTGAGCTCAATTACTTCCTTAGACTTCAAATCAAACAATCAAAGGAAGGAATTTTCATTAACCAAGTTAAGTACATCAAAGATCTACTCAAGAAGTTTGGGCTGGAAAATGCGAAACCATTGGGCACTCCTATGAATACTTCAACAAAACTTGACAGTGATGAGAAAGGTATTTCGGTAGATACCAAGCTATATAGAAGTATGATAGGCTCATTGCTCTACTTGACTGCTAGTAGGCCTGATATTATGTTTAGTGTATGTTTGTGTGCTCGATTTCAATCTAATCCAAAGGAATCACATATTATTGCTGTTAAACGAATATTTAGGTACCTTAAGCACACACTTAATCTTGGATTGTGGTATCCTAAAAACACATCTTTGAACTTAATTGGTTATTCAGATGCTGATTATGCTGGTAGCAAAGTTGATAGAAAAAACACTAGTGGATCTTGTCAATTTCTTGGAAATATGCTTGTTTCATGGTCTAGTAAGAAACAAAACTCTGTTGCACTTTCTACAGCCGAGGCTGAGTATATTGCAGCCGGAAGTTGTTGTGCACAAGTGCTTTGGATAAAACATCAATTAGAGGACTTTGGTTTAACGTTTGAACATATTCCAGTTAGATGTGATAACACAAGTGCCATCAATCTGACTAAAAACCCTATCCAACACTCTCGCATAAAGCACATTGAGATTAGACATCATTTTGTACGTGATCATGTGCAAAAAGGTGACATCTTGCTTGACTTTGTGAGTATTGAACATCAACTTGCAGATATATTCACAAAACCCTTGAATGAAGATAGGTTTTGTATGATTAGGAGAGAATTGGGAATGAGCAACCCTTTATCTTGAATGCTTAGATGTCTATATATGTTTGATGAATGCATAAGTATCCTTGAAATTAATTACAAACTTGTTTGATGCATTTCATGGCTTTTAAAAACACATCTTTGCATTTCTGGAGAAAAAGAGTCGACTCATGCCCCAAAAGAGTCGACTCCTAGACTCTGGAATCAGCCCCAGATGTCCTTTGTTGAAAAGAGTCGACTCCTCCTGTCAAAAGAGTCGACTCATTTGAACAGAGAGCTCAGGAAGCTTTCTGTTCAAATGAGTCGACTCTTTTTAACCATGAGTCGACTCATTTAAGTTAAAATTTCTTTAAAACTGTAAAACCCCTGTTTTATTCAAATCATTCCACAGTTTCTGATTTCTCTCTTCTTTCACGATCAACCGCCACCTCCACTTCCAACCACCGAAAAACTCTCCCTCAATCCTTACCTAACCTATATTTGATCATCCTAGAGTCTTTCTAACTTCCTTCAACCGTCATTTACAACCCTCCATGGCTCCAAAATCTGCTCCCCCGAAGAAAGGTAAGAAAGCTCTAAAAGAGCCGACTCCCATATCCAAAAGAGGAATGAAGAGGAAGACAAAAGGGGACTCTTCTAAGCTTTCAAAGAGGAGAAAAGGGAAGCAAACTGAGGAGGAGGAAGATGTATTTCTCGACAACACCATTTACTTTGAGAAGAAATCAAATCGAGATAAGTATGAGAAAATTTTCTCTTCTAGAGTCATTTTAAATGGAAGATGGATAGATTATGCTTTCTTTGCTAAAGAGAAGTTTGCATTTGAACCAAAATTTGAAGCCCTTGGTTGGAAATCTATTACTTTGTTAAAGGATGATGTATATCCTGAAATTGTGGGACAATTCTATGCCCATGTAGAAAAGGAAACTGGAGAAGTAAATGTGATTAGTTATGTGAAGGGTGAAACCATTACCCTCACTAAAGGAGTGATTTGTCAAATTTTAAAAATTGGTAGTGGTGGGCAAATGGACAAGAAAGATGTTAGTAGAAAGACTGCTTTATCTGCTTTACTAGGAAAGGAAATTACTGATGATTCATTCCAACCCATGGCCAATGAGTTGCCTTTGGAACTGAGATTGGTGCATCACTTTATCTGTCACATTCTCATTCCTAAAGGTGGGAAGTTTGACTACATCACTGAAAGGGAATTGTTTTTCCTCTGGGCCTATTTGACAGACACCAAAATTGATTTGCCTGAGTTTATTTAGAGCACATTGTCAAGGCATCAAGAACCAAAGTTAGCCTACCCTATAGGATCCTTTTGACCAAAGTTTTCAAACACTTCAAGATAGACTTAAGGGATGAAAAGCACAGAACTCCTGATTCTAATTTTGATGAGTATAATCAGAAAACTTTGTCAAGGATGGGCTATCACTTCAACCCACAGAGCAAAACCTGGACCCCTAGAAAGGAGAAACACATTGACAGTGGGACTCCTGGAATTGAATCCACTGAAAGAGGTGAACCTTCCAGTGCCATACCAGAAAGTGGTGAACCCTCTAGACCTGCCTCTTCTCCTGCTCCAAAGGAACTTTTTCCAATGAGCATTGTTCCAAGTGGCCAATCAGTGGATATGACTATTTTGATGAGCATGGTAAGAGACTTGAAAAGGCATCAAGAAGAGATGTTCACCAAATTGGATAAGAAAATTGATAATGGGGCAACTAGATTATTCTTTGTTGAAAAGAAGGTAAGGGAATTGAGCAAGGCCTTTGTGTCTGAAGGAACCAAAATAAGAGAGAAAGTTGCTAATGACATTGCTCTTTCCACTGAGCATATTGGCAAATACATGAAGAAGCTGGTGGGAGACCAATACCAGCCTCTTTTCCCTTCAGCAGCAGAATTTGCAGCAGAGGACTCAAGTACAGATGAGTTGGAAGGGTCCAGTGGAAGGGAGCATACCTCTTCTCAGCCATCACCTGCAGACCCCTCTGATTCCTTTGACCAAACTCCTCCAAAGTCTTCTGTTGCTCCTCACAAATATGGCTTGAGACAAAGACCTTCAAGCAACAAATTTTCAAACACTGTTGATAATCCAGTTGATCTCTCTCAAACCCCTTCTCCCAAAAGAAAATGAAGATCTCTGCCTTTGAACTTCCTATCTTCTGTTTTGAACAAGACATTTTCTAAAGCAACATGTAATATTTTTGTGGATGGTTATTTTTGTTAAACTTTCTTAAATATTTCTTCATGAATGAATGATGTGTTTTGGATCTCTTTATCTTAATATTGCTATCTTATTTGTGTTTGGTTGAATGAATAATTACTTTAACATTGTTGATTTTGCTAAATAAATGATTGCTTTAACTGTCTTAGTAAATGATCTTCACATAAACATCATTGTATTCTATTTCTTTTTGCTATTGTACCTGTCTATTTTTCTCCATCTATTACTCCTCTTTTTGAGGATTTGACAAAAAGGAGAGAACACTCCTCAATGCACTACCATGAATTATATCATAAGGCATCAACTGCAAAGGAAAGGGGGAGCATTGGTTTAATAAAGTTGAAGCAGTAAGAAGCATCCAATGCCATAAATGCAGTATGAATTTTCTACATCACCAGATGCCTACATGCCCTGCACCTCTGAGTTAGAATTTGTTTTGTCCTGAAACTGAAACCTCATTTGGAATCTTTGTCTGATGGGAAGCATGAACCTGATTAAGTGGATCTTAAGCAATAAAACTCTCAAACACCAAGTACAAAAGCAAGGGGGAGCAAATGATTGGTATAAAAATCTCACTTTCTCTAAATTTTTCTGCTATTGCAAGTTATTGAGCCTATTAAAATTTTGAGCATACTGTCTATACTCTTAAAATTGTTTTAAGCCATTTCAAAGAAAACTCCTTCATTAAGGGGGAGAAATTTCCTTATTTGGACTATGATTCCCCATTTTTCATTCCAAATTTGCATACTTTTTTGATTGATTAACAAAAAGGGGGAGAAATAATTGTGAAAAATATATTGAAATGGGAAGAAAACTGAGACTTTGAAGTCCCATATTTCTAATACATATTAATCCTCGTGTTTTATATTGAGCTTAATTGCATATATTTTTAAATGTTTTGTCATCATCAAAAAGGGGGAGATTGTTGAGTCAATGCCTTGATTTTGGTGATAACAAAACATGGTTAAATGATCTAATAATTCTACTTAGTGTGCAGATGTATTATTAATTAGATCTTGACTTGAAACTTATCATAATAGAGGATTTATGATGAAAAGCATGATGAAGTGATGTATTCTACAATGGTGATATTATAAGAAGAAAAAGAAATCTCAAGTTGATGAAAATCCTAGATTGAAGATTGATAAGCATGAAAGAATAACATATTTTACAATGGTGATTTTATAAGAGAATGAAGATGATGGATATCAAAGAAGAAGAATGAAAATGATCAAAGTCTTGATTTAAAAGATTGAAGACTTTGAGGACTTGAAGATATCTTGCAAGAATTGAAAAAGAAGAGACCAACTCAAAAACATAAAAGCTTTCTTGATAGATTTAAAGATGTCTTGAAGACATGGAAGGAATCACAAGACTTGGAAAGCTTTCTTGGAAGAGTTGTTGAAGTCCATGGAGAAGCCATGTTGATTGAAGAAATGAAGATTCTAAGTCATGGAAGCTCTCTCGAAGATCTTGAAGAAAACTTGAATTAATGGATGAAGCTATGATGATGGAAGAGCTCTACAAGTGATGAAAATGAAGAAAATTCACCTTGAATGGATTGAAGATGTTCTTGGAGTCATCTAACCTTGAAGAAGTGTTTGCAAGCTTTAAAAAGCCTATTTAGATGATCCTTGAAGAGATTGGAAGATTTGAAAAAGAATGAAGAAAAGTTGCAAAAAATATGGGTTTTGGTAAAAAGAGTCGACCCCTCAAGCAAAAAGAGTCGACTCATTCGAACAGAGCCTTGGATTTGTGCTGGAGACTCAAAAGAGTCGACTCCTGGCCAAAAAGAGTCGACTCATTGCAACAGAGAACAACAATTCTGCAGACTGCTAAAAAGAGTCGACTCCTGGGACAAAAGAGTCGACTCATTTGGACAGTGACTTGAAAAATCTGCTGAAATGCAAAAAGAGTCGACTCATTGTGAAAAGAGTCGACTCTTAGACCGTAACGGCTAGTTTTCTGACAGACGATATGGGCAAAAATGCAACCAAATCTTCTCCCATACTTCTCCAACGGCTAGAATCGATCCATACCTATATATATGAGATACATACAGCTTCAAAGAAGAAGAAGAGAGCAAATCATACCATTTATATCAAGTGCTTGAAACTGAAAATCACCTGTACCTCACTGCCACATATTTTTGCTGAGTGTTTAAAGTTATCCATTGAGTTGTATTCATTTATATACTCACTAGGAGAGTCACTCTTTGTATAATCTTCATTCATTCTCGTTTGGGTGGGTTTGTAACCTTGTAAGTTTGAGTGTTCTTGGAAAAACACTTGTAAGTTTAAGAGAAGCTTGGACAAAATCTCTTGGGTTTTGAAAGCTTGGGAAGAAGCTTTTGTAAGAGTGAGCTGGGCACTCGTGGCACAACCAGCGGTTGTGTAAGGAGTATTGCATAGTGGAATTCCTTCGAAAGGATCGAAGAAGAGAGGACGTAGGCAAGGTTAGCCGAACCTCTATAAATCTGGTGTATATTTCTTCTGTCTCTGTTTTGCTTACTTGCTCATTATGCATGCTTGCAAATACTTGGTTTAATGTACACTTCATTTGCTTGATACATATACTTTGATTATTTGTTACTAAAATACATAAACGATTTTTTAGTTCAAATTCTTGTTAAAAATTCTATAAAACCCAATTCACCCCCCCTCTTGGGTTGCCTACTTGGGCCAACACATTAAGGATCACATTTTGAAGGCTTTTCAAAGGAAAATGAGTATGCCTTATGGGATGCTTCTAACCAAAGTATTTAGGCATTTTAAGGTTAACTTAATAGGAGAGAAGAAAAAGACCTCTAAACCTTTGTGTGATAAATACAATGAGAAAACTCTTAAGAAGATAGGTTATTATAAAGTAAACAAGGTTTGGTCCCCTAAAAAAGAAAAGGGAGAAGGCTCTGCATCTGCAAAGGGCAAACAAGTTGAAGAAGGTGAGCCATCTCATGCTAAAACAGAGGATGTCACAAGGGAACTTTTTTCTATGGGCCTTACTTCATCTAATAGGTCTATGGATATGTCTTTATTACTGGCAATCTTGAAAGGAATGCAGACATATAATGAGAAAATGTTTATCAAAATAAATGCAAAAGTTGACAATGAAGCTATAAGGCTAATGGTTTTAGAGACCAAAAGGAGAGCTATTGTCAATGATGGTTAGAAAATCAAGACAAATCTACTGCAAGCCATTGATATCTCTACTGAACATCGGGACAAATATATCAAGAGAGTATTTGGCATAGATTACCAACCTCTTAACTCACTAGCAATAGAATTTGCAGATCAAAAGGATAGTGAAGAAGAAAAGGAAAGTGAACGAGAAGAAGAGGAAAAAGAAGGAGAAGAAAAATGAGGTGAGGAACTAAAGGTACAAGAACTATTTTCTGGAGCAAAGGAGAAGGAATCCACTAAGAAAGGCAAGGCAGCTGGAGCTTCGCTAGTCCCCAAATCCCCTGCTCCAACCAGAACCTATCATAGACATGGGTTGAGACCTAGACATGGGAAAAGTTTCTCCAACATTCCAAAAATCTAGTTGAACTCACACCATCACCTTCATCCTCTCCCAAAGACACATGAAGCAACCTCATACCTGCATTCTCATTTGCATTCTCACTTGCATCTTTCACTTTAACATCTTTATTTTTTGAATTATATTAGCTTAAAGGGATGGTATGTCATCCTCAAGACATTTAATATGCAATATGATGAATGTTTGAATGTTTTAACAACTATTGATGCCTAATATATATTATTGTTTTATGAAATTTTCATTGTGAATGTTTGTAACTTGGTGATTGGTTGGTTGATTGATTTGCTTTGCTTGCTCACTTTTTTGTAACATTAATCTTATTTTAAGATTTTTTTTTTTGCTATTGTATCTATCTTTTACTTATATTTTTAGCTTCTTTTTAATTGATTATCTTGCTATTGTACCTATCTTTTACTTGTATTTCTAGCTTCTTTTTAATTGATTGTCAAACAGAGGAAAAGAAATAGCAGTATTGTTGTTACTTGAAGTATTGTTGCTGTTGTTGCTTGACAAAAAGTACCAAATACTTGAACTCCTCAAAAGAAGGAGGAGGAGCAATATATTCCTTAAAGAAGGGGCAGCAAATTTAGGTATAAATTTCTATACTCTTGCACTAACACACATATAATTGATACTTATTATTTATGTTTTGAAAAGTTTTGTTAATCATAAAAAATGGAGAGATTATTAACTCCATGCCTTGATTTTGATGATAACAAAACTTTGTTTAATGTCTAATTATTTTACTTAGTGTATGGATTATATCATGTATTAATTAGACTATGACTTGAAGCTTGAATATATTAAAGAATTTATGAAGCTTGTCAAGAATATTTGAAGAATGTGTTGAAACATTGAAGCAGATGAAAGAAGCTATATTGATTGAAGAATTCTAGTTGCAATCAAATTTGAAATTATCTCATTTCGAAGAGATTGAAGGTGCTAAGGACCAAGTGAAGGGAATATCACAAGTTTTGGAAGATTTTTTACAAGATTTGATGAAATCTCAACAAACCAAGAGAAACGATGAATTTATTGAAGAAGTTCTTAAAGAATAACATGCATGAAAGGAGACATTTCAAGCCTTAGAAGCCTAATCTAGAATTTTAATGAAGTGCTTGAAGGATTGGAAGAAGGTTGAAGAAGTCTTACAAAATGAAACCTATGAAATTAGTAGGAGTCGACACATGAAGACAGTAGCTTGAACTTAAGCTTATAAAATTGACGAGGGTCTACACATCCCCTCCAAGAGTCGACACTTAGTTCATCAGGAGTCGACACTTAACTCATCAGGAGTTGATACATGGAGACAGATTGCATGACTTTTGTCACAGCCGGCCAAATTGGAGCACCATGGAGGCCCATTCGAATGTTAAAACGGCAGCACAATTGCGGATATTGGCATCGTATGAAATTCTAGAGAATACTATAAGATTCAAGAAGAATCTAGAAGTTTCCAGGATGTTCTAGAATAAACTAGAATATTCTAAAAAGGTCTAGAATATTCTGGAAGGGGGAGAAGCTTTTAGAATATTGGGGAAGGTTCTAGAACCTTCCATACAAAGAGGTCACACAAGTCTAGAATCTTCTAGGCTTCTCTTGGGCATTCTAACATTTGGGCTTAGTTGGAGACATTCTAGAGAGTTCTACATAGTTATAAATATTGAGAGAGTATGAATTTTCTAGAATATGGCAGAGGCTTCTAACCTTGTAAATATCTTATGTAGTTTTCTAGAATATTCTAGGATATAGGAAGGTTTCTTAGAAACTTGTAAATATTTAGATATTTAGGAAATGAATTCTAGAACCATCCATTTGAGGAAGTGGATGGCTATAAATAGGGGGAGGCCCCTCATTTGTAAGAATTAAGTGAAAATCAAGTTGTGAATACAAAGTAAAGCATTCTCCAAGCTCTCTTCTCAAGTACTCTCTTATTCTTAACTCTTCTTTTTCGGTATTCTTAAGGCTTACTTAGCTTCTTCAAGGGTGAAGTTAGTTAAGGCTGCACGGGTTGACGGTGTTGGAAATCCAGGCCCGTGACACTTTGAAAAATCTTTAAACGAGTAAACACATGAGCCTGCATAAGTCAACACATTGAGATAGATTGCATGACTTTGAAAAATTCTTAAAAGAGTCGGCACATGAACTTGCAGGAGTCGACGCATCGAGACAGATTGCATGACTTTGAAAATATTCTTAAAAGAGTCAACACATGTGCCTAGAAGAGTTGACATATGAGCCTACATGAGTCGACACATCGAGACAGATTGCATGACTTTGAAAAATTCTTAAAAGAGTTGACACAGGAACTTACAAGAGTTGACACATCGAGACAGATTGCATGAATTTGAAAATATTCTTAAAAGAGTCGACACATCGAGATAGTGCCTTAGAGATACATGCTAAAACTTAAAGGAGTTGAAACTTGGTTCCTCAAGAGTCGACACATAGAGGCAGATTGCTTAAAGAACAGTGTTCAGAACATAAAGGAGTCGACACTTGTAGCCAAAGGGTCGACTCATGCCACTGTAACGGTAATATTTTAAACGTTTTGCTGTTGTGATCTTACATTTAATGCAACCTTAACTACCTCTAACGGCTAGAATTGAAACTGAGGCATATATACAAAACCCCCACAACATATATAAAAAGAGAGGACATATATACAAGTGCAACAATCGAATTTGAAGGCATAAACTCTAGTTGCTACTGTTGTTTTGATGAGATATTGGAGATTTACTGATCTTACACTGATTCTATCCACTTTTTGAGAGAGATACTTTGTGTAAACCTCATTTGTTCTATTTAGGTGGGTTTGTAAATATGTGAGTTTGAGTATTCTTGTTAAAAACACTTGTAAATTTGAGTAAAACTTGGACAAAATCACTTGAAGAGATTTGAAAGCTTGGGAAGAGCTCTTGTGAGAAGTGAGCTAGGCATTTGGTCAACTAGCACCTGCTTTGTAATTCTTCATTGCATAGTGAAAGTGCTTTTAAGGGAGTCTTGAGGGTGAGGAGTGACCAAGTGGTATTTGGGTGGGTTTGTAAACCTGTGAGTTTGAGTGTTCTTGTTAAAAACACTTGTAAATTTGAGAAAAGTTTGGACAAAATTACTTGAGGAGATTTGAGAGCTTGAAAAGAGCTCTTGTGAGAAATGAGCTAGACACTTGGTCAATTAGTAACTGCTTTGTAATTCTTCATTGCATAGTGGAAGAGTTTTTAAGGGGGTCTTGAGGTGAGGACATAGATCAGGAGTTGTGACTGAACCTCGGTGAATCATTTTGTTCATTTTGTTTTCTGTTTTTCATTTCTTGTTGGATATTGCCTGAACACATTGCACACATACTTTGGTTCTACTATTAGATTGGTTAATTAGATTACTTAATCAATTTTTAGTTAAAATTATTTGTGATTATTTTTAAAACCCAATTCATCCCTTCTTGAATTGCACACTTAGGCCAACAGGGGGATTGCTTAACTAAATCTGGGATAGACCTAATTTTTAATTTATTTCACCCTTTTTCTCTTTCTGAGAGGCTTGAGTTGTTGCTTAAACCTTCTTCTCTTTTCCTTTGTACTTGGGTGGCGACCTCTTGTCACCATTTAATTCAAAACTGCTTTACATACAAGAAAAATATAGCATCAACCTGACAATAACATCAAAAAGTAATATTGGCATTCATTCTGTCCATCAACCGAGAAAGACATCAACAGTACACTAAGTAGGAGCACAAATTGGCCATAGGTTACAGAACCAAGAGGCGAGGTCCAGAAAACAGGAGATGACAACAATGGTGCAGCACTTGAGAACGTGGAGGTGAGTGTATCTTCAGTTCATTTGCTTTGCAACCATTATACTGAGCATCTAAAAGTCTCAAACTCACTTTTATAAAGCCTGCCCAAGTTAGGCAATGGATGCAAACGTAGAACGACAAAACGTCTAAGTAATAATTAAAAATTACTAGATGCCTTCCCTACAACAGAACATCAAGGATGATATTCTAGATATTTAGCCTCTGTTCATAGTCATCCTATTGGTGGGGGAAAGAAACTGAAATGATCAGTTTGTATCTTTATGGTAGCTAAGTTAATCTTATAAACTTAATAGTTGAAAAAACTTTAATCTAATCCATCTCTATCACCTGTTTTACGGCTAGTCAAATTTCACTTACCTAATATAAGACGACCAACCTTTAAAAAGTTTCAACTAGCAATTTTAGCAAAGAAAGTGAGAATTGAGAAACTAAAAAAGCACAAGCAAGACGATTCTAGTGATTCAAAATATAACGACTCTCTCTCTGCAGTTTGGGGATCCCTTTTTTGCCTTTGGTAAGTGCTACTATTTAGGGATCTCGCATTAGATGATAGTTCAAATTAAGTTGTAACTTGAAAGATTTCATGGTAACCAATGGGAAAATTAGAGCTAAATAACTACCAACAAGACTTATAAAAAAGTAACAATAATTACCAACAAGAAAGTGCCATCCAAGAGTGAAGTTGCAACTCTAGCCTTAACCATTGTAATAAATAAATAGCCTTGAAATCCCAACCATCATCAATTTTGTTCTAGACATTCAGCCATATGAAACAAGGACCAATCTTAGGACAAAATTACGGGCGGTTTGTAAACTAAATAGTAAGTACTGAAAATTTTTAGAACTATATTCTAGAGCTCAAATATTTAAGTACTAAATTTTTAAAGTTGAAAATTTTAAGGTAATTATGTTAGTTAAAAAGTGAAAATTACATTCTACTATCCGCATTCAATGAGAAGTCAAGGATCTCCAACTTAAAATAAAGACCCAATTTTTAGATAAATTTCAGATTTAAATGATAGGTTAGTATGCGTTATCAAAATCACTTAATTGCAAAATCATTGAGTACATTTAGTTTTAAATAATTTTTTATTGAGTTACCGAAGAAGGTCTTAGCTAGGAGAAATTATTCTATGGGTCTGGAATATGGATCATGTTTTCCTAGCTGGGGCCATTACATTACTTGCAAGAGAGGCCCTTAGTGCAACTCATACAAGTGTGTGTATTTGTTAATATGCATTCACCTTACAAAACCAACGATGACTCATTACTCTAGTTTAACTTAGTAGCTTCATTCACCAGCGTTCCAAAATTTTAACTCACTAAAACTATTCCCACTTTTCAACCATTCACCTAATTCAAAAATAATAATAATAATAATACTAAGTGGTTTAAGGGCCCGTTTGACTTTTTGCTTTTTGCTTTTTTATTTTTTACTTTTTTTATTTTTTTATTTTTTTTGCTTATCTTTAACTTATAAAAATAAAAAAGCAAAAAAAATTAGCTTTTTTATGCTTATAAATCAAAAAAATAAAACTAAAAAAGAGAAAATATAAAATTGTACGAAACGAATTCTAATAAAGAAGAGACTCACGATGGAAGAGTGAAGCAGTTGTGCATGTAGCTGCCATCATCGTAATTTTTCTTGAAGAAATAGGTTCGCCTTGAAAAAGGTCTTATCCTCAACCACAGCTAAAGCAAGACATAACCAAAAGAGTAAGTTTTTCTGAAGGCTTGAAACATCACGAGATTAAGGTAAACGTATTTCCGGATGTTCCAAGTCTGGAATGATGGGATGCCTAGGAGAGGAGAAATTATTCAGTGTTTCTGAAACACTGTCACGTGATACTTCATTTCTTACATGAGGATAAAATCTACTTGTTTTAATAGGTGGGAGGCCACACCTTCATGTGAGACGTGATGATGCTCCAGAAGCATTGCATAATTTGGAGAGCTAGTCGACACATGACAAAAGTGTCTGCTGCCAATGTGCACCAGAGAAGAAGGGGGATGCATTCCTGGAGGTTGGTACTTTAGGTGCCAAGGAGGCCCTCTTGTGGTGGAGGAATAGTAAAATTCTATGAATTTAACTATATTATTTTGTATATAAATTGTGTATAATAGTATTACCTGTAATATATATAGCTTCTTAAAAAGACTTATTAAATCTCTGCGAGAGACATAATGTTAAGAAATAAATAATTAAGTTGCTTCTCTTTTTAACAATTTAAGATTTTAAATGAGTTGGTGGTCAATAATTCAACATGTTGTCAAAGTAAATAAGGTCTTGTATTCAAATTTTACCGCCTATACGTTGAATATTTCCACATATATGACTTTCTTATAATTAAAAGTTTGGCCACACGTGAAGCACTCTCTCTCTAGTCATTAATGAGAAAATAGTCTGGTAGTTTTTTTTTTCAATTAGAGTAACGTTGGGTTACGAATAGAGTGTGCAAGTGCTAATTTGTTTGCCGTGGTCCGCCGACATCAACCACAATTCCAAAACTGAATCCACATTCGCTCCCCAAAACTTCCCTACTAGTGGCCTGCGCAACATCTTTTATCTTTTATATTTTTTCATGAAAAATATATAGTGATGGACTACTCTTTTAAGCTCATGCAGAGTAGGAAGGTCTTTACCTTTAGATAAGTAAAGTAGTTGTCTTACGCCCCCATATTTGTAAAGGCCAATTTTTTTTAAAACATCACCTATTATAGTAAAAGTCATATATAAATTTTGTTATTTAAAAAAAAAATCCCGATCTAAGTGAGAAAAAAGGACTCAATAGAAAAAGAAAGACCAAAAATCAATTACATCAATAAACTTCAGGAAGAAAATTTTAGTTTAACCAATAAATAAATTATGCAATTAAAACATTTATGGAGGTCCTTAATTTTTCAACATTACATTCTATAATTAAGGTACTATATACATTTATTTTATGTGTTTTTTTTGGTTGAAAAAAAGCCCTATATACGTTTATTTTATGTTTTTTTTTTTTGAAAAAAAGCCCCATTTCAAAATAGAAAAAGGACCTTACAAAAGGGATGTCAAAAATCAACTGCACTAGTTACCTTCAAAAGAAGGAAAAAAAAAAAAAAAACTAGTTCAACTCAAAAAAATAAAGTCCACAAAATTTTTTTTTTGAAGTCCTCGATTTTTTTAAAATCTTATGTGCTATGTAGTTAAGGTCCTAGTGTTTACATCATTTTATGAAAAAAAGAATGCAATAAAAAAAAAATGTATATATATTAGTAAAAAGGAAGGCCCTAAATGAACCCAATAGTTAATTTTCAAGAAAAAACATTGGTTTAACCTAAAACAATGTACAACAACCTAAAAAATGTAAAAATCCTCATTCAAAGTTGTGGCATTAGGTCTCAAATTGTGTTGAGTCAGCCCTAGTGCAGGGCTATCGTCCATATTAGTCTAGCAAACTTTTATATATTGCATAAATAATAACTAATCACGAGAGAGAGGTATAAGAATATTAAAGAGTGATTGAATTTCAGACCGTATGCTGCTCAGCCAATCATTGGGCCACTTTGTGGGTATAGTATAAGTTAAAGGGAAGCCCAACCCAGTTAAATGGTTCAGTTAGCAACTAAGACAAACTGCATACAGGGTAAAAATAATATCACTACAAGTTGCTATTTCCTAATTTTTTTCCCAATATAACCCTCGTTCAATATTTTGACCCGTCGCCGGTTATCGTAAACGAGACTGCTCTATCTTACCTACGAGGCCACAAAGACCTCCAAAATTCCCAACGGCTCGGGGCCGCCTTGTTCGATATCAGCCGTGCGGTTGCACCTAAGAAGATGGACTTGGACTACAAGAACAAGCTCATCCTCGCTCCTATGGTCCGAGTTGTGAGTTTCACTACTTCTCTCTCTCTCTCTCTCACATACACTTGCACTCTCAATCAAACCAGTTAAGAATTATTCAACCTTTCAGGGGTTTAAAAATGAATCTCCCTATACAAAATTTGTAATCATTGGGATTGTTTTTCTCGTAGAGTTCAGCAATACGATTGATTATATGGAATTTGTGATTCAGCATTCTTGAAGCTTAATTTGAGAAATTTTGCTTTAAATGCTTGAATTTGAAATTTACTTTATTGGGTTAATTTTCTAGGGTACATTGCCATTTAGGCTACTGGCTGCTGAATATGGTGCAAATATTACATACGGGGAGGAGATTATTGATCATAAACTTATCAAATGCGAGCGTCGAATTAATGGTAGTGTTATTTCTGCCTTGTGATTTGCCATAGATAAATTTCTTGCTTTGTTTGTTATACCTTTTGATTCAAGCAATAAATTAAATGGATTTGCTTCTACACTTTCTAAAGTATTGTTAGATTGTTCAAATGATTGTTAGTGATGGATACAATTGGAGTTGCATTTGACTACAAGCGGCAATGGGTACATAATTAATCAATTACCCGACTTATCCTTAAATTGATTGAGAGCTTCGCTTCTAACATTGTAGGATATATACTTACTTGTTGCCATTTTAGGGGATCTTTGAAATTTGGTTCTATGTGGGATATTTATAGGGTAAACAGGCTGCCAATGTATCTACATATTGTTTTATTATGTGGATGAATAAGTTAGAAACCTAGCAAATTTGGAATATATAATGTCTAACAACTAATCTATGAGCAGATAAGCAGATGTAGAGTATGTTCAGAACTACTTAGAGTAATCTAGGATTAATTTCATAGGAATTTGTGAAAAGCCATATACTGTTTTCCCTATTGGTACTGTTACTTTTGAATTTTCTGAAGATTTATTAACTGGACTGCTAGATATTTTAGTGTGCATGAGCCTGTAAAGCTAAAAGGTATCCAACATTTCAGTGGTCTTCTGTTTAGGTACTTGGTGGTTACTGGTGGATGTTGCGTTTTGTAGGGATGGTTTTGGTGCCAACACTGCAGTTGGGGCTGCCTAACTAGGAGGGAATCTGCAATGGACCTGTCTAAGGGCAATACGGCAGAGAGTAATATGGTTTGCGTGAGAGGAAATTCTGAGGGGAAAGAAAAGGGCTTATCAGGAAGAATTTGATCACGTTTCAAGACCAAAATTCAACAGGTTCTGGAACCAATCTACTAAAATACGTTCTGACATGGGGTTGAGTTGAAATTTAATGAAAATTGACCTTTTGACACCCTTATAAATAAAGGATCAATTGCTGGTATATTTTACTGGTTTATGATGTTATATGAAATATCACCAGCAAAGCCCCAATTTTTTACCACCACCAAATATGGACCAGGAAGATTTGAATGAATTTGTTTTGATGAGAGTTCATTCATGTATTCTGCTTACTACAGGATATTGGAAATGATAAAATAGCTTTTTTGAAAAGTAGAAGTAGATATACTTAATTTTGAAAACTTATTCTTCAATGGTATGGAGGCCTACACATGAATAATAAACTCATTGGATTTATTGGAATACTTAGAAATCAATTGAAAAATAGCTGAATGTTGTTTAAAACCCTAGACTCATGACTACAGATGACCAACCCAAACTCCACCAAATTACATAGTGGGCTGACATAAACTTGTCAAGACTCTTCTGGGTTGGGAGGTTGATAAGGCATGTCAAATTTTCCCAGACATTAATGCAGGAAACCATTGTGTAGGTCGAGAATTTTGGGATGCAGATGAATATGTAGCTTATATTGAAATCCATAATTGGTGGTTGTCTTGTTCCGTTATTATACTGGTTCATCAATCTGAAATCAGGTCAAATCTTTTCTTCAGTTCTCGAATCAAAATTTTTAATGTTTCTTATCTGAATGCTTTCATTTGTGTAATTTTTAATATTATTTGGGGGAATAGAAGAATATGGTACTGCTCTTCTGTTTAAATCAGGGAACTCATCTCATTTGTTACTTATCAGAGGTGATTGGGACTACTGATATTGTGGAGAAGGGAACAGAGAATGTTGTTTTCAGGACCTGCCATGAAGAAAGAAATCGGGTAGTATTTCAAATGGGCACTTCTGATGCTGTGAGGGCTCTTGCTGCTGCTCAGATGGTGTATGTTTCTTTTTTCACTCTTCTTTTCCTGGTTGTAATGAAGGTTGGATACTTTAACAAGAATGGCCATTAATGCTTCTGAACTTGGTATTTCTAAATTTTCTTTGTGTCCATACTAGGGTTTGGCGATTGCTTCATCTTTGATATGTTGCATCTTGGTGCCTTGACTAGATTGTCAATTGTCAGGTCTTTTTGACTATGTAATTCTGCTCACCAAGAGTTCTTAAGATAATAATCTTACACTTTGTAACTTTTGTTTGTTGTCCTTTGGAATGTAGTTATCGTACATGCTTGTCAAAAGGAAAGGGGCGGGTTACATCCAAGTATTTCTCTTATATGTGGTATTTCTGGATGGTATTAACTGGGGCATATATGTGGTTTAGGTTTAGATAGAATATTTGTTTTTGAATTCTGCATTTGGGTGGGCAGTCATAAAATGTGTTGCAAACATAGATTCAGTTTGGTCCCAAGATCTTTCTACCCTTCAGTGGATCTGTTAGCTAACCAGGTCTACCCTGACAATATGATCAAATAGGATTTTAGAAGGTCATGTGAAACAACATCTGCCTATTTTTGCCACCTCTGATCTAGAGTTTGTCATGGGCCTCGTGATATCTGTTCTTTCAGGTGCAAAGATGTTGCAGCAGTAGATATTAATATGGGTTGCCCAAAATCATTTTCTATTAGTGGAGGGATGGGTGCTGCACTATTGACTAAACCAGAGCTCATTCATGATGTATGCGATACATGTCATTCTTGTAGTTTTTTTTTTTAGTTTGTTCTCTGTTCGATGTTTGAACTAAATGATTGAACCCTGACATTGTTTGTCTGTCGATCCAGATTTTGACAACATTAAAGAGAAATTTGGACATGCCGGTGACATGTAAGATTCGACTTCTAAAATCATCTCATGATACAGTAGAATTGGCACGGAGAATTGAGAAAACTGGTGTTTCTGCTCTTGCTGTCCATGGAAGGTAACGTGTAGGTTGAAGTTGAAATTGCAATAAAGAGCTTAGAATGTAGAATCTGATAAAAGACTCCCACCCTCTTTAACCTCTCAAAGAATGATTTCTATTTCCCCTCTCTCTTTTGACTTTTCTCTCTATTTCATTTTTTCATTTCATATGCACGTAAAATTTAGAAAAAAAGTTATTCAATTGCTAGATGCAGTGTTGCACCTAAATCTTCTAGTTCCACTCTTCAAGATGAATGAAAATTGAAAACAACTTTAATGTTTCTCTCATGAATGAGAGAAACAACAATAATAATTTCAACTTGACAGAAACATGAGTATGACATATCATAAAAATAATGCATTAGTCCTGGCTGCATGGACATGACATATATTATAATGGATTTGGCTGTGTAACTACTGCCAACATTAATCTAACTTTAAGGATTTGTATACTGTGGAAGATCGAAATGACAATGCTTACTTGAAGGACCTTTTGAGAACTATTTGGTGGATGATTATTTTTACTGTGTTTTTAGCCATGCCAATAGATTTGTCTCCAGAAATTTTTTTTTCCTTTAATATGGTCATTCTTTAGTTATGATATTTTAAACGAGAGGGTCCATCAGTTTAGGTCCATAGTTAACTTTGGTGTAAAACTGTCCTCTTAACTGCTCAAGTAATGGTTGCATGTTTCCTGTTGAGTGAATTGCAGAAGAGTTGCAGATAGGCCAAGAGATCCTGCTAAATGGAGTGAGATTGCTGATGTTGTATCAGCACTCTCTATCCCTGTCATAGCAAATGGTGATGTCTTCGAATATGAAGACATTCAACGCATTAAAGTGGCAACTGGTAGGTAAAAGACCTGCACTAAGTTCTTGAAATGATGTTTCGGCTGGTTTATGGTACTTGTATGATTAATATGATTTGTGACAAGCTGCTGTTGCTAATTTATATAATTTTGCTTCTTCAAGAAATATGTCATGTATCAGGAAAAGATGATGTCAGAATTATTATGTCTTGATATCTTAAAAAAAAGGAAGAAAGAAAGAAAAAAAAAAAAAACATTGGCATCATTTGATCATTATGGAGGTGTGGTTTATGTTCTAGTATTGTTGCTATTGTATCCAATAAACTTTTGAAAGCATCATGGTTGTTTTTGTATGCATTTATATTGCGGATCATTAATTGAATTTTATGTAAAGGCTTGAGATATTACCCGTGCATAATTTCTGGATAATTGGTGATGTCAGGTTGATTACACTTATTGGGAGGTGTTGGGATTGGGGTGGCTAATGTGTTGGAAATCTAAGGTTTTATGGCAATGAACTAAAGATAATATATTTTTGTTCTCAGTTGTTTTGTGGTACTCTGCCATAAATGCTTTATTGTTGCCTCCTGATGTCACTATCGTTATCAGTCCTTTTTCCCCCTTTAATATGTTGGAAAATCCATGAAGCAGTGCCAGGCTAGAAGGTCAATTTACCTCAAAAGTGTTGAAAGAAAATGTGGGATGCAAGGTCAGATCCCTTTAACTTACATGGCCTGAGTAGTTTAGTCAGGTGGGGCATTTGTTGAAACTAGATGTCTAAGTTTAACTCTCCCGCAGTTTACACAATGCATGCTTTTTTGTGTTTTATTATGTGCATTTGTAGGGATCAATCTCACCTCAAGATGGTTGGGCACCCCCTGGCACAACCAAGAGGAATTAAAATGTCAGATGCCTTGCTATACTATTTGGTTTGCCTTTGGGCTCATCTTTTGGAGAGTAATTTGTTTAGGTTGTGCTGGAGAGGTTTGAGGGAAGTTATCAGGATGGGAAAGACTGTATTTGTCATCTTCAGGGGAAGTACTTTTGGGAAGGGTGGTGATTACTTTTATGGTCATTAGATCGATAGGGACGCCGTTTCTTCTGTCTTGAACAAGGGAGAGTTAGCAAGATTAGCTTATTCACTCAGATATTGTCTGCCCTGGTAGAGATGGTGGAGTTTTGCTATGTAGAATGGTTGTTTTGCCATGTAAGTATGGGAGATGGACCTAGATCAATGGAGGAGCTTGTATGCTTTTGGGCTGTGGAAAGGGATATGGAAGGGATAGGAGGATCTCTTATTTTATTGATCTCCTGGAGGGGATCGATAAAATAGGACTTTTGTGGCATGTGGCGTTTGGTGTGATGAAGCCTTAAAACATGTGTTCTTGTAACTTTTTTACTAGTGCTACAAAGACCACTATCGTGGACTACTCATATGGATACCTTGAGTTGGTTCACACTTGCGAGAATTGTGCCGGTAGATGCTTTAGTCAAGATTCCCTTGTAAATGGTGAGATGGAGGAAATGCTTTATACAAGTAGACCACTATCTTGTACCTTTTTTGCTAGTGCTACAGAGACCACTATCGTGAACTATTCATATGGATTCCTTGAGTCGGTTTTCACTTGCGAGAATTGTGCCTGTAGATGCTTTAGTCAAGATTCCCTTGTAAATGGTGAGATGGAGGAAATGTTTACTTGGAAGGCTTTAGAAATGGTAAGTTGGGGTTGAGGTAATTCTATAAGGTGTGGTGTGGATAAGATGTGTCAGGCTTTTACTTGGAAGGCACCTGCATATCAAACTGCCCCTCAAGCTGGCCTTCGTTGCATTGACAACAATATTGAAGGCCACACTGACTATAATTGGTTGGCAGTAACCATTATTTCATGTGCAAGAGAACTAAGGATGCTGTTAATCATTGTTTGTTTTGTTATTTGTCTGTAGGAGATTTAATTTCTATTTTTGGTGTGTTATGGCTGTGCCAAGATCCTTTAGAGAGGCATTGGGCTGCTGGCAAGGGAGTTGTGCTAGTAGTAAGGCTATGCAAATGTGGAAAACTCCCTGTCTTGTCTTTTGTTGTGTGTTTGGAAGAAGTGAAATAGGAGGATGTATGGTGTAGATTTGCCTATGCAACAGTTGAAGAAGCGATGCTTAGCAGTTAGCTCTCTTTTTTCGATCTTTCTTTCTTCTTCTTTTTCGTTCAGTGAGTAATTTCTCTTCTTTGTTAATTTGTAGGTTGTTTAGGTGATATAGGTAGAGCTTAGTCATGCTCCCTCCTCTCCCCTCCCCCCCTCTCTGCGGCATTGGTACTCCTAGATATGTATGTCCTTTCCATATAAAAGAAAATAGTTTGGTGATAACATGTTTTTGTTCGGTGTCTGATCAAATGGGAGAGGGTAACTCTTACAATTGTTGAAAAATGCACATGGAAATTAATGTTGTCTTCCTAGTAGGCTAACCACCTGGTAAGTAGTATCTTGCACTCTCTATAGTTGAGTGTGAGGGTTTCGTGGAGTATCTTGAGTTGTGCGGAGATATTTGCTTCTTTGTTTATGACTTGCATTCTTAATTTCAAGGCCATAAAATGTTGATACTTCCTTCTAGTTTAATGATGAAGGCACTGACTTAAAAGAGCGTCTTATTATCACTGTAGGCTGTAATGGTTGGATGTGGTTTGGACAAGGACTAGAATTAATTCTGTGATATAAATTTTGATTCTGATACAATCTATTATGGATGGCATAATTTGTTCTACTTCCCCTCTTTTCATCTATTAGATTGCTCACTTCTCACTTCGTGTTCTTGCCATTTATTTCTTGTTGTATAATGCTCCTCATCCTAGTAAGCCACAATAAAAGGAAAAGCCTTTGAGCTAACTCTATAGTCATCACCATTCATAAGGTTAAATCCGTATGTTAAGGTCCTGTTTGGGATGCTGCTCCTATTTTCTTGTTTAGCGAGCAGTATTTGAAGTAGATTATTCAGGATTCTGTTTTAGTCTCAATTGATGGTTGGCCTTGCTGCATTTTGTTTCTAGTTCTTCTATCCAGATGGTTTGACCTGAGGAGAATAGAGCTCCAAGTGAGCCTTTTGTTGTCAAGAATATGTGATTCTGTGTGAAGAACATATAATTGTTCTACAATATCCTTCTAGCATTAAATGGATACCTTTTCAATTCTTTCCAGTCTGTGACCTCTTTCTTTGTTGGGGAGAGCACCTTGAAAGGAAGTTAAACAAATCATTAAAGAGAAACTTGAAACATTAGCACTGGTAAACTGCCAATGTTTTTCTTAAATTTTCAGTAATTTGATAAGAATGTTGCAGTGCGGAGCCTTTGCTTTGCACCACCTGTCAGACATCCAGCAGTGATGTGTAATTTTTGCTTAAACTTGACCCCCCAAAAAATCACAAATGAATATGTCTATGTAAATATAATGAGATTGGCATTTGTTGCTGTTAAATTCTAGATTCTGGTAGTAGACTATTGTTTCACATATTTCAGCTTTGTTGGTTCATTGTACCCCATTGTATCTGTCAGAACTTTCATTCTGCCCTCCTGTGGTGGTTCCTACTGCTACATTCTGATTTCTGATTTTATTTATTTATTAAGTATTACATTCTAATTTCGGATACCATTCAATTGTTTGAAATGGCCTATTATGCCTAATTTGATCTGTCCCAACTTTCATATGTCCTCTTATAGTTGTGGCTAGTGTAGGATTGGGTAACCTAAGTCCTGATTTTGACAAAATCTGTGGGCATTAATTGTCTAGCTTGAAATAAACCATGTGTTGTCTTCAAAACATGTAGGTTTTATACCTCATTTTATATTTGGTGTATTTCAACTTCTGAACTTGATATTTCTGTGCCATGCAGATGATGCCAAGTGGCTGTGTGTTCTTCCCCGTTCCTTTATGTCTATTTTTTTTTTTAATGATTTTCACAATTTAAGTGATTTGTATTCTTTTTTTATAAGGTGCCTTGTCTGTGATGGTTGCTAGAGGAGCTCTTTGGAATGCTTCAATTTTCTCTCCTAAAGGCAAAGTACCCCAGGAAGAGGTGAAAAGAGAATATGTTAGGAAGGTAATTGGCCTTTGATGACTAGCTGCTCTCTTCTGGTACATGCTTTGGGTGTAAAATTCCACTGTGATAGGAAGTGATAATTCCTCTTTCAACTGATTAGAGTACCTCTTGTTAATCTCAGTTTCTGCTCGACTTCAATTTTTAAAATTGGTTAAATATTAAGATTGTTTTTAATTAGGAGTTACCTGTAAATAAAACAGTTTCTGCACTTTGGTTTCAGAGCATCTTATGGGATAATGATGTTAAAAGCACAAAGCACACTTTGAAGGAAATGATAATGCATTTTTCTTCGCTTGAACTCCCGGAAGGAAAGGCTGTGATTAAATCAGAAACGTTGGCAGATCTAGCGTAAGTGTATTACTTATGTATCTGGAAACATAGTTTTGTTCTTTGGTGGTTGTAATAAAATAAAACCCGAGTTCCATGTAATGTGCCTATCTATGTTACCTGGACTCTTTTAAATATGTGAAATATCTGTGTCGGACACTCGACACTAGACACTAGTTAGATATGCATCTAATAAGGATGTATAACTAATTGAGTTTACTATAAAACTAAGCATAGAACTTTCATTTTATGTATGAAATACTATTTTAGCTTGTAAATACCATTTTACCTTAAAAAAAATAAAAGAAGTATTTAAAAAATATGAAATCTAGCCATGTCCCAGTGTTCTTGGACATGAGAATTAGATGAATTCGACACTTTGACACGTACCCGTACTTGAGTCCAAGTAGCATAGGTGCCAATTATCTTGAATTTTCAAATGTCATGATTGCATAATGCAGTACCACTTACATTCATGGGTCTATGATTCACCCTCTAATAGTTGAGGAGCCTATGTATTTGCCATGGTATATACATAATGTCCAGTGGCCACATGAATGATAAATTTAATCTCCCAATGGCATTGAATTTCTTGATTTATTATTGTTGTTGCTATTACTGGTATTTTTAATTTTCTCCTCATTGTTAGTTTTGAACCTCAAGTTTGCAATTTGTGGCTAATCTACTTATAGACATTCTTATAAATATTGTATGCTAGTGTAAATATTTGGCTGTCATAATTTCACCCAACACTGTAGACCACTAGTTAGTGTCAATATTGGCAAATTATTGGTCGTAATTCCACGAACACTTTTGGTTCACTGATACAGTTGGAATTGCTTCATCTAGTGTACACACTCTAATCTACACTTTTGGTTCACTGATACATTTGGAATTGCTTCATCTAGTGGTGCTTTATACCATAGCAGGTTCTCGTATCTGATTGCGCGTGTATTGTGGTGCTAAACTGAAGCTTGCATTGTTTATTTGATCATTCAGGCAACTTTATGGGGAAGACAAGTACTATGAATTTGTGAATGACAACCGGTTATCCAACGGAAGAAGATGACTCTTTTTTCAGTCCAGAAAGCCTTGCCCTTCATTCAAAGTGAAAGCATCGAAATGAGTTATTATAAGCCATTGAATATCTATGGCTGTTAATTGTAGTTCCTCAAATATATACTGGAGAAAGCCTTGTAGATGTTGTTTTGCTCAAATGCAATATACATAGTGCAGAATAGTAACAAAAGTTTATTTATTACTTTGACTTATTCATTATTTTTGGGTTTTTTTGGGTTTTTATATTCATTATTTTATTAACATTATATTACCTTATTTCTTGATATCCTGAATTTCAAAGTTGCCTAGACAATTTTATTAAGCTACGCTACGTCGGTGGCGAGGTACAACGTCCATGTGAACTTCTGGCTTTATTTCCGTTTTTTTTTGTTTTTACTTCCTATGTTTGACAACCAAAATAAAGGAAGTGATCTGCTGGAATCAAGCTTATCATGCTTCCCATAAAATAAGCTTTATCTGAAGATTAATGTGAGAGGTTCTTGGCCAATCCAATTCTACTGTGAGAATATGGAGATAATTACGTGGTGACTGCCGTCTCAATGGTGGGACTTGGCAACATGATCTTGAATTTCCTGAGTTGGACCGACCCAAAAATTAAGGGATAATTATACTTTATCTTTGTAGTTTGAGTAAAAATTAGATGAAAAGTAAAAACACAAATTTTGTAGTTTGGATTTATTTGTAAAATTAATAAAACTGTAATAGATTTGGTGAAATAACAAAGATGGCATACAAAAGTTTTTTATTTTGACATAAAAGGCAAAATTATTATTTTATGTTATATTGTAGAAATATAAAATAATAAAAATACGTATATGACAGAAATTCTTATTAATTTTAACAGTTATTATTCATTTAAGTTAAATTTAAATTACGAAAAAATTATGTGTTGCCAATTTTAAATTATGTGACGGAGTTCTATAATTTTGACTAAAATTACAAATATAAAGTATAATTACACCAAGATTAAAACACACGCAATCACAGTGCAAGTAGACAAAAACATGTTTAAAATGTATTTTAAAAGCATTTGCACACTATAAGTACTCTCAACTGTGGCCTCATAAAACAACCTCGTTGATCCACTCCGTCGCACTTTCCTTTCTGTAATGTCTCCATCTTTCTTCACCTTCCCGAGAAATCTTTTCTCTTTCCCAACTTCTCTCTGGAATGTCTTATCTATTTTTACCTTCCCGAGAAACCTCTTCTCTTCCCAACTTCTCTCTCTCTTCATGTTGCTTGAAACCCACATTCTCGCACTCTCTCCTCTGATTAGTTGCTCTTATTTGCGCTAGACTCCAATTAAAGGCTGGTTTATACACATCTCAAGAGTCCTACAGAGGCCATCTACACGCCATCCGAGGGTTCATGGCTGGCTGATCGTAATTAATAACGATGTTGCTGTACACAGTCGCAGCTAAGGGCCATCAGCTGATGAGTGAGTCAATTGTTGTGTTATCCATTATACCGTACCTTACCAGCAAGGAATCGTTTTTGTCCTAAGATTCTTGGCCTTTTGTCAGCAATGAGAGTAAACAATTTGTGGTAACATCATTGAAAAATTTTGAGTTAGTAGGATGAAGAAATAATTTTGATGTTGAGAATAATAAAATTTCTTAATCAAAATTTTTAGACCTAAAGTAAATTTTAAGGCTAAGAAAAGAGAATTTTAACTTTTATGAATAAAAAATAATATAAATTTTGAAAGTTGAAACAATAGGTGAAAAGTGAAAAATATACACAGAACTTAGAATTTATTCTGATGCGCCATGTGAATTTAAATTTTAAATTTTAGCGGGGAGTACGGTAAACGCGCCTTATCTCATGCTATTTCCATCATAAAGTCATATAAGTGATGATTTCGATGGCCGTGCGTTTAGAGGTTGCGATTGTGCGAAGACTGATTTGACGGCAAATAGCAGATTTAAAGATAAAAGAAGAGAAAAAGGGTTCCAAGATTATAATTTGGGGAGTGTTAGCCACAGTCAAGCTAGAAGTCACTCTTAGACAGTCGCTACTATGGAGGTGACATGTGGCCGGAGTTTTGAAAGTTAAAACCGGAACCTGTTACCCAAAGTGCTGGTTGATAAATAAATTATAATATTTTTGTTAAGTCAAATCAATTTGAAGGACAGAGGGAAATAGAAAACAATCAGTTTTTTTTCTCTCACACGCTCTCACATTCCTCCTCTAGTCTTCTCTTTCACGCTCACACACTCCACACTCTACTTCTAGTGCTACTCTGTCTCTCATTAACAACCCCGCTCTAAACCCTTGACTCTCTCTCTTTGTTTCTCTCTCAAATATCTTTTCAAATCCTCGTTCCTTCTTATAAAGGGATTACTAATTTTTGCTTACCAGCTTGTATTCTGGTTCTTCCAACCACGGAAGCATTTAGCTTGCTCAAGTGCAGGGGACGTGGTGGTGGCGCAACCGTGGATGGCGGCGTTAATAGGTGCACCGGCACTACCAGAACTACTATATTGTTCCATAAGTCATCACGCACCATTGACAGATGACGACGATGATGGACCATTCTGTTGGGTGTGGAGTCCATTCGTGTGATGGATCACCCAAAGATGGTCGATAAGAAGACAAGTCGAAAAAAAAAAAAAAGAGGAAAAGAAAAAGTAAAGGAAAAGACAAAAAAAAGGAAGAAAACGTGTTCATAGAGGAGATTTCTTTCTCGAGTATTTTCTTTTTCAACCAGCAATAAGCCGTTAGGGTTTTCTTTCATGCCACAACAGAACGTTTCAGTGGAAGGAGCAACTAAATATCTCTTTTGAAAAATGTCAAAGGACGTCACATATGTCGAAAATGTGAGATGTCGAAAAGGTTTGGCCGGATACTCCGAACACAACAATGGTGCCTAGTACGCCGGATATGTAGGGGACTTCCACCATGTCAAAGTAGGCATCGAGAGGCGAGTCAAGAGATGAGCCCAATGGAGGGCGAGTCAAGGGAAGACAAGCTAGTATGGGCTAGATACGTGATGGAGAAAAATGAGAAATGAGAGATATAGTGTAAGGCAAAATACCAGTGAGTCAAGAGAAGCAGGTATGGCTTCGGTCTAGGGGACACTAGATGAGCGGTGAAGGAGGTGTTGTTTCATGGCTCGTGAAGTAGTGTCAGGTTTTGAAATTTCTTCCATTTGTGTCACGGACTGGCAGACCAGGCACCACACGGTGACAGTAATGCAACCCGTTATGATCATACGCAGCGAAAATGACCTGTGAGGCGACTATGCACCAAGTAATAGTCCCGCCAAACTCAAATACCGAGGCATAAGATTATGCGTTCGTCCAGGATCCATCCGTAATGTCCCGCATATATTGTTAAGCTCGTACCTCTGATGCTCAAGCCATAAGACTAACCCAAGCTATAAGCGATAGCAACGCCATTCTCAAATGCGCGCACACATGATAAGCAACTTGCTTAGCGCTAGTCCCTCTCGAAACACAAGCCAGATAGCAATGTGTAACTAGACATGCATGTCAGCAAAGCATCACCCGTTAGGCACGATGCCTCCATCCATGAAGCTCTAACATCCCGCGTCAAAGTTGTTACTCTCAAGGATAGGCACCATCGAATAGCAGCTGTTAAGCTCACAACATTGTGCCCCACGACACCAATGCTAGCCAAACCAAGCGACTGTGTGCACAAGCGTGAACTCAATGCACAAGTGCACACAAGACACACAGCATGCAAGTGTGCATACCGAGGCCCAATTCGTCATGAACATAAGCTCGGAAATGATATGAATGCGGCATAGCGGGTACGTATGTCACAACCCTATTCTCGACGCTAATGCCCAACATTTACTCCACCGGGCACAATGCCGTCCATGTAGCCCCTTGACTAGCATGACGATTGCAACCACGTGCCACAGCCGGCCCCCAAGTCTCGCCCACTCCTTTGGAGGACTCACTTGAATACTGTCCCTTTTGGTAGCACCAGGATGTGGTAGAGTCAACACCATACCCTCCTTATAATAGCATTCTGAGCTATCTTCAAACTGATAGGAAGAAACATCATACCCTTTCGATGAGTTATAATCCATAAATTTAATAAGTATGAAAAATACAAATTACGAGATTGTCATGCCACCGGTTAACCATGTTTAGATATGCCCCACGTTAAGATCCCTCGCCACCTCAGATGTGCCACGGATGGCAACCCGTGACAAGTTGTATAGTGAAAGTTCTCTCTCGCTTGTGTGAACATACCTCTAACTGTTTAAGTGAACCACGTTAAATCTTATTTTTTTAGTGTGCGTATTTTTGTGTAACTATTTTAAACTTTCGCGTGTTGATAGATTTGACAATCCTAATGATGATACAATAGAGTTATGCTAAAAAACCCAATAAATGGTATCAAAGTTTCCGCTGGCACAACACATTCTTCGATCGCTTGGAGTTCACAGTACCTAAAGGCTGAAGAATATGATGTCGAGCAAGAGAAGCATTAAGATAACCATGGAGAGAGAGAGTGTGTGTGTGTGATATGGAACGGATAGTAAGAATGAGAGTTTAATTTCGAACCCTCGTTCGGTTCGAGCGTTGACCGTACCAACCCAAACCTCTCGCTCTTTCCCTGGCGATCTGTTCATCAAGGGACTTCTCTTCAACGGGTTGAACTCTGAACCAAAAGCAAAGTGGCAATTCTCTTTGTTGGAATCAGCTACGAAGTTTTGAGTGTTGACCAAGGGGAGGCCAGGAATTTAATCCTTCGGTAAGTCAAGAGATAATAAACAAACTAATTTTCAACAAATAATTTTATTTAGTATCAAAAGCCCCAATTTCGCATCTAATTCTAGCCCTAAATATAAGCTAACTCACGAGTAAACAAAAAGAAATATAACTTGTCTGGAAATAACAAATTACCAAAGAATTATTAACTCTCTGTAACAAAATTCTAAATTACACACATACAATTATATGAACACAAACTTTTTATATACATATAGATGTATATATTATAAAGAAGTTACGTATGACATAAGCCTTTCGATTTTTTTGTTGGAGAAAAAAATATATAGTACCTATCAATGATATCCAAACTCAAAACTCTATTCTTTGTCGGTTGCCCAGGAAATGCAAGAATCAGAAAACAAACACTAAGACCCTGGACCTCAAATTTTTCTTAGTAGTATTCAATATCCTTTTTTGATTGTTTTTTTCTAACTTTTTCGGCAACCAAAGGATGAAAAACCATTTCATCATTTGTTTCCTCTCCTTTCTTAACTGGTTAACTCAAAGAAAATAGTTTTTTTTTTTTTTTTTCTGTGGGATGATAGTTTAGAAAAATTAGTCCAGTAGTTAGGTAATATTGAATATTTGGTGATAATCTTTATTAAATAATGACACGTGTTGAATGAGTATACCAACAACTTAAATTTATAGTATAGTAGAGAAATTTTTAAGTAAATATCTTTTTAAAGTTTGCTATGTAATTTTTTTTTTAAAAATTTTCTCACTACACACATTTAGGTTGCTCAGATATTTCATAACGTGCCACTATATGATAGAAATTAAATTACTAGACTTTTTTCATAATTTAAAGTGGGTTTAGGTTGAGTGGGAGTGAACTAAATCTAAATTGAACTAAAAATTAATTAAAGTATAATTTTTTTTTGGGCTTATTTACTATGAGCTAAGGTCAGGAGAGCCTGAGAAAATAGAGCCTGGCCAGGCCTGGCGGATTAGAGAGAGAGTGGGGCTCACAATATTTTTTTTATTCTACTTAAAATGAGAGCTATTTTATCTTACATATTATTTTGTTATTAAATAAAAAATCGCTTCAATGAGATGTTGAAAAGTAACCGATGGCTTTTCCAGTTGCCCATTGTTCTAAGGAAGTGAAAGGCCACACGTCAACCTATTAGAGCGCCTATCCAGCAGTTGAGTGTTGAACGACCATGACTAGCATTTTCCCTATAATTTAATTTAAGGAGGTGTTTGGGCACTTGATTTATAAACTATAAATTATAAGTTGTAAATTATTTTTAAAAATAATTTTTTTTTAAACATCGTGATTAGATATAAGTTATTTTTTTAAGTCACTTATTCACACATATTTTAAAAAAATCATAAGTGTAAGTCTTAAATTATGAAATAAACTACCTCCATACACCCCTAACAGATTTATATTTTGGGAGAAATTGGGTCTGGAGCGTCACATGTTGCCAATCCTCATCTCATCTAAAATAAGGTGGATCTCTCACATACTAAGGGACATCAACCGTGTTAGAAGTAAAACTTGGTGCTAGCATTTTGAATAATTTTTCATATTTTGCCATTTCAAAAAAATATTAAAAGAAAAGAGAATTAGTAAAGAGATGATCTTGCTTTGATACGCTTTAGTTTTTTATACATGCGGCTACTCCTCCATTTCCAGAAAAGATAAATGCACGAAAAAAAGAAAAGGATAATGACAAAATTGGATTGTTTATTTGCAAGTCCATTTTTTTATTAGGCTATGGTTGAATTTATTTTTTAGTGCCTTTTAGCTTTATGCTTGAAAATGTATTGGTGCTTTACCAATTGCGCTACAATGTGTTAGATTGTTAACTAATAATAGAAAAAGTTGGATAATGTGATCTGATGAAAAAATGACATTGTTTAATGGATTATGTTTTTGGGAATTAAAAAACTTAGTTTAGATTAGTGTATCGAACTAAAATTCAGAGCATTTATATTGCTTTATCTTCTGCTCTTGAAAGCAAGAGTAACACTTTCAAAATGATGTGTGTTTAAATTAGGGTATTTGATTTTGCATTTTAGTCTTTTAAAATATCTTAAACATCTTTCAATCTTATGGCAAGATGGAATTTTTTTCTTAAATTTTTTGTCCAAAGTTATCAAAATTAAATGAGACTATTACTAATTTTACTAAAGAGTGTCATAAACACGGATTTACCTAGTTAAAACAGCTCATTATGTTCATTTTCTCATTGTTGAACAATCTTTTGTTTTGACATTTTACACCAATCTTTTCTCTCTCTGTATAAACCCAACAGTTTGAGTGTACTGGTGTAGCTCTCTCTCTCTCTCTCTCTCTCTCTCTCCGTTTTTCTTGTATATACACGCACACATCAATTATTAGATACACCCACGGAAAGCGAAAGGAGAGCTTCAATGGAGATTTGAAAGAGAAGGTTGCAAACCATCGATCTACAGTGGATGAAGGTGAAGCCATTTGCAGATACGAAGCCAAGGACGAAGATAGGAGCGCACACGACTCAATCTCACAGATGCTTTCATCATCATATATTGTTCTCCGGTACAATTCGAGATCTTCAGGTAAGGTCCGAGATCGCCGGTACAACCGAAAAATGCCGGCATACTCCGGTATTGGCCGGAAATTGCCGTAACTGAATTAGCCTTATTTTGTCCTGTTTCTTGTTTGGGACGGGACATATCGGTCCACACTGGCCGGTACTAAACGGTATTAACAACCATGGTACAACGCTGGGTATTCGTAGACAAACTTGAGCCGGGGATGGCCATTGATGGCGCTACGAACACCCATCCCTTGCCGGACGTCATGTAGTGGTCGATTCAGTGTTGATCGGAAAGGTCGAAATCACCCTGTTCCCGTCGTACAATCTGAAATTTCTCGACACCGTCCGAGACTGTCCGGTATAACCGAAATCTTTCAGTGCTGATTGGAAAGTTGACCGAAATATTTCACACTCACACACTCATCCGTGCATGAGTGTGTGAAAGCAGTAAATAGGAGCATCATTTTGCGTAGAGGATGTGGGACAAAGTCTCTCTCTTCTTTGAATAAGATATGAGATAGGAGAGCCAAACCAGAAACCTTTTTTCTTCCTCTCACGGGTCATCGTGGCCAAATTGCCTTGAGACCACTATAGCCATCTTCGCTATGGCTACTCATAGCTGAAGACCACAACCATTGCACCATCGTGAATCACATTGCTGCCATCCCATCACCAACCCAATGCATTTCAGCCGCCATGGTCTTCCTTACCTTCATCCAAACAACATGGCTGCAATCCACATCCATGTGTCATGGCCTACGAAGTCATCGTCACGCAGACACTTACTGTAAAGCCTTCCTAATTCTAGATGCATCTAGATGCATCTACAAGCCTCTCGTATTTTGAAAGCTATCTTAAAGGCTTGTAGAAAGTTCTAAAAATATTGTCATGTAAAATATTTTAGAATTATGGATGATTGTATAGAGAAGAAAATATTCTAAAGGCTTGTACATATCTTTAGTAGGATATATTGCATAGATAATTCTGAAAGATCATCTTTCATCGTAGGATCAGATAAATTTTCACTGTTGGTTGAGGAGATAAAATATTATAAATAAGAGAGAAGTCTTCATTTGAATCAAGCTCTCCTGAGTGTTCCTTCTCCAATTTTATCTTGCGAGTTTTCTTAAGCTTTCTCTTAGCTTTCTTCTCAAGAGTGAGTGAGGCTTAAGCTGACTTAGTCACTCACACGAAGAAAGCTAATCATTGTGCCTAAGTCATGAGAATGAAAATGCCATTTTTAATCTCCTTACTCACGTGATGTCTATATTTTTTTTATCCGGCCACTATTTTTTGTATTTGGGACAAAAATTGTCCCCCCTGAAGACGTTGTTGAGGGAAGGCCCTAAGAGCTCTTTGGCTTGCTATGGAACGAGATTAGCAAAAAGCTATTGCAGTTTGAGTTCTTCAACCCTCATGTTAGTACTCAAATTCAACCCAAATAACAATTTTAGCATATTTGATGGTCTTGATAAGAAAAGTCAATTTTATAATATTCTTGAAGCAAACACAATACAAAATATTTATTCAGTTCAAAATTATATTGACAATGAAGTGATGAAGAGCATACTAGATTTCCTGTCATATGATTTTACTTTGAAAGACTGGCTTGACTTGCGTCATACTGTCAATTCTATGAATGGTGCGAAGTTAAGCCTCTAACAAAATATATCTCAGAATAATTATAAGGGGTATGTTGACTGCATTGTATGAATTGCATAAGAAAAGTTATTTTCATGGTAGATTACAACATTCATACTATGTCAATTATCGAGGGTGCGGAAGAAAAGTTGCCTTAACCTACAAATAATGTCAAAGGCCTACAGAACGACATTTGGGATGTGTCAACCATGTTATTTTATCAGATTTTCCTAAATTCTTATGAAGTTTATCCAAAAGATCTACAATATCTTGCTTCGATTATGAATAATTCTGGGAACATGTGTGTCATAGCTAGCAAATTATCCTTCGTTGTGGCATTGGAATGAAAGGTTTCATTATTTTGATCATCTATGAAAGTTAATGAAGACTAGACTATAGAGATTATATGAGGCGTTGTTGAATGTGAAGAGAGCTATTCAATATTAGACATTAGCTATACCACAAAACACCTAACTTTGCAAAGTTTTTTATAACAACTTATATGCTTTGAGACCAAGTGAATTATTGCGCTTCATGAGAATTGTCATTGAACATATCAGTGATAGAGACGAAAAGATCAATGAGCTGAAGCATATTGATAAATTGACAGAGACTGAGTGGCTAATGGCGCAATATATGGAGCATACGATTACTCAAGCTTTTATCACTCTTTTAGTAGAGTTATACAAGGAATTCAGCTCGTCTAATTTATGTGTAAACTAATTTTAGTTTATCATCAAATTCAGTGTAGCGAACTTTCTGACAATACTTTGCTATTTGTCCTGCGTTTAGATTTTTGTTTTCAGTAAAAATTGTAATTCAAGTTATCATTCTGACTTCCTTTTCCGTCTTATTTCTTTTCAATTCAAAGCTAGATGTAATTATACTCGAGAAATAACACAACTAATACTAAGTAAGCAGTATGGGATGATACTCCTTTCTTCTTTAGTAAACAGTATATTCAAGGAGATCATTCAACACTCTATTTTGGTCCCAACTGATGGTTGGCCTTGAAGCATTTTGTTTTATATAAGTTCTTTTCTGTAAATGTGGTTTAACCTAAGGAGATTGAATAGCGGGCTCATTTGGTAGAGCCTTTTTTACTTAGCCTTTTTTTTTTTTTTTTAGCTTGTAAGTAAAAAAACTAATTTTTTTGACTTTTTTTCTTTTTGTTTTTTGTTTTTTTATTTATTTTTAGCTTATAAAAGTTAAAAAGCAAAAAAAAAAATCTAACTTTTTTCTTATAAGTGAAAAAAGCAAAATTAAAAAAGCTAAAAGAAAGTTGTACAAAACGGATATATCATTGAACGGATAGCTTGTTCATTTTTTACCAGTCTCTGGAGCTGACCTCTTTCTTATTTTGGGGAGGGCTCTTTCACCAAAGAAGTCAAACGAGAGTCATTGGTGAGAGACCTCTCAAGTTTTTTCCACTGGTAAACTGCTAATGTACTTTTGTTAAGATTCAGCAACTTGATAAGCAAGTACTGGTGCAGACCTCCATCTGCTTTGCTGCACCTATTAGACATCCTGTCGGGATATGTAATTGTTTGGTTTAGGAAATTGAAATTGTCTGTTTATCTCTCAAATATATATATTTATTTGCTTTGTTTGCACAATTTGTACGTGTCAATATTTTCAGTATGTCCTTTTGTAGTTGTTGCTGCTGCTTCATTCTGATTTCCCTTTGCATATATTCATTCAACCGTTTCAAATGGCTAATTGTGCCTAAATTTTGCCCACACAATTTTCAAATGTCCTCTTAACATGCAGATATGTTCAGTGACTGCTGCATTCTTTCACTTTTCTTTGATTTTCTAATTTATGCCATTCACAATTTATATGTCAGTCCTTTTATCTATGAGATGACCTTGATCTTGTAAGGATTCAACTGTTTATTCTAATACCCGTAGAAAGGCATGCATGCTCTTGATCACGCGGTCTTTTTGTTAGGATTGAACTGTTGTTTTTCGTTAACAATATGTTAAGTGCTTATTGAAATGGAAAATGACAATGGTTCAAGGAAGAGATTCAGGAAGCTGTAAATCTTGTGCGTGGATGATGCGGTTGTTGAGTTGTTGTCGTAATAATGGCACGATTAAGACTGTCATCTCAACAGATGAAACAAGTATTGTTTAATTTCGTGTATATATGATTCCATTTTCTTCCAAATTAGATGACAGTTCGGACAATTAAGCATAGTTGGAATTACATTACCTTTTACGTTTGCTAAGGCTGTGTTTGGAACTTGAAAAGGACAAGGTGAAAAAAATAAATAAATAAAAGAGTATTTTTATTATTTTTTCCTCACTTTTTCTTTTTATCACTAAATTTTTGTTCCAAACACAACTGTACATGATATGTCAGGGTGCAGAGGAAGCCAGAAAACACATAACGAAATTCTTTTTTGTTCCCTATATGTGCGTTAGGCAAGTTGAGAGATTCATTGCCGGAACTGGATGCTTGACAACCGCGTGCCCAGTTAACATACTACTGAAAAAGAGGATCCTTCAATTAGGTCCATTCACCAGAACCACCACGAGAATTATGAGGGTTGAAAATCTCAAACTTTGATAGCTTTTTGCCAGCCTCGTTCCATAACAAGCTAGGGAGCACATAAATCCTCTGCCCAACCACGATTGCCATCGGTGGCATTTTTTGGTGTTCATTTTAAGGGCTTCCCTCAACGTTGTCTTCAAATGGGACAAAAAATAGTTACCGGATAAAAAATATGGACACCACATGGGTAAGGAGATTAAAAACGGCATTTCCATTCGATCAATTTTCCCCCTGACAAAGTAGAAATTGAAATCCATGGCCTATTTATTCTCCATGGATGTCTTCACCGGTGTTGGAGAAGGTCTTCTGCTTTTGGTTCCCACCGTAGATGGGAGCTCTCAAAAGCAGGAGCATTTGTTGTCCTCTTTTACTTTTTCACGCCACGCTACACTTTTGACAACTTTAATCCAACGGTGAGATGGTAGATAGCTAGGTTAAGGAACTTTAATCTAACAGTGAGATGGTGGATAGCTAGGTTGGGGAACTTTGATCTAATGGTGAGAGATGATTCTCAATTAACAACTGAATGAGCAAGAGTTCATGTTGAAGGAATGAGCTAAAAGTGATCTTAGCCATGCAATTGAAATCAAAATCAGTCTCATAGACATTTCCAAAAGGTGAAATTAGTGGTTAGATTCAATTGTCTCATAGAAATTTTCAAAAAGTTCACCTGTTTTGTAATATAGATAACTGGATAAAACTTGGATACCCATAGCCACTGTAAGGGACATGTATGAACTAATTTGGTTTATTTATTTAATTATGTATAACAGTAGTGTACGAGCTTAATAAGTGCAGCGATTCTAGAATACAAAGTGTTACATATAGACAAATGTATGGAATACAATTTTAGTTTAAAATGTTTACATAAAGGAGCTCAATTATTCAAAATGTCTTAGAAATACAAATAATTAGAACGACTTAGATTAATTTTGTCTTTAATCATATGATCAAGGTAAAACTTTCGACTTCAACAGTCGTCAGAAGCTGTAAAAATCAAATAGGATTCTCCCTAGTACAATAATATTGGGTCTGCTTTTTCTATCTATCTGTAAACCAATAAAAACCCTTAACAAGGCATTTAACTTTCTAACCAACTCCTACAGGTATTATCAAAAGAAGAAACTCCTCCACGATATACTAGTGAACTGCTCCACTCATAATCAGTTACAATTGTTAGAACATTAGGTGTCAACTCGTGCAATTGCATAGAGAATAAAGCTGCTTCAAATTCACAATAAAAATATTATAAATAATTAATTCAAGTGGTTGAATTTTAATTCACGTGGCACTTTAACATTATGTAAATATATTATTTACATAACGTTAAAAACATATAAATTAACAATTATTATTTATAAAATATGTACTTATTAGATGATTTAACAAAATATCTATTAATAGTGTTTTTCAAAATATTTATTTTGAATTTATATACTATACGGAATAGTCAGCTTTGAATGATAATATAATATATTTAGATTTATAAAAGTCCTTTAATGTTAGTTAACTTTCAATCATAATATAATATGTTTGTAGTCCTTTATTTGGATTAGTGTTCTATATCTTTAGATATATACATCTTATATGAATAGTTTGAAAGATAGTATAATATCTTTAGATTTATAAGAGTTCTTTTAATGTTAGTTAGCTTTCAATCATAATATGATATGTTTGGATTAATTTAATAAGCCCTCACAAGTCTATAAAGAGTCTTTTAATGTTAGCTAGCATTAAATGAGCATGAGTGTTAATATAATCTTTTTGAATTTATAATTTATTTAATAGTTATCTAACCAATTGTCTCTGTAACGTGACATTTTAAAAATATTTAAGAGATGCAAAATATATAAGCAAATGTAACATGTATATATATATGATTCATGTGTTCCACCGAAAAGTCTGTCTTCACATTCTTTTTTATTGACAAAGCAGGAGACGTCACTGGGTATTATTTGCGGCAATGAAGTGAGAAACAAAGAGTGTTTTTTTGCATACGTATATGGTTATACATATGTTGTCTCTCTAATGTTCGTACACTTTTATTTTAGTTCTATATTTACTTTTATGGGTCTGAGTTGTTTTGTAGCCTCATTAGTTGATTTGAGTTCTCAAATCTGATTCAGTGACATAAATAGATCATTTTCTCAGTTTCTTCTTTTACACATACTTCTCAATTAGTTGATTACTGTAACGAACCGAAAGTTTACTATTCGTAGAATGGTTTACTATTGAATCACAAAATTAGAAGTCCAATATTCTCTCTTCATAAATTGAAGGGGGAATTTAGAGTGAAATTGAGTTATATGCATTACGTGTGCTCTAACCTCTAGTATTCATAATGACACTAAAATTTAAAAAAATATATATATATATAAACAAGGAAAACCTCTAATATTCACAATGGCATCAAAATTTTGAAAAAATCAACAAGGAAAAAGAGTGTTGAGAGCTCGAGGCAACAAAAAGTGATTCTGCCTGAACCCACTCAACAAACCTATGACAAGAGAAAAAAGTCCAGTGGTTAAGTAGTACAACTACCCTGTATTCATCCCTATTTATTTAAGACATTTAGTGTTTTATTACATCAATAACATGAATTTATAATTAATAAAAATACTTTTACTGTAGTAAATAACACATGACAAAATCTTATATGCACGAGTACTAAAAAGTCTCATACTACCTTATTACTAGACTTTTTTATCATGATAAGAGAATTTTTGAATGAGGATGGGGTTTATAAGCGTTAGAGAAGTGATGTGTTGCGTTGTTGACACCTAAATTCAAATGTAGCAACACAATTTAGCATCTTTGATGTTCGTTGACAGGACCAGTTAATTCTATAGTATTTTTTTCGTACTCATTTGTTATCTTCATCATGTGTGAGACAAGCCAATTTTACAAAGAAAATTTTACGATAGAAATCTAGTATGTTGTTTGTCACTTCACTGCTAATATAATTCTAGACATTATATACATTTTGCATTGTATTAGCATCAAGGATATCATAGAATTGACTGGTATGTTAGTAACATTAAAAACGCTAAATTGAAATTGTGGTGCTTTATTTGAATTTGCGTGCCAACAAGTACATGATTTCTCTGACCATCATCGAACCAATGCTTTCCATTTCCACCGTCCCCATCGCAAATTCCCTTATCATGTGTTTGTTGATTGGGTTCAGTTTATTGATTGGGTTCAGCTGGAGTTGCTTAATGTTGACTTGAGCTCCCTCCAATAACTTGATAAAGATGTACTGGTGCGAACCTTTGCTTTGCTGCACCTATCACAATCTATCGGGACATTTTGGTATAAAAAAAAATGTCTAGTCTATAGCATATTTTAGCTTTGTTTGCACATTATAACTGTGAATACTTTCATTCTGTCCTTTTATGGTTGTTGTTGCTACTCCATTCTGATTTCCTTTTGCATTTTGTATCAAATGACTAATTGTGCCTAAATTTAACACTCAACTTTCAAATGTCCTCGTAGAATGCAGCTATTGTCTAGTGATTGCCGAATTCTTCCCCTTTTCTCTTTTGTCTATTTTTCTTATTTATGCTTTTCAATTTATGTGACAGTCCTTTTATTTATAGGATGACTTGATGGTTGCTAGAGGAGCTCGTTGAAATAATTCAATTTTCTTTTTCTAAATGCCAAGTGTAGGTGTAAGAAAAGACACATAAAGCCTACCTCTACAGCCACAAGACAAAATGTAAAATTTACTTAAGCATTTTTTCTTGATTTGGAAAAAAAGGGAATGCAAGCTTAAGCTAGTTCCCCTAGAAAGGCATCTCCTTCACTAGGTTTTTTGTAATTATTCAACCAACTATTTAACAGAAACTTGTCAAGGAAGTGAAGTCTGAATCTGCCTGCAAAATTGCCAGGGTGTTTGTGCAAACACTGCCAAAGTTACTCTACATCTAAATCATTAGCAGTATGTGAGTGCTTATTGAAATGGAAAATGACAATGGTTCAAGGAAGAAATGCAAGAAACTTGTGTTTGGTGGATGGTTTTTAAATTATTGTTGTGATAATGGCATGATTAAGACGTCGTCTCAACATATGAAACAACAATTGTATTCTTGTATATATGATGCATTTTCTTCCATATCAGATGACAATTCGGACAATTAAGCAGAGTTGGAACTAACACTTCCCTTTTAAGCTAAATGTAACATGATTACATATTTTATGTTGACTGAAATATAGAAGATGCAGATTTGCTAAGATATCCTGGTGAATGAGATTGCTGATGTACGCAGTCTATTCAGATAAGCAAATGGTTGTCTATTTTAAATTGGAATTTTTTCTATGTATTAAGTTTTCAGCACTTGGCTTATTAACACGATTCTTGCATAATATTTCTTATATTTCATAGTACTTAGGTGAGTGGTATGAGTTGTGACAGACCCCAACTTTGGATATTAACTTTTTGCTTCCTAGATGCCCATTTCATTGTTCTAGAAATAAAATTCTACTGCACATAAAAATTAAAACTGAAAAGGCCTAGGATCGTGGATTTGCTTAGATTGATTAATTAACTTAATTAATTTAACGATATCAAGAGATGAATCTATCTAGGTATGTCAATCTTATGTGCAATTATAAGCAGTAAGATAACGAGACAAAGCACACAAGATTTTAGTATGAAAACCCTATCAATAAAAAAAAAAAAACTACGGGTCACGCACAACCACTAACGTACTCAATACTATGAACTTTGAACAGTTACAAGAACAAACTTACAGCCTAACCCGTTAAACGCCAACTTTTGTAGAAGTTTTGAACTTGATCGCTAAAACCTGTTATGCACTGGTCTCCCATGCTATCCACACCAACATTTGGAATTCGCCAAAGACAATTGTCTAAAGTTGTTTGGTGGACCAGAAGAACAGTCCAATATCCGGGAGGCATGATAAAATACTCTAAACAGCTAGATGTTCTCTCTTCAAATGTATAACCTTTTTCACTAGAGCTTAGAGCCTTTATATAGAGTATGGAGTGTTTGTAGTGTTGGCCCAAGTAGGCAATCCAAGAGGGAGGTGAATTGAGTTTTATAAAATTTATATCAAACAATGCAACTAAAAACAGTTTAAGCAATGCAGCAGTGAGGAATCAAACTAATAACCCAAGCAAACAAATAATATAATGCAATGCAAGCAAGTACTGTAAGCAAGGCGGAAAAATAGAGTAAGAAATGAACGACACCAGATTTATAGAGGTTCGGCCAAACCTTGCCTACGTCCTCTCTTCCTCGATCCTCTCAAAGGTATTCCACTATGTAAACTTTCTTTACACAGCTGTTAGTTTTTCTCCAAGTGCCTAGCTCACTTTTACAAGAGCTCTTTCCCAAGCTCTCAACACCCAAGAGATTTTGTCTGAGCTTCTCTCAAACTTACGAGTGATTTTGTCCAAGCTTCACTCAAACTTTACAAGAGATTTTGTCCAAGCTTCTCTCAAACTTACGAGTATTTTTCCCAAGCTACACTCAAACTCACAAGATTACAAACCCACCCAATAATAGATGAAGGTTATACAATAAATAACACTCTCTCAAAGAGTAGATAAACAACTTTTCAGCTCACTCAAGAACCCCCCAAATGAGTAAAAACAGAGTATAAGATGTATGAGATGAAATCTCTCTTGTAATGCTTGATCTTGTGTTCTTCTCTTGTTCTTCTTTTTCAAATATATGTTGAAGATCTTGTATATATAGCCTTAAATCTATTTTAGCCGTTGGAGAAATATGGGAGTTGTTTTGGTAGCAGATCACACCATTACTCCTGTCAGAAAATATAGCCGTTGGTGTCACGGGTCGACTCTTTTAAGCAATGAGTTAACTCTTTTTGCATTTCAGCAGACTTTTGAAATTTCTATCCAAATGAGTCGACTCTATTAAAGTCTTCACCAGACTTTCTACTTTCTGTGTAAATGAGTCGACCGAGCACACTATCATGATTGGGTTGTCAGTCCCCCCACTAGCGTGGTAGGTGAGCGGGAATGATCGGCACCGTCCCACAAGGTCTGCTCGGTGTATGGCCCGCTCGATCATGCTCGGCATGGTCGTGCTCAGTAGGTCGTGCTCAGCAGGTCTGCTCGGTCATGGTCACGGTCGGCCATGGTCTGCTCAGTCGTGGTCGGCCATTGTCTGCTCGGTTATGGTCACGGTCGACCATGGTCTGCTCAATCGTGGTCGGCCATGATCGTGGTCGGCCATTGTCTGCTCGGTTATGCTTAGCATGGTCGTGCTTATTTGTTGGGGGTCCTGATCAGTCATTGTCAGATCAACCCTCATCACCTTGTTTTTGCAGATTTTCTCCATTCTTCTCCAAGGGTTCCAATCCTTTCAAGGATCATCCAAATGAGCCTTATTAAAGTTTGCAAATATTTCTTCAAGGCTTGATGATTTCAAGAACACATTCAATCCTTTAATATGAAATCAACTCCATTTTGATTACATGTAGAGCTCTTTAATCACCATGACTTCATCCATTTATCCAAGTCTTCTTCAAGGTCTTCAAGAGAGCTTCCAAGACTTGAGATCTTTTTTCTTGAATTAATCTTTCATGCTTATTTGAACTTCTTCAATTTCTTTGCTTGATCTTCATCAACTTGATTTCTTCTATAGCTTCTTCCATCTAGTCAATACTTTAACATAATCTTCAATGAAGTTTTCAAGTCTTGTGATTTCTTATCAATACTTACAAGACATTTTCAAATCTTCAAGGTGAGCTTCCATGTCTTGTAAGAATCATCTAAATGAGGTTGTGACTATAAGATTGCTGAATGTATCAACTCATCATACGACATCAACCTTTGATCCTTCTTGACAAGCTTTTCAACACAAGTTCTTTAATATCTTCCAATGTGATAAGTAGAAGCTTACTCCCCTTTTCTTTTGTGCTTTAAGCTTCAGAGCATATAAGTTTTTGCTCCTCCTTTCTTATGCAATTGATGCTACAGTGGATTTGATACAGCCATGAGGATCGAGGGTCTTCATAGTGAATAAGTTCTTGAATTCTCATAAGATCTTTAGTCGTTTGCATCATTCTTTTCAATACTTGTTGAACTCCTTGAACATTTTCAATCTCTTTAAGAATAAGATTACCTAAGTAATCTTCTTGTTGGATACTCAACCGATTAGCTCAAATATTTTCTTGTTATCAAATGATTATAATCTAATCTGCACACTCAAGTGAAATCATTAAATAACAACCACATGGTTTTGTTATCATCAAAATCAACATGGGGATCAACCTTGATTCAACAATTAGTTTTCAGAATCAAGTGTTTTCCACTGCACCAAAAGCAATTGTTGTTAGTGAAGGCGCAACTTTATTTCCTTATACCTTAGTAGGGCAGAGCCCCGCACTAAATGGCAGGTGGGCATGATGGCTTACACCATGTAAGCACCACGGGTTGGCCAGTCACGTACTCCATATGGGTCCCCCATAAGACTCAACCGAGTCAAAGGTCGATTGCTGGCCCTTATAAAGCCAACAAACTCCCCCCCAGCAACGACCCTAGGACTCGAACCCGTGACCTCGCTCTAATACCAGTTTTCAGGATCAAGCACTTACCACTGCACCAAAAGCAATTATTGTTAGTGAAGGTGCAACTTTATTTCTTTATACCTTAGTATCGCAGAGCTCCGCACTAAGTAGCAGGTGGGCATGAGGGTCTGCGCCATGTAAGCGCCACGGGTTGGCCAGTCACGCACTCCATATGGGTCCCCCATAAGACCCAACCGAGTCAAAGGTCGATTGCTGGCCCCCATAAAGCCAACATGTAGAACCTTGGACGTCATGTAAGTCGAAGTAGGACATTTCCAAACCCGACTAGGATACAAAACTGGAAATTCTCGATTCAAGCATGCGTTTGAATGCTCTGGTCCACAGTTCGAATGCCTAGTCGGGCTATTCAAACGCTTGGCAAATTGCTTGTTCTCATTATTTTGCCTTTGCTATAACACCTTGACACATTCCTACACTTTGACAGTTCTACCTAAATGCTAAAATTACATAGAAAATGCTTTTACTCAGAATTCGCCAATCTAAAACCTAATAAAAACTATCATGTTATTAGTGCTGAAACTGATACACTGTCTCATTTACTTTTTAAAGCCAATGTATATTGATTTTTTGTTATCTGTTCAGCTTCAGTTGGGCTTTTTTCAATTTTACACAAAGTCACATGTCTTTCAAAGTTCTAGAAGAAATATTTGATAAAACTTATATTTTTCTCAAATATCTACACTGAATTTTATGCAACATTAAGATTTTCAATTATTTTTTCTTGAGTCTTTTTAAGAGTTTGCTAAAGGTGCTGGTTGTTCTTTGGAGGTTTTTTTTTTTTTTTTTTTTGCATAGTTGAACTGACAATTAGAATCAGTCTTTAGTGGAACTATCGTCTTTTGATACTGTTTCCAGTATGCCAAAAGGTTTTACCTTCCTACATAATATTTCTTATATTTAATGTTTGCTTAAATTTGACCCCCAAAAAGAGCCATAAATGAATATATCCGTGTAAACGTAATGAGGTTGGCATTTATTGCAATTAAATTCTAGATTTTGGTAGTATACTAACTGCTTCATATATTTCAGCTTTGTTGCTTCATTGTACCCCCATCGCCTCTGTTAGAACTGTCATTTTTCTGCCCTCCTTTGGTGGTTTCTGCTGTTACATTATGATTTCTGAATTTTGTTTTACAAGTATTACTTCTAATTTCTTATACCATTCAATTGTTTCAAATGGCCAATTATGCCTAATTGGATCTGTCCCAACTTTCATATGTCCTCTTTTAGTTGTGGCTAGTGCAGGATTGAGTAACCTAAGTCGTGATTTTGACAGAATCGGGGGCATGCATTAATTGTCTAGCTTGAAATAAAACATTTGTTGTCTTCAAAACACGTAGGTTTTATAGCTCATTTTATATTTGGTGTATTTCAACTTCTGTACTTAATATTTCTGTACCATGCAGATGATGCCAAGTGGCTGTGCGTTCTTCCCCTCTCCTTTTATGTCTCTATTATTTTTAATGATAAACACAATTTAAGCGATTGTCTTCTTTTTTTATAAGGTTCCTTGTCTGTGATGGTTGCTAGAGGAGCTCTTTGGAATGCCTCAATTTTCTCTCCTAAAGGCAACGTATCCTGGGAAGAGGTGAAAAGAGAATACGCTAGGAAGGTAATTGGCCTTTGATGACTAGCTGCCCTCTTCTGGTACGGGTTTTAAGTGTTAAATTCTATTGTAGTAGGAAATATTAATTCCTCTTTCAACTAACTCTTGTTAATCTCAGTTTCTGCTCAAACTTCAATTTTTTTATATTTGGCTAAATATTAATATTTTTATTTATTTATTTAGGAGTTACCTATAAATAAAACAGTTTCTGCACATGATTTCAGAGGTATAATGATGTTAAAAGCACAAAACACACTTTGAAGGAAATGATAATGCATTTTTCTTCCCTTAAACTTCTGGAGGGAAAGGCATAAGTATATTACTTTTGCATCTTGTTGTATGAATTTTGGAAGGGCAAATTATAGTAATGATCCATGTAGTTTCATTTTGGTTTTATTTTGATTCTTATTATTTCAATTTGCAACAAAGTTGCCCTTCAATTTAAAAAAACTTGTGCAATCAGTCTAATTTGGGACGGTCGTCTCAGAAACAGACGAAAAGAGTGCATATGCAATCCAGGTGATATTTTTTCAATGCAAATTGATAAAATTACCATCTCTATCTCTTATTAGATATTAAATTATAGCAATGGTCCCTGTAGTTTCACCTTAGTTTCATTTTGATCCCTGTTATTTCAATTGCTACAAATTTGTCATTCAATTTAAAAACATCGATGCAATCGGTCCAATTTGTCTCAGAAACAAACGAAAAGAGTATACGTGTAATGTTTTTGATTTTTTTAGGGCAAAAAGATAAAACTACCCACTTCCCCCCTAACCAAGGCTACCTCACTTGTATAATACTATAACAACACATAAATTAGGGCAAAAAAATTAGGGGTGATGGATATGGTGGGATGGATTAAAGTGAGTAGAGTAATTGAACTATATCTGGAATATAATCCAGATATTGCTAGTGCCCAATAGTAGTCATCAATGGCCACCTTTACAAAACCCCCAATTTTTTGGTCCTAATTTTTGTGTGTTGTTACAATGTTATGCGAGTTAGGTGGACAGGGTTAGGGCGGAAAGTGGGTAGTTTTACCATTTTGCCCTGAAAAAACATCACACGGATTACACGTGCACTCTTTCTGTCTATTTCTAATATGAATTGGACCGATTGTGTAGGGTTTTTTTTTTAAATTAAAAGGCAAATTTGTTGCAATTAAAACAATAAGGATCACAATGAAACCAATGTAAAACAAATTTGTTGCAATTGAAACAATAAGGATCATCTTTTCGTCTGTTTCTGAGACGGTCATCTCAAATTGGACCAATTGCAAAGATTTTTTTAAATTGAAGGGTAAATTTGTTGCAATTGAAACAACAGGAACCTAAATGAAATCAAGGTGAAACTATAAGGACCATTACTGTAATAGTTCCAACCAAGTTTTCTTAGAAGTTGTTTTTGAGGCATTTGTATCATTTTCTTCTTCCTGTGTTTAGTATGAGGTTCTGGATTTTGAAAGTTCATATTTGATTGATTCCATGAAATCTTTGTGTTAGATTTTTCTCTTTGAGGCTTCCTTGGTTGTTTGGTCAAAATCATGAATTTTTTGAAATCTTCCTCTAGGTGAACAATTTGTTAGGGCTCCTTTCTTCCTGTTTATACTTACAGTAAATGATTTTGCTAATTGCTATAATGTTTCATGGTGTAGAAGAACTCTTTAAGCCTTTTTTTTTTTTCCTCTGAGCTTATGTTTTCTTATCAACCTTGGAAATCGTTTGGTGTCGTTAGGTTTTTGTACCAGAGTCATGTCAGTGCCCACAAGTTTTTTCCCAATTATTGTTTTATCTTGATTTGTCACAGCTTTTGAAGGTTATAGGTTTTTGTATGTTGCTTTATGGATAATGAAATTATTAGACTAACTTGGTCAAATAGCTATATGCAGGAAGTTGTGCGAAGAATTAATTTGTTTTTCTTTTCTTTTCTTCACATTGACTCACCAGCCAAATGGAGGTAAGTTTTTCTTCTACATGGAAGTGAATTCGGTGACTTTGATTGAGAATTTAGAATTGAAGAGCAATAGCTGATTAGGTTCATCTTATGAATTTCAGGACTTCCTTCAATTGCTTATATTCCTTCTTAATTTTTTGAGGAAAAAGGCAAACATTTATGACAAGTTGACATATAGTATGTATAGATGTATGCATAGGTATGATGTGTAACAGTGATTATTGTAGAAAATAGGGTTGGCTACAAGTTATGGTGGTATAGTGAATTGGATTCTGTTGCATTTCACAGAGTTGCTTCGACTCCTGGGAAAGTCTTGATGACTCGGGCTATCTTGTTCTGGAGAGGCCAAATTAGGGGATTGTACCCAAGTTTTTTCCCAATTATTGTTTTATCCTGCAGTGTACTGATGGTTGTTTTCTCCAATTGATGAACAATTAGGATCTTTCTAAGGTTGTCGACTTCTTTGATGATATGATCTTTCATCTACTTGCAATTTTATGCTGATTGGGCAAATTCAAAACAAGGAGATATTTCTAAGCAGGCTGGTAGTTGTGGAGGTAAGCCAAAGTTGAACTGCCATACTATATATATGGTTAGATATTATTTTCCTTATTCCTTCTATCTGTGTGGTTAATTTTCCGTTGGTTCTGTTGTTGATATGAATGTATTTGAACTTTTGCTGAAACTTCAAATTGTAAGTTGATTAGAGCTTTGAAGCATTTTTCTGAGTTGACTGGCGGTGGCATTTCAGATTAATTGTCTTCCTGTTGTGGCCTTCCAATTTTTGTAAATAATTACTCTTTTAACTGAGTTTCTTTTGCTGTGAACTCCACTATACAATTCATTTGCTATTTGGTTGCTGGGAAATAGTTGGAAAAAATTGAAGAAAATTACTTGGCATTTGTTTGGTCATGGTTCGTCAGTAGAGATGTTCCCACAGGTGGCTCCTTCGTCCAATGTACTTTAATATTCCTATTTCTACCCCCTTCATGCCCTCTTTTGGTTTATCTACATTCCAGAAAATTCATAGGCACCACGGACGGAACAAAAAGAGTGGAGTCTAGGTCTTGGTCAGAGCAAGCCTGCCTATTCTATTACCAGACATATTTGGGAGAAGCTGTTCATCCGAAACCTTTTTTCGTTATATGTATGTTTTCTTGGCAACCAATCAGAGTTACATATGGTTTGAACCTTCAAACCCCACTATCTCACTACTACTTAGTGAGATAGTGAGTTACTTCCTGAAACCTCACTATTATTAGTGAGAGGATGGATCTATAGTCTGATTATACAAATCTTCAAACCCTCTCTCCCTCCTCTGAACAAAGCTACGTGTCTATATATTTTCACAGCTTACAGTTTTTGGTCTATGCCTTTTGTCATATATCATTATGTAAATGCATGGCCTAATCTCTCGTGTATTCCATATATAACTGTCCCCCAAAGTTCTACATTGAACTTTGAGGTCTCACTCCACTTCGTGTGTACTCCAAGAGTAAAGACAAGGATATATATACATATAGCAGCGAAAAGATAAAATCTTGATTGTAAACATCATTCAGGTATGTGTATAAAATATTGACCAAAGCTTAAGTTAATGCATGCCAACTACAATTGGCTAATCCAAATTGTTATTGGGATATCCCAAATTTTCCCTTGGAATAATACAGTGGCAATTCAACATCCAGCGATAAATAGCTTACTCTCTTGATCTTTTTTACAGAAACCACTTCACTGAATTTCATCCAATCTCCTTTCCTCTGTTTACAAGTAACCACGCAAAAGAAAATGGAAGTATAGCATAAAGGAAGTTTGAGCATTTCCCATACTTGAAAGAGAGTATCTCCAAATGAATGGGAGCAACAATTTAAACGGCTTGCTTTATCTGAATCAACCAAACCGGAGTTTCAAGTCAATTCAGTAATATGTTTCCTTGAATCACACCTCCAACCCAAGTCAAGCCTGCGACAACTACTAAAGTAACACCTCAAAACTTTCTTGGGCCAGAAACCAAGTCAACTTTGTGACGCTGATGAAATGCACGGCATAACTAAACCAGTTGTTCCATGAAAAATCATTATAGGCTATCTTCTTCAGAGTTTCCAAGGAGATTTACACGACACCCAATTCAAATTTTCAACCCAGCCACACACCACACTAAAGTTCCCAAAAAGTCCTAATTTATTTACTTTGTGTTTAGATCAAGAATTTAGTGAAAAAAAAAAAGAAAAAAGAAGATACGAAATTACATTATGTGTTTGATTGTTAGAGAAAATAGAAAGTAAAAAAATGTAAAAGGAGAAGAAGTAAGTATTTAGAATCTCTCATTTTATTTTGTTTTTCAAATCCTTACTTCTTCTCCTTTTCATTTTATTTTTCCTTGATAAATTCAAATTCCAAACACAACATTAAATGTATTCTAATCGGTTTAAACCCTCCTTACCTATCCCAAATGAGTACTGATCTAAGTCACATAAAGCACGATTGCGAGTGGGTGCGAGTGCGGGTACGCCAGAGTGTCATTTGTTAAAAGAATTGAGAATGAAAGTATCCCTAGAGTAAGTATATAAATATATTTATATATATTAAATAAAATTTATATTCATACATTAGCATAATCTATTTAAGTAATTTTTTTTTTATGCTTCAATTCCATGTATGTGTACTCATACCTATTAAATACAAGAAAACTAGCACAAAATAAAGAAGGAGATAATAACATTCAAGGAAGACAATTGTGGTCTAGTGGTTAAATATTTTCCATAGTTTGCTGCAATCATTGGTTTAAAACCCAGCTCACTCATTTTGAGTAAAGATGGCAATAGAGCGGGGTAGAGGTTAGAATTTTTGTCCCGCCTCCATCTCCACGTGGGAATTAATTTAGACATTCACTCCCGTCTCTAGTTCAAGCCCAATCTCAATCCTTTTTTTTTTTTTTTTTCTTTTTGGTACAAAGAAAACAAACAATACAAAAAAAGATAGAAAAAAAAAACTAAGGTATTAGAAATATTAATAGTCTCATGGTCTCTACTTGTCAATAAGATGGAATTAACCTCTAAATATTTTGAGTTACATATACATCAAAATGATATTATTGTACTATAAAAAAAACTAAAGTCTAAAATAATAAATTAAAAGTCCATTCAACAAATAATATTAAAAAGCTATTGAACACAAGTTGAACATCAATCAACACAAAACCTAATAATGGTATTACTAACACACCAAACGCTAATAAATTTCAAACAGCCTATACAAAAAAAAAAAAATTTTGCCAAAAGCAGGGGAAGCGGGGCGGAGGAGGTGGAGGGGAAGAGATAAGGCGAGGGAAGAACTTAGTCCATCCTCACCTCATCCCCGCATAAATTTTTATTTCAAACTTTATTCTCATTTTGTATCCTTCCTCCCTACCTCTCTAACGGATGAATTCAGTAGGACCTTCACTTTTTCCAAATCCATTGTTATCCCTAATTTTGAGTTCTCTCAAAAGCTAGAGCGTGAACCTCATTGTGAGATTGTGTTTTTAGTGTGGTTCTCCTCACTATAAGCTCACTATGTAACAGCTTATTACTAGTTTGAAATGCAATTCGTTTGTAATTTGCGGATTGTGTGACGCAGGTGCTGATACACAGTACAGCAAATCTCACCGTATTCTCTTACCACCTTATGTGGCGGCACCTACGTATATATTATGAAAAATGTTATTATTTCAGAATTTGTATGTAAAAATTTGTATACCAAAATAATATGGCAATGGTAGTTTTATAATTAATAAGCATCTAGAAGGGCTCTTTATTTTAAAGTGATAGGCATACAATTTAGCCATATCATTTTAATAATAAATTTTGTATAATTTTTCTAATTGTATAAGATTACCCATATATTATTGGCAAGGAGCCCTGGTAATTACGGAGACCAGAGACAAAAATTTAAAAGAAATACAAATATTCAAACAAAACAAATCCAATAGATCAGTAGCATAGTTTTCTCTATCGTACATATATATATATATAGAGGTCCTGTCACGTTCCTCTCTCTTCTTCCTCTTTCCCCACCCCCTCTGGGCATTTGAGAGCTGCGGTCCATAACGGCTCAATTGAGTACATTTGAGAGTGAGATCACTGCCAAGAATATAAATCAATAAGTACCCACAAAGAGATCGGCACATCTACTGAAAATTAGTGAACGATCCATTGCACACATTGAAAAGCATAACTCTTCAAAAGACAAAAGATGATAAAAGCCTGCGAGTTAATCAATTTTGAGACTTTATCTTAGAAAGAGGAAGCTCTGCACAGCTTGTTTGATTACCCATATGTTATGGAAATCTTGAAGATCCCTATACCTGCCTTCCTTAGGAAAGATTCTTGGGGTTGGTTGTTTGGAAACTTAGGCTCTTTCTCAGTCAGCTCAGCATACTCATGTGACATGGCCTCACAGAACTCGCTGTCCCAGGGACTAACATCTCAGCAATGGAGGAAATTATGGAAACTTAAGATTCATGAAAGGCTAAAGCTGATGTGGCGCGTTGCTTCAGAAGCTATTCCAACCAAAGCCATCCTTGCTGCTAGATTTGAGATAACTAATGTTTAGTGTACCCTATGAAATGCTGGAACAGAAACAATGATTCATCTATTTTTCACTTGTCCGTTTGCTAGGAGAATCTGGCTCAAGATTTGGAGTCTTCGCACTGAAGCTTTAGGTCACCTCACAACTATGGAGTGGGTTGGTATGGTTTTGGATCCTATCCAACTGGGTTTTTTTCCCAAAAAACATAAGTAGTTTTCTTTGTCAGCAGCTATTATAATGGATAGAATTTGGAGATGGCGTGATGCTATCTTTTTTTAGTCATAAGTTCTGAACGTGTAGGTTATAATTAAAGAGATTACGAGCTGGAATTAGAGCACCTTCAAGCTTCAGAATCCTTTTCGAGAGCTGTAGAGGCAGTAGAAGCCGTTGCAACTAGGCATCCTTCCAAATGGCATCCGCCTCCCATGGAGACCATCAAAATAATTTTGATGCTGCCTTTCTCAATGATTGCATGTCCGTTGCTGCAGTGGCTAGGAATGGCCAGGGCAGTGTCATTTTTGCAAAAGCTTTGTCTGGTCATTCTTATTCGGCCCTTGCTACAGAACTTGAAGCTATTAGGATGGTTAGTATCTGGGGTGAGGGTGAAGGATGGAACCAAGTGATTATGAAGGGGACTCTCAAGTTGTGATTCACTCTTGTAGGAGTGCAAGCTCCCCACCGCATTGGTTTATGGCCTCCCTGATTATGGATATCACAAAGTTCTTGGCTCCGCATAGGGAGTGGGAGTTTGCTTATGTGCATAGAACTGCAAATGCTGCTGCTCATGAGATGGCAGCATGGGCGGCAAGGAACAAGTTCTTTAGTTCACTGGCCCCAAATGAGCTCCTTTTGCATGTGCTTAGAGTGATCTCGATGGAATCAGTCTTGCCTGGCGATTTTGATTAGGTGTTTTTTTTCCTTTTCTTTATTTTTTCTGCTTTCGTCTGTTCTGTTCTTGATTCTCTTGTTGTATGTTTTATTCAGCAAAAAAAAAAAAAGGATGATAAAAGATTAAAATATTTTACTGGTTTGTTAGAAAAGAGAGGGAGAGATTACTAATCCATTGGCCAAAGAGAGTAGTCAGGCAAGAGTCAACTATGGGAGAACTGTTGCCCGTTCATGGTTCCCGGTGAACTCGCACAAAATTCCGATATTATTAGGCTTTGATCTATTTTCTTCTCTTCATTTTAATTTTTAATTTTTACTAATTTCATTTAAAAGAATTCAATTTTTTTTTCCAACACAACAAGCCACCTTGTCATATGATGTCAGCCTCACCGGTAAACAAATCCGTGATAAGTAGCGACATGGCTTCCTCTGTAGACTTCCTTGTCTACTGGTATCTTCCGTATTAGGTTTGTAGAGAATTTTAGAAACTTTCACATTATGAAAACTTGTATAGATTTGTGAAAGGTTGTGGAAGATTCTAGAACCATGGCGCTTTGTAGAGAATAGGATAATATAAGATTTTGTAAATATCTCTAGGAGATGTTTATAGAGATTATTCTCAAAACTTCTACCGTAGGATTCAAACAAATATCCATCATAGCTTGAGGATGTGAAGAGCATAAATAGGAATTGAGGACCTCATTTGTAACCATCAAGCAATTCAAACAATTTAACAGTTTAACCATCATTCGATCACATCAAGCAATTCAAAACAATTTAACAGTTCAGCCATCATTTGATCAATGTAATTATTAAGCAATTCAAAACAATTTAAAAATTCAGCCATCATTTGATCAATGTAACCATTAAGTAATTCAAAACAATTTAAGAGTTCAGCCATCATTCGATCAATTCTCTCCTGAAAAAGTAAAAATTGGAATCCAACAGAACACAACAGGACACAACTCACCCGTATTAGGCGTTCTCCGCAAGGGAATTCAAGAATGGGAGACAATAGTTCGGTTTTGGCATTCTCAAACTATCTACGGGGATAGGGAGAGGGTTGGGTATGTCAACAACAGTAGGGCCATATATATTCCAAAAAAACATGTAAAGGGTTTTTGCTTCCCTTGCTGCTGCATCTTCCACTGTCGCAGAGCCCTACCCTTTCACCTCCTTTCGACATTTGCTTCTTTTTCATGTTCTTCACCTTCTTGATTTTTTCTCCTTCATCCCTTCTCTCAAATGGAAGCAAAGAAACGCTAATCAGGTTAAGGATGTTCGTCAACATCACTATATATATTCCTATAAGAGCCTTTCGGCCTAGTTTAAGTGGCCTAAAACAATGCTTCTCTATGAACGTTGTAATTGATCCAAAATGCGGCCCAATTCCTTCCCTTTGCATTAGTATCCAAACCCCTAGAAGCCCACTACAACGCTCGAACCCAAAGCTAAGGAGATAACCATCTGCACTACAATGGTGGTACCTTTAGTAAATTTTTGTATTGGAACTTGGATCCAATTGTTTACCATTCTTAGACTCTGGACATCAGGAAAAGTTTAAATAATTTTCTATATAATGCTCTCGACAAAAGTTTTATCACACAATGTTTCAAATTTATTTTGCGGTTCAACAAATAAAACACACGAAACTAGAATTGACTAAGTTGTAATTAACAACTGTTAGTTTGAGGCGGACTATCGTAATTATATGAAAAATCCTATTCTTTCATAATATTTGTACCAAAAAATTTACCAAATGATGTTGTGATGGTATTTTTATAATTAATAATCATCATGAATTGTATTTTGATTTAAAGTAAATGACTCTCATTTAACAACATCATTTTAGTAACAAAATTTATATGAATTCTTTAATTATGTAGCATTACCAAAAAAAAGTCCGATTTATTTCTCCTCAACCACATTTATCTAACCACAATAAAAAAAATATAAAATAAGAAGAAGCATAGGGGGATGATTCTGTTGATTATTTGATGCTTCATTGTAGTGTGGCCAAGGAACTTTGACATATGGTGATGGTCCTTTTTCGAGTTCAGTAGTACTGCCTTTCTAATCATTGAATTCTTGTTGTGAAGATGTTTAATAAAATTAAAAAATTAACGTTGACTATTTAGTTTTGAATTTGTAGGACAAAAATAGATCAATACTGAATTTTTGCATTTGAGAATTTAAGATATATATTTCAGTTGAGAAAAGAAATTACAATCCACAGGACATATTCAGCATTTAATAATAAGTTAATGGTCTCTAACTTAAAATCAAAACCCATTTTAGTCAACTTCAACATCAAATAACAGATTATTATGCGTTCTCTGCACTTAATTACAAAATCCCTAAATGCATTCACTTTTTAGCTCTTAATTGCATTATCAAACCGGGCTTTAGCTAGGCCCTTACAAAAAAATCCTATAAGTTGTGTGTATATGTGTTATTTTTTGGTTGATGAATTGTGTGTGCCTGTTAATATGTAAATTCAAGCATTCATATTACTGAAAAAAAAAAAGGTCTCTAGTGATGGCAAAAACCGTTGCTAAAACCTGATTTGCCATCGTTAAAAGTATTAGCAAGACAAATGCAGAGTTGCTTTGATGGGGTCAATACAATGGCCCATCAATCTTTAGCTGTGGTATACTTTCCATCGCTAAAAAGCATTAAAGGATAAGAATTTTGCAGCCACAAAACATCCTACTTTTCCCAAAAAAATATTTACATGTAAATCAAAATTTCACAAATCCATATACAACAACATTTAATCATTCAAATTCGACTATTTTACCATTAGATATACTTCATAAAATTTAAAATATACATCAAAAATTAATACAACCAATACACACAACAAAAAGTACAACATTTATGTTGTATAATAAATAAGACGGGGGACACAATCCCATCACCTTTAGCCCGTTGGAATTACCCTCACTCTACTCTAGGAGGACATGAAAAGGAAAACCATATGACTCATTTAAATGAATAAAGAATTTGAATAGTTTTTTTTGTTTTTAATAGTAATTTAGGTATAACTTACAAAAAGACCTAACTTTTATAGGTATGCCAAGACCATTAAATACTCACATATTCATATATTAACGTCCTAATATGAGACGTTAGCCCAATGTGCAAATCCAGCTCTCAGTTCTAAATAATTAAGCCTCAATTGCCCTACAAGCAACCGCAGAACTTGAATAGCTAGTTGATTATTCAAAATGTTCAATTTCATGTACCCTCATGAGTAAGCAAGCCAACTGAAGCCACTTTCAGAATTTATTTCCGTCGGCAGCATCAACTGATATATGAGGTCAATACTGAACAGACAAGCAAAAATAATATCATTTAAAGATTTTAATTCACAAAATTGTTTTCTTAGCAAGCTCTAAGGAACTATAGATATTATAATTATGATAGGTAAGGATATTTCAACTTTAAAATTGAATTGCAAGACATAATCACATCCATAACTACTTGTGCTTTCCCATCCCCAAATTTTCACCAATCCAATTCGTACCATTTGTGGCTCTTCACAATGGCGGCTCTAGAAAATTTTGTTAATGGGGTCCTGCAAAAATTTCAACGTTAATTCTCAAGTTATAAATAATAAAAAATCTAATATATTAATGCTTTTTTTTTAATACAAAAAATACAAATATGTGACTTTAACAATTTCCCTTGATTAGTGGCGGACTCATGATTTCTGTTAAGGGAGTTAAGGTGATTTTTTTAAATTTTGTAAGTACCAACGTAATTTTTTTTTTTTTTTTGAATTTTGGGGGCAAATATAATATATTTTGTTGTAAATACCTAAAATTCTATAGGCAATACAGAGAATTCTTTCTTTTTAGGCAGCATATAGTCTGCTAATTTTTTATCTCGAGAATTCTATAGGGAGCATAAAATCTGCTAATTTTTTTATCTTGAGAATTTTTTCTTTTTTCATTGGACCGATGGAGTCATTGTTTTAGACAATAAGTGCAAACTGTTATTAAGTTATTTTTAACAAATATTAATGCTACAAAATTATCAGGCTTTTGGAGGTTAATGCGGTCAATTGACTCCATTCAAGACAATGTGGCGCCGCCCCTGGCTCTTCTCTTCACAAATTACACGAAAAACAAATTTGTAACGTTCTGAACCACTCGTCGTTGAGTTAAACCAAACTCAATGTTCACATAAACTTTACCTGATTTCAAACACCCAATTTGTACACAAGGCCTGTTGTCACGGGTTGCCACCCGTGGCACGTCGAGGGCCGCGAGGGACCTTGGCGTGGGGCATGTCTGAGCATGATTGGCCGGTGGCATGGCAATCTCGTAATTTGTATTTTCCATATTTATTGGATTTATGGATTATGACTCCTCGAGGGGGTAGGATGTTTCTTCCTATCAGTTTGGAGATGGCTCAGAATGCTATTATAAGGGGGGGCATGGTGTTGACTCTACCACCCCCTGGTGCTACCGAAAGGGACAGCATTCAAGTGAGTCCCCCAAGGGAGTGGGCGAGACTTGGGGGCCAGCTGTGGCACGTGGCTACAGTCCTCATGCTAGTCAAGGGGCTACATGGGCGGCATTGTGCCCGGTGGGGCAAATGTTGGGCATTAGCGTCGAGGATGGGGTTGTGGCATTCGCACCCGCTACGCCATAATTATAAAGTGGTGGGGCTTATGTCCATGACGGATTGGACCTCGGTGTGCACACTTGCATGCCGTGTGTCTCGTGTGCACTTGCGCATTGGGTTCACGCTTGTGCACACGGCCGCTTGGTTTGGCTAGCATTGGTGTCGCGGGGCACTATGCTGTGGGCTTAACAGTCGCTATTCGGTGGTGCCTTTCCTTGTGGACAACCTTGACGCGGGGCGCTAAGAGCTTCAAGGATGGAGGCGTCGCGCCTAACAGGTGATGCTTGGCGGACGCGCGCATGTCTAGTTGCACATGGCCATCTGGCTTGTGTTTCGAGGGACTGGTGCTAAGCACATTGCTTGCCGTGCGTGCACGCATTTGAGTATGGCGTTGCTATCGCCTATAGCTTGGGTTGCCTTATGGCTTGAGCATCAGAGGTCCGTGCTTAAAGAGTTATGCGGGGCATTACGGATGGATCCTGGACAAGCGCATAATCTTATACCTTGGTGTTTGAGTTTGGCGGGACTATTGCTTGGAGCATAGTCGCCTCACGGGTGTATTCCGCTGCGTATGATCATGGCGAGTCGCATTTAATGTCACCGTGTGGTGCCCGGCCTGCCAGCCCGTGACACCTGTCCAAATGAGCGGCAGTATATTTCTCGGAGCATCTGCGAAGAAAATATAGAAGCTTCACAATTCACAAACCTTTAGTTAAATTCATTAATTGCCACGACACTCTAGATTTAAAAAGGGTAGAACCAAGTAGTACTCATTTGACCATAGCATTGTCTTCCTAATGCATCATTATATTTGTGAAGTAAATAAGAGTTTTTATACAAAATTTTTATTCATACGAATATTTGTAGTGATTTTGTTTAAAATAATATACTCACTATTTTAACTCATAATTTTAAAGTTTTCTTTATGACATCATTCTGTTAAAATTTTGTGTGTAAAACATAATTTTTCAAAAAAAGTTCTTCTGACATTGAATATTGTATCTTTTTTTGTTGATGTCAGAGTGTCTGAGCCATCTTATATACACCTTAACTAATTTCGGAACCTGTACAATTCTTCTATCCTACAGAAATTAAATAATTATCAAGCTAAAAGCTCTAGGGTTAGTTTTAAGAAATTAATAACATCTAAGAGGTTTTAAATCTGGAACCTTTGAATATTGTATTTATTATCCCTAACAAGTTCCATAAAATGAGAATGCATTTTCCATTTTATTTGGTTCTCTGTTATTGACACAAAAAGCAGTTTGTCAATATTATGCAGGTAACTAATTTGTCTCATAAATGAATTATAATACATGAGCTCATGGTGATTTTAGTAGAGAACCAAATAATTTATTTTTCGAAAGGATTATGTTGGATTGAACGATTAAAGACTAGCCATAAATATTAAATTCTAATTATCGTTACAGTGTCACATGAAATAAAATTTCTTTTTAAAGGCATCATGTTGGATTGATATTATATTATTATGCAGGTAACATTATACACAACACACGCTTTTTCGTACAACGATTGCCTATTCCTTCAAGAAGGGGTAAAATAGGAATAAAAGGAAATGATTGAGGGCCATTTAAGCAAAATAAGAAAAAATGGGCATCTTCCCCAAACGTTTACTTCTCACCAAGGTTTCACAGAACTGCGCGATTGCGTCTGTGCGCAACTCTCTTATTCGCTCTTTTCGGGTAAGGAACGAGTCCCCTTCTTCTCTCTCTATATGCATATATGTAAATATTAGCGTATGTGCGTGTAGGCTAGATCTTCGTTTGAATTGGTGTTTTCTTCATTCACAGTGATCTCCTCCTGACTCTCGATCTGAAACATTGGTTTTAACTTTTGAATGTTCTATTCCATCTTTTATTTCATTTCTTTTTTGGCATTTTTGTTCATGTTCTTGAAATTTCTGTATTAATTTTTCGTGTAGCCTTGTCGACGATCTTAGTCGTGAATGCTACGATGGATGTATATATTTCAAGCGTGTCTCTATACTGAGCTACGGTTGTGTTTATTTGCCTTGTGTTTTGATTGGTTTCAATTAGATGCGCCATAGTTTAGTGTGCGCGTGCTTAGATGTTTTACCTGTGTCATAAATATTAGGAATCCCTTTCCTGTGGAGTGTGTTTTGTGGTGTGATAATTAACAATACAATCAGATATTGTTGAACTTTGGTGTTTTCTTCTTTAATAGGTTAATGAGTTACTGATTTTGTTTCAAATCATATTTACAAGACATTCGCATTTTGCAAAGGCAACTTATCTGATTACCTAATAAAGCTTGTGCTTTTAGTATAGAAGAACTTGAATTCTTCACTGAATTAAGTACAAGATTGCTAGTGACCATTGTCTTACAATGTTGTTTCATCTTTTTTAGTAGTTTTCATTCTTGGAAGTCAAAAATGAAATATTTGTTCTATTTGTTCAATGTGCAGCAGGATTAGGACATCTTATGCTTTCGTGTCCAGTCTCCAGCAGACATGTCATATCTATTTTTTATTTTTGTTATTTTTGGGAGATTATGGTTACAAAGAATACGTCAATATAAAGTTGGCCTTTAGTATCTTTATATTTCATAAACTGACTTTATTAGCTTGTCTGATGTTGATAACGGATTAATAGCGAGCTTCTTATGTATGACCTATCTTGTGTGGCACTATTCTTGAGTTCAAACTGTTGTCCTTTACTCTCTATGTGTGTCTGTATTAGATTATGCTATGAGTGTGAGGAGAGCAAACGAAATTGTAAGACGAGGTCTTTTACTTTATAATGTCTTGTTTTTGAAACAGGAGGGTGCTTTGAATTGTTTCATATCTCCTTATGGATCTCTTTTCTAATTTTTTGTGCCTGATATGTAGAATTTCCTAAAATTGATGACAGATAATTCAGTTTGTAGTGCTGTGATCTGATGAGCCTCTATTTGGTTATCCTTGTTCATGGAATTCTTTCTCCAATGATTGGATCCTGTCTTACCGTCTCCATATGCTGTTGAAATTTCAGCTAAACATATATTTCCTGTTCATCGATCTGCATAATCTGAGGCATCAATAACTACTGGTACTTTTATTTTTTTGAAACTTTTGTATAGATGTTTTGCTGGTAGGCTAAAACACTGGTACTAGAGTTTGTCATAGCATTTAGGATCCTGAAACTCTTAATTGGAGTCAGATTTAAATATTCAGTCTTTCCACCAATCTGTCAAAAGTGCCCGTTGCTGTGCTATGTAATTATGATTAGAAACATTAAATCTCATAAAGCAATCGATTTATAGTGGATGACAAGCTCAAGATTGTAATGCAAAATTAACATTCAAGATTCATTGGAATGCTAGTTTTTGTGAAACAGTTCATGAGTTGTATATTGGACCAATATTTCATCTTATCTATGCACCTTTCAGGCTGTTATGGGTTCGGGTCAATGCATTTACACATACATTCTATTTATCTTGATATAATGTGTATGAAATTTTTGAAAAGAACCGAGTAAGAATTAATTCTCATGAGAGAGAGAGAGAGAGAGAGAGAGTTGTTTTTTTTTTTGTTGTTGTGTAGCGTTATAATGCAGTAATTCATCTTCCTGTGGAATTAGAAGTCACAAAGAGTTTTTGCATATAGAATAAAATGCCGCTAGTTCAAATTATGTCATGGTCTTTTGTGGAGCTTAAATATGACTCATTTCCCAATTTGAGTACTTTCTTTTTGCTATGTCCTAACATATGATGTAAGCTTGAGTTCATATAGAAAGTATGAGACTGTAATCTTATTACTAGGCTCTATATATGGTGTATGTTTCATAGACAAAACACTGGTGTATGTATGTGCATGCTTATGTGTTCATGTATGCGTATAACCATGTGGCAACAAACTATGAAACACGCTGAAGTTACTTGTTATTCATATGTCAAGTTTCTCAAATACTGAAACTTAACAGAAACACACTTGACATTGTCATTTTCGTTTTCAAAGCCTCATCTCACCTCTAGGTATGAGGCTATGAGCCTATCATGCTATTCAAACTAGGGGTGCACGTATCGGTTTCGCTTGGGTGTCCAAAACCTATCCTATCTAGGCGATTTCTCAAAATGAAAACCCAGAACTGAGGGATTAATTATTTGATCCAAATCATATTGAGATTCTGCAATTTGTTCTCAGTTTCCAGTTGTAGTAACCAAAATTTCAATGAATTCACTATGCATCTTACTCAGTGTAAATAGATGAATCCAATAAGTAACCCCATGACCCACAGCGTTGGCTGCAGATGTGAAGGGTCGGGATGGTTTATGGAATGGATAGAAGAGAACTAGTCCAGTAGTCATAAATGAAGGGACATAACATTAGTAGCTTTCAAAATGATTTTGTTGAACTGTGCTGATATTATAAGATGCTTAAAAGATTCTGATGATTGACCTGACACTTTTACTAGATTCACATGCCTCTTTATTTCTAAGTTTACACTTTTCTTTTTCTCCTATTAACTTCATTTAGTGATTATTTTGAGGACATACTTATTATGATTATCAGTATTTGTTAAGCTGTTTTTACACGTTACAACAAATTAGCTTGTAAAATTAGAAACAGCATGTCTCTTTTAGCGTAGCACTTATTGGATCCTTATTGGGAGTTTCTGCCTTTTCCCTTCTGGGTTCTGAGCAAAGCTGAAGAATTCTCACTGAAACCTTAAATGTTTTGGCGCTTCACATTGTTGTTTGGGATCTCTAACTGCTGCAGATTGCTATCTTCTGCAATTGATGGATGTTGTGGATATCCATGTCTAGGATTTTGTGTTATCATGTCCATACTGTGTTCTGCCATGTGGCATACTTTTTGTTAACAGTTACCAGGTAGAGAAGTTGATGTTGCTGTGATCTACATGTTTCTATGATGAAATTTTGTTTAGATCAACTGTAAACTTAAGGTGTTTTTCCTGTCTCAATCCCTTTCTTGCAGGTGATCTTCATTATCAAATTCAGTTAATAAACCAGAGTGTATTTGTCAGGTTGACGATGGAGCTGAATACCATCAAAGATGCATTTGATCGTGTCACAAAGAAGCAAAAACTGACCTCTTCTAAATCTCAAGAAGCAATTGAACAGCTTGGCCAAGAAATAGAACAGGCATTATCAAAACTGCAATCAATCCCTGATACTACATCCCAATCAGATCATAAGTTGATCCTGACTGAACTGAAAACCAAGTTGAACGAGATTGCTCCACTCAGTCAGCTGGAAGGTTCACAGAAGGAACTCAATATAGCACTGACCAAGTACCCAAAGCTCCTCGAAAAAGCTTTCAATCCTGATATATCTAAAGCTTATAGAAATGTCGACTTTGATACTCACACGGTTAACCAGATAATTGCGAACCATTTCTATCGGGAGGGTCTGTTTGATCTTGGTGATTGCTTCATAAATGAGGCCAAGGAAACAGAAGCTGCTGCAATGAGAATTCCTTTCATAGAAATGTCTCTGATCCTTGATGCCATAAGGTCTCAGAACCTAGAGCCAGCTGTGAACTGGGCTGCCACCAACCGTGACAAATTAAAACAAAATGGATCAGACCTGGAGCTGAAACTTCACCGCGTGCAGTTTGTTGAAATTCTACAGAAGAGAGGAAGAGATGAAGCTCTAAACTATGCTAGAACTTTCCTTGCTCCATTTGCTTCCAACCATATGGCTGAAGTCCAGAAGCTCATGGCATGTCTATTGTGGGCTGGAAGACTTGATAGCTCCCCCTATTCTGAATTACTATCCCCATCCCATTGGGACAAATTGGTCGAGGAGCTAAACCGGCAGTTTTGTAATATTCTGGGACAGTCTTGTGAGAGCCCATTGAGTGTGACAATTGCAGCTGGAGTCCAAGGGTTGCCAACCCTTCTCAAGCTGATGAATGTGATGACAGGAAAGAAGCAGGAGGAATGGCAGTCTATGAAGCAGTTGCCTGTGCCGGTGGATTTGGACAGGGATTTTCAGTTCCATTCCATCTTTGTATGTCCGGTGAGTCGGGAGCAAGCAAGTGAAGAGAACCCACCAATGTTGTTATCATGCGGGCACGCGCTCTGTAAGCAGTCTATAACGAAGCTGTCAAAGAACAACAGCACAAGGCCTTTCAAGTGTCCGTACTGTCCATCAGAGGTTGAAGTAGCACAGTGTAGGCAGTTGTATTTCTAGTGTGTACTTTTTTCACCTAAATTTAGCTGAAGTCATTTTGTGTGGATACAAAAGTATTGTGGTGAAGCTTTAGCCAGAATGGGGTGATGGCGGCCATTGTGGCAAAAGCTGGTTTTATGTTGTTGTGTTCTGTTTAATGAATTCAGTGTATATAGAAATTCTTTGCACATTCATATGAGGAATGAAAAACAGAATGGGTTGTTCAGTAAGCTATTATTTAAAAGGCATGCTGGGGACTTAACCCAGCAATAACCGAATTGGGTTTTGCACGGGAAGACTAGATCAATGTAAGGCTCCTTACTCTTAGTCTTGGGACCTTTCTTGGAAGAACTTTTGATAGCTGGACCTTTCTTCCTTGCATTCTAGTTCAATCCTTGGATCTTCAACTTGCTCTCTCTGGTCTGTGCCAGTTCTTGAAGTTGGTGTTTAACCTCCAGTGGGCATTTGAAACAGGTATGTACATTAACTTTCAACTCTTGCAGAGATTTCACCACAGTAATGTCCTCTGTGGCAATGCTTTTATGATCCTACTATAGTGGTGAAGTATACATTTGACTTTTTGGGTGCATGGTAATGTCAGGTAGAAAATAGGTATATAAACAAGTTCTTTGAATTTCGCACTGAAAAAAAGTAGCAGATATAAAGGTAAACCTTCCATTAGCACCCACTCAAAAAGCTTTAAAGGTGCGCAATTTCAGGAATCATCGACTCTCCAAAAGTAAACACCTCCTGGCTATATCATATATATATATATATATATATGTTTATTATGCATCACTTTTTCTGTCTTAGGGTTCATGTCAATGCTTTTTATCTTTTTCCTGGCAGACTTGTTCTTGAAAAAGCTTCTTCACTTTTTTCCTGAATCTTCACAAACGTGTTGCTAAAGTCATGCAAGCTTGGAACTTGTATATTCATGAGAGAGCAGTGCACAAATCCGAACCATGTGATTGATTAGTCCCTTTGCTTTAACATTAGGAAGTGTTGAGGGGTTCACTGTTTTGTTTAGCCTGCCTTAGTGGATTATTATTATTGTTATTGTTATTTTTACCAAATTTGCACGTTCAGTGGCAATGACTTTGACTTGCTCTTCCAGAGTTTTAATTTTTGCTTGGCTTTGAAAATTATGCGTGAAATGTTTTCATGGAGAAAAGGAAGTTGATGAATGGCTAATGATGCAATTATGAAACATAAGTATAACTATCTAATTTAGTATATTCTTTTAATCTTCCACTACTCTCACTCAACATCCATACATAACATTGTTTTCTTTTCTTTTCTGTTCCGGGTGGAAAATTTGGCCATACTTTCCGAAGTCAAAAGAAAAAAGGTCGATTTTTTTCTTTCCTGTTTTAGTAAATACATGTGTATTACAGGTGGATGTCCTAATCTTGGACCCGCTCAACTTCAATCTTGAGGAAGGTTGGGGGGTTAAGAGTGTAAGAGAACAGTCACAAGGGAAGGTTTGAACGAAAAATAGTTACGATTTTCCTTTTATGGGAGTGCTTAAGTTTTGGTGGTGTTGTTGCGAGTTGTTTACCAAATCCAGTTTGAAATTTTTTTTCTTCTACTAAATCTAGCTTGTTTATCAAACCCAACTCCTTAAAATCATGTTTTCAAATGACAACTTTAATTGAAATTGTGTGAGTTTTATATAAAAATAGAAACAAAGTCCACAAGTTGTGGATTGAAACCATGGCTTAAATGAAGTTATGGTTTCAATCCACGACTTCAATGGATTGAAACCACAACTTCAGTAAAATTGTAGATTGTACCTAGTTAAAGTTGTGATTCAAAAAAATAACTTCATTAGAGTTATGGTTTAAAATCATAATTTTAAGAAAGAGTTGAGTTTGATAAGTAAGTTTAAAAAAAGTTGGTTTTAGTAGATAAATTTTTATTTGGAGGTAGGCTTGTTAAAAAGCTCTTACTGCTACTGGCCCGGGTACAATGCTTGTTTACCTTGACAGGGCATTTTTTTTTTTTTTTTATTGTCTTTTTAAGTATATCCCTTGCTTGAAAGTGTAGAATCAGTATATGTTTTCTCTCCTAACAAACAACAGTAATCATTTGGGAATTGGCGGAAAAAAATCAATCCTGTCTATTTCAGGGTACATCTTCTCTTACAATCGTGTATATCAATATTTATTACGGTTATCGCAAAACCATCCTAGAGAGCATTTTAGCCAACAATATCCTGTCTTTTGGCACACCCAGCCTAGCCCAGCCACGCCACACACTTTGGCATTTAGAAACCAAACCCACCAATAATGGCAGCTAGTAATAAAACAACACACACCCACCCACCATTCGTTTGCTACTAATGCCACTTTTATACATTCTTCCCAACAAAATCATTAGACCCTCCATTCCCAAACCAACTAAACCAAAAAGAAAAAAAAAAAAAACATGATCTAGGAAGAAGACAACTTATAATGCTAATAATAATCATGATCAAAAGACCCCAGTGGAAAGAAACAACAATGGTTCTCTCTCATCCTTTTTCACTTTAAATTTTTTTTATTCCCCTCCATTTTCATTCCTTAAAGCATTACTACTACATATATATATATATATAACTCTATTATGTATACATATGGAATTACAATTAGTAAGAGAAAAATGGGAGGACTAACAAAAAAGACAAAGCACAGAAACAACCAACGGGCCTTGCCAACCCACTCTCTCTCTCTCTCTCCCTCTCTCTCTCTGACTCAACTGGTCTGTTCTCTTACTCTGCAGAAAGGGCCGAACCGTCGGGTACTGCTTGTCGCTATTCTACGCATTGGGACAAATCCTCTCTCTCGCTTTCTCTGTCCTTTTGCTATTATTTTGTTCTTGGATTTATTGTTTTATACACTTCTATATTTTCCTTTCGTAATAATCAGAATAATTTAGAACCTGGCGTTTTCGAAGCCGTGCAAGTCGCTAACTCTATTCAACGACTTCCTCATAATGGCCACTTTAGCTAGTCTCTCCGCGGCTCTCCAAGCCGACGTCGGCGTAAGCGGCTCGCCCTTCTCATCCACGAAAGCAGGAGGAGTCTCCCGCTCCGTACTATTCGTCCTCCGCTGTTGAACCTCTTCCATTGCCTTCTGTCGCCGCCACTGAAGCTCGGACAATTCGGCTTCCAAGCCACGGATGAATTCGTCAGCCGAAGCCGACCTAGACTGCATCAACAGAGCTCGAGCCGACGAGAGCAGGTGGTGCGCGCCTGTCAGGTCGTAGCGCTCGATCAGCCGCCGAGATTCTGCTACGGCCCGTATTGTGAAGAAGAGACTCCTCAGCCGTTCGATGCTGGGGGTTGCTGAACGGACGGCCTTGGGTCGTGGTACCAAGAGAGCTTGCTCTTTGCCATAGATGAGCTCTTGAGTTGACGGGTCTTTGTGGGAGCATCGGACGGACAGTACGTGGTGGCCCCCGATAGCGGATAATGGAACCTTCAATTCGATCAGAAGTTCTCTCTCTTCCTCGGCGTATAGATCCCCGAGCCGGATTGAACTGCATCCGAGAGCAGCGGGCCGGCCGGCGCACGAGTACACCGCCACGATTTCCGCCGGAGCTGAACCAGAGAGAAACCCTAGCTGAAGCCGGAGATCTTGAACGACGACGCTTAGCAAACCGCCGACGCATTTCGCGAAGGCGTCATCGAAATGATCGTAGCCGTATGCGCCGCCTTGGCCGAATCCGACTGAGTGTACAGGAATGTCCAGGTGAGCAATGCGTGTGGAGGAGACAACGGATGATTGGAGTCTCAGCTTGGCGGAGTTGCGGGCGGTGGAAGCCCGCCCATCGTGACCGTCTGATAGGAGCAGGATGCTCGCGACGGGGTTTCTCTCCCGGCGATCTTCGAGCACCTTCGCGGCCTTCTTCAGCGCGTCGCTCGCGCTCAACGTGCCTTGGCTGGACACAAGCGCGTCAACGATGCGACGCGCCGATAGCCGGCCGTTCGCTGTCATCCTCCTGAGCGGCAACAACCTCTTCGAGCTCGCCGCGAACGCCACAATGGAGAGACGATCCTCTGAGGAGAGAGACGACACCACCAATCGCATCGCGCGCTTCATCATCAGCACTTTCTCAGCTGTCATGCTCCCGCCTACATCAAGCACGGTCACCAAATCGATCGGCACACGATGCGCATTCTTCGCGGGCGCCGGCGGAGCTCTCACCTTCAAAACAACAGCATACGTCTCGTAACTCCGCCCCAGCGATACCACCACCGCCTCAGGCAACAACATCACCTCCACATTTCTGCAGCCCAAAGTCGGCTGTTTAATTGGACTAGCATTGGCACTTACAAAAAATCCTTGAAACTCTTCAACCTCGATTTCATTTTCATTGTCTTCCTCCTCATTTTCGTCTGATTCCGGTATTGGATTGAACCGAGTTACTGATCTCGGCGACCTCAATGGCTCATCGTCGTTGTAAACCTTCAAATCAGACCTCGCATATTGGTTTCTTTCGTTCTTCATTTTAACATCTACTGGCACTGCTGGTTCTGGCTTCTCTTTGAGCTGTGATTTCTGGCTGTTGTGGGTGGTCAATATAGGCAACTCTTTCCAGTTGGAGCGGCAAACGGGGCACACGAAGGCGTCTTGCTGCTTCAAGTGCGCCGCGATGCACGGAAAGTGAAAGCCGTGAGAGCACTCCGCCGTGAAAATGGCCTTCCCTTGACCTCTCTTCACGCTCTGTAAACATATTCCACATCTACTCTGCTCGCAAAAAGGTTCACAGAAAGCTTTAAAGTCAGAATTACTTCTCACTTTTCGAAAATCTTTATGAGTAATAAGCAAATTCCACTGTGCAAAGTGACGAAAAAGGGGATATGGAAGAACATTAGTTACTTCGAGAATTGTACGGAGATCAAGATACTTACTTTGGAGAGACGTAAGCTTGATTTGAGGAGAGAGAAAGTGGAAGGTGATCGAGGAGAGGATGGGTTCGAGCGTTGGAAGAACCTGGGGCTGTTTTTGGTCTTGCATTGGAGCTTAGGGCTCTCTGGCACTGATGGCGTAGGAACAGTCGCTGTCGTCACAGTTCGGCACCGGAGGCTAGGGCTCGTAACGGGCTGCGGCTGCAATCGAGGCGTGGTCGGGTTTGAAAGGAACCCAAATTTGGAACCGAACCTGGGACTGGGATTGCTGTTGCCAGGTTCTTGCTTCTTGGAGTCTCGATCTCGTGAAATGGATGTACAAAATACTCTTCGCCATCCAACCACCATTTTCGGCCTCTGAAAGAACCCCAAATCCACAATTTCGCTACTCTGTTTTCTTTCGCAATCTATATATACTTGTACGCCTTATCCTGTAATGCTGATTTAAAAAAAAAAAAAAAAAAAAAGGAGCTGTTTTTTTATTTTTATTTTGTGGAATTTGACCTGATATTGTAGATTGACAATAGTTTACAGACAACAATTGAAATACAATTGATTGCGAAGAAAAAGAAAGCCTTGTATATATAGATATATATGTATCCTTCTCCTTCTATTGCTGTGTCTTCTCTTGGGATGGAGCCAGAAAGATCACTGCAAAAGCACTGTTTCTCTCGCTATGCTTCCAAAAGGCCGAGAAACTATGTACTCATTTGACACTCTCTCTCCAGACGAGTCTATAATAGTTATTTTGATGTAGAAGACAAAGTGCTTTTTACGAGGTGGAATATTTTAAAGAGGAGTATGTGACCGGCATGTGGAGGTTTTCAGTCGTGGTTGTAGCAAGTCAACGGGTCGGTTTTTAACCCTTACCCGCTGTGACCGTCCCATTCCCACGTTATGTTGGACACCGACCCCCTGCAACTGCACAGAGAGAGAGAGAGAGAGAGAGATCAAAAAACCCTAAGTGCCCTTGTTAAGCGCACCCTTTCGCCTTACGCTTCGCCAGCCGCCCCAGCCTCTTTCTCTCATTTTTACGCACACACGTGACTCTTCCTCTTTTCTTGATCAGACACGTGACCTACCCTAGGGCTGGATTTGCCACCCCTCTCTCTCTCTCTCTCTCTTTCTCCGGAATTCTGATAGGTTGATCTTGTCCGTTCATTTGGCATCTTCGTCTATCTTTGATGATCTTTCATGATTTTGGGTTTGTGGAGGTTAAGTTGGTCATTTGAAACATTTATTGTGATTCCATTTTAGTGAGTGATAGAATAACGGTTGCCATGATGAGCACTAATTAGTCTAGCATTGTGGTGCTTTGTATTAATGGCCAAACTATCAATTTATATACAGACGGCATTAATCAAAATTCTGCAGGTGAGAGGACGGGATAGGGTGGGTGCATATATATATATATATATATATATATGTATATGTATATATATTTAAGTACTGCGATGTTTTAATGCTCTCTGATTGAACTTGAATTTCCTTTTTTAGAAAAAAGCTGAATGAACTTGAAGAAATTGCTCTCGTTGATGTTGATTGTGCTTGAAGCAGTATTATAATGTATCTATGAATGTTTAGGAGTCATGGCTCTTTAAGGTTTAAGCACATTTTCTCTGCCTAGGAGAAAATAAAGGGCGAAAAATGAAAAGAAGAAAAAATTTGCATTATTTTGTTGTATTTGTGTTTAATAGGTTTTTCTTTTATGAATCTCTCATGTTTATGTTCTGTTTGAATTAAGGACTTGATGATTAAAAAATATAAAAATAAAAAAAGAAAAGATGAGGTAAAATATAACAAAAATACTCTTTTATTTTATTATATTTTCTCTCAATTTTTCTTTTTCCTTTGCTTTTTCTTTACATTTCTTTTGGAACTTAGATTTTGTGCAAAAAAATGTGAAAAAAATAGAAAAAAAAAAGTAATTTCATTCTCCTTTCGTTTGTCTTTTCTTTTGCTTTTGTGTTTTTCACTAAAAATCTAAATTTCAAACCACAGCGGGACCACAATGGAAAGTATGGTGAGCATCAATCAAACCACTTCCCAGCTTAACTGACATGGACCATAGTTTATCAAAATCAAAACCTAATTTTCCTTGGGGGAATTTGATTCCTAGCAACCACAACCAAGGGCACAACAAAGAAAAAGATGAAGAAAAATTGACAACTTTTACACCCTAGCGATGTGTGTGACATTTTTTTACATTGATTAATCAACCGGCAAACATGGTCCCCGACTTTTTTTTATTAATCTTCATTATTGATGGGAAGAAAGGTGATTATCATACTGTTCAAAAAATGACAAGGTGGAGTAATTATCATCCTTCTGGCAGGCTGTCTATTTATTTACATTTTTTTTTTATCTAAGTAAAAAGAGATTTACATTATACAACAGCTATGCCAAAGCAAGAAAGCTAACTCCCAAATAAGTGCTGATTTCATGCTCGTTTGGAGTCTTTGTACCAATGTTTTTTATTTTTTTTATTGGAGACATAAATATAAGTTAATAAAAATCCTTAAATTGCTGATATAAAACTACTTATAAAGTGATCTGAGTCCTTAGTCATTTGAATTGAACAATTGATCAAAATATTTAGAGTTAACTAGGTGTTGACCAGTGTAATGCATGTGGAGTAAGACTTCTTCAAATTTAGAAGTGTAAGAAGTAGAGATAGGAAATATTTATAATGATGGTATAAGTCACTAATATAAATAATATTCTTTTACCATAGAAATCAAGCACACAAAAAATATTCTCTTAAATTGTTTTAAAAATTAAAGTTTACCTGAATTGTAGATGATCTTCGTTGTGAAAACATATAATAAATTGACTTCTTCTCTAACCAAAAAAAATATATTAACCAAGAGAATCAGTTTCATTATCAAACCTTACCAATAATAGAAATTACTTTTCTAGTGAAGGGAGTTACTAACTTACTGTGTTAATAATATATTTTTATATATTATACTATGAGCCTTTTTGGAAGGGCTGTTTGGCTTAGCTTTTTTTTGGCTTATAAGTAAAAAAAGACAATTTTTTTTGACTTTTTCACTTATCGTTAGCTTATATAAAAGTAAAAAAATAAAAAAAAAATTTAACTTTTTAGCTTATAAGCCAAAAAAGCTAAATGGAAAAAAGTTTGAAATAAGCTCTATCAAATGGACACTATGAAGTAGTTTATAAAGCTCAAAATCTCAAACCCATTGTCTCTCTAGAAAGTTGCAGTAGATAAATATAAGATAGTTTATTTGATTTATAGTTACCCGATTAAGATCCATAGTTAAAAACAAATGCCTAAAGCCAAAAGAAAAATAAAAAAACTACATACAAACACTTACTATTAGAGTTATGGATCACTCTTCTTTAAGTTCAAGATTTTCAAAATCTGCAATTTGGCATTTGGACGAACATACAACTCAATTAGGATTATTGTTCTTTCAAGACAACATACAATATTACAACAATCTCTAAAAAGTTAAAAAAGATATACATAAGATACTTTGTTTTATTACAATCACTCGATTAATTCTCTATTTGTTGAACTTAGGGCTAGAATTTTATGTATGTTATTGTGATATGAGAAAGATACACATCACGAATGACGTATTTATCTTCTTCACTAATTTAGTATTTATTCTTTTTAGCATCTTATCTATTTTTTTAGTATCTTATTATCTTATATATATATATATATATATTATATTCTTTTTAGTATCATATTATCTTATTTATATATCTTATAATTTATCTTATATTATATATATTTATATATATCTTACAAAAAATAGAATAGGTTAAATAAATGAATAAATTCGATAGTTATCAATTTAATTGCCCCTGTTACATTTTAAAATTATCATAACATTTAGAGTGTCGTGTAAGAGAAAGATAAAATATAAAGACGAATACAATTTATATATATATATGATTATACTTTGTATTAATGTACAAGACCTATATTTTTAATTATAATAATTAAACTATTACATTTATAAAAAAAATTGTAAGGTGTCATTATAAATATGAAAACTGTAATTTATTCAAATATTAATTGTTTTTACAAAAATTTATCTTGGGGAACAAGTGGAGCCACCGGCTTTACATGATGCAAGTGATTTTATAGGCTGACATACTTTTACACCTTGTGGGTGGGTTACGCCTCAAAATCTGGATTTTTTTTTTTGGAAGCTCCATCGGACTTTGTGGAATCTTCTTCATATGAGTCCGCCACATTAGTGGTGGGTCCCATTTTTTGTTTCCACCCCACATGAAAATTTGACGTTGAGACTGTAAAAAACATCTTTTTACCGTCCCGTGCATGTATAAGAAAATGGACGGTGGTTAGTACCTTCAGTACTGCAGGAGCAGCAGCAGCAGCAGTATCGTTTTGATTTGATTTTGATTTTGACAGTTTTGACAGCAAGTCTATAACACGGGTCGAACCGTGGGAATGGAGTGGAAGACAGTCACGTGCTTCTCGTTCCATGAATATACTAACGCCGTTAACTCTTATTAAAATCATAGTCAGCGGAAAACTGGTAGGGTATTTGGACATAACTTGATTAAGAATGGCATTTGGCCCACCCCTAAAAGTTATTTAAAAAAGTTACTTAAAAACAATTACTTATCAAACTATCATTTAAAAAAGTAACTTATGTACTTTGCATAATTTGTAAAAAGTTAATTAAAAAAGTTACTTTTAAAAATAATTTATAGCTTATAATTTATGAGCTATTCGTTCAAACATCCTCTCTCTTTGAAAGAAAAAATTGGTTTCATAGGGAATTCGCTTGTAGAACGGAAACAAAATTCTCATGAAATTTTATTAAAAATTTATAAGCAACGATTCCGAAACATTTTCAAAACTCTAATATATTTTAAAGAAACTTGTCACAAATTTTTAAAATATATCTTGAAAACTTTATAAAAACTCATTTCTCATCATTTTTAGTATTTTTTATATTATCAAATCTTGTTATTTGACAATAATATATATTTTTTAACAAAAAGTCTATAGATGTGTAGTATTAATATTTTATTTGATAAAAAAAGAATTCTAAATACTTTATATTATATTTTAAAGATATTTAATATATTCTTATATAAATATCCTATTTAATTTTATATTGCCTAGCGTTTCTCGTTTTCTATAATTTTTTTGAGCTACGTTTCAAGTTTATGTTTCTCTCTCACTTTCTTTTTTGACAACTATAATTAAAGTAAAATTTTTGATAAATAAGTAAACTCTACTAAAATAATTATATGTATATTTTAAATTATGAGTTAAAAGAATAATTATTTTAATTTGAAATGAAATAATAAAACATAATTCATCATATTTTAATGAGGCTGTTTTCAATTTTTATTCAAAATTTAATTTTCTTCCTTTTTGAGATAAAAATTTGTTTATTAAATCTCTATATTCAAGTTTTATTAACGTATCATTTTGACCTTATACTTTAGCCTTTCAAAGTTCTTTACGTTAAGAGAGAGAGAGAGAGAGAGAGAGAGTTACTTGTAGTTAGTTGTATAAGTTTAAGACTTCTAACATTTCTTATCTCGGTTAAAGTGATACGTAACTTCTTTACTAAATTGCTTTTTTTTTTTAAAAAAAAAAGTTAATTAGTGTAACTAATTTTTTACTTTTTTTAAATAGGCATTTGTCCTTTTCAAAAAATATGTAAAAATTATTCCAGGCCATAATCATGCCATATAAAGTTTTCAAAATAATTGATGGCCTTAATTTTTTTGTAGCTTAAGACTACTGTCTTGATTGCCTAATACACGAGCTGGCGGTCCTCACAATTTTTATATTTTATTTTTACAATATTAATGTTAAGCTATTTACAAGGTGAAAATAACTCATAAATACCATAGTTACCAAGAAATTTATTTTGGAAAGGGAAACCTGTTTTTGATACCGGTGCAAAATTTGGTTAGAATATTTAAGAAAATGTTTAGAAAATGCAAGGGAAATGTTTTAAAAATTCTTGAAAAACGTTTGAAAAACTCTTAAAATACTTAACGGAAATTCTTGAAAAATTTAGGAGGTATGTTTCGAAAACTTAAAATATTAATTTTTGTATATTTTTTTCTTAAGTTCTAACTAAGTATTTATGAAATTATTCATGTAAGTTTTTACTAAATTTTTCAATTGTCTCCACTAAATTTCTTAAAAGTCTCATTTGTGTTATGCAAAAGTTTCTTAATAAAATTCTTATTAAGTTCCTTAATTATTTCTCACTTTCTGTTTTTTCGTATATTTATTAATCGCATTTCTTGCTTTCATTTTTCTTAAGGTTTTTCGCTTCCACTTTCTATTTTAGTTATTATGGTTATACGGTTCCTTCTAGGACCTCTATTCTACAAGAAAATATTCAATGGAACAGTGATACCATGTCATTTTGTTGATGTGAGAACACAAGTCACTTAAATCACGTCAAATTAATTTGTTGTAATCCTAATTACCATGTCACTTTTTAGCAATTGAATAAATACATGCATTTTGCATGATTTAATTGATTTGTAATATCGTATCAATAAAATGACGTGACATCACATTAATTTTTCCTGGTTGAGCAATAAGGGGTGATATGGCTAGCTTACGCACACCTTAATTAATATTTTTTTCAATTTAATCAAAAATAAGTTATTCATTTCAAAATTAAGATATTCACAAGAGATAAATTGAATTAGGTTATCCACCCCCTATTCTCCCTTCCCAAATCTTGAAATTCGCTCCTACGAGTCAACACAGTCACATAAATTCTTTTTCGTCTAATTATTTTAACTGATTAGTTTATAACTTAGCCATTATTATACATGTTAATTGATTAGGAGACATAAAATCACCCCAAATGATTTCTTCCTTTTCTTTCTCTTCCGCGCTTTAATGATGTTCCTCCGTTTTGGATTTCAGAGCTCAACCGGTTACCGGTTATGGTAGACTCCAAACTTTAACTATTTCAAATATATATATTTACTTATTTAGAGCAAGTTTGCTTAGAATAGCATGAGAGCCATTTCATGAAAAGTTAAATAGTATTGAATATTTAATAGTAATTTTTATTAGATAATAATATGTGGTATATAAATATATTAATAATCAAAATTTGTGATGTAGTAAAAAAATTTTCAAAGAAACATCTTATTAAATTGTGCCATGTGATATTTTTTTTTTAAAAAGTCTTTTCACTAGCTACATTATAAAATTTAGATTGTTGATATATTTAAACACTACGTATCACCATTTAATAAAAGTTATCACTGAGTATTCAGTACTACTCATCTACTGGATTTTGTTCTAATTCATGGCTCTTTTCATAAGCTCTCCAATGTTTTTTTTTTTTTTTTTGATATCCTCCATATGATCGCTCTACCTAATTAAAGAAAAACTTACACGCACCACGCCAGCATCCTCTTTTCAATAAAATGATTCCACTTATTAAAAAAAAAAATCAAAGGAAATTACATTCATTCATCCAATGAACAAGATCAAATAGGATTATTCTAAGTCAAATAAGAGAGAATGAGATAGGCTAGTATTTGACTAATCTGTGACCAGATCCGGTTGAATTTTATAGCAAAATGTTGACTATAAAATAATCATACAAAGCCTAATTAAATGGTTAAAAGTCCACTTTGTTTATACATATATATATATATATATATTGCTACAGTGTTTAAATTTTAAATAAGCAATTCTTTTCAATTCATGCGAAATTATTATTTACACGAATCAATTATATAAATTTTATGTATTACATAAATGATGACTAGTCATGCTTATTAAGATTATCGGTCAGTTGTTAGGTCACCTTCGTGGTAATTTTTTTAATTACGACAAAATAATATGGTAAGCCAGCCAAGTGACAAATGAATTTATGGGAGGGTCAGAGGGGAGCCCTAACCTAGGCAATTGGGCTGTGCCGGGGACAGGGCAGTAAATGTACGTCAGAACGTCGTCGTGAGAACCGATGCCTTGTTAACATCTAGCACAAAAACATCAGTATCATTATGAATAATATAATGCATTTGGAGTTTTGAAAATAGAGAATTTAAAATTTTAATGGATTAGAAAACTGGCTAAGGAAGGACTTCCACATGGTATTTTTATCTCAATATATATTTGTTATATTTTATTTCTTGCTTTAACGTTAATCTCTTGCTTATCTAAATCATAGAGGTTACCGACTAACTTTTCTTAAGGAAATTGTTAAATTCGTGCTCATTTTTTTTATTTTTACAATTTAACAATTTATTTGTTATGTATTTCTTTATCCATGTATCAGGGAACTTTTCATAGATACCAAACAGCTTAGCTAATAAAAATTTTCTAGCAATTGTGGGGATTGAAGAGTGTTTTGATTTGAGTGGAGGATCAAATATAATTTCACAAATTAAATTATGATGTCTCAGTTGGGATAGGAATATTCCATTAAAATGTGAAACTATATTTTTTTCTTTCCCTTGGAGGAGTGATAGTGAAGTGGGTATTCCAATTGAGTGATCCAAAATCCAATGATCATCTGAAAGGTTCCAGATCAAGTGGTCCTAATCTCTTCTGCAGAAACAATTTCCTACATGAGGCCCATCTAGGGCGGTTCATGCTCCCCTCTACATGTCTCAATTGTTTAAGTTTTGTTCTTTGTACATAACTCTAGCATAAAAGGCAGGCTTAAAGCCAGATTAGTATTCAATTAGTCGGTACAACCATCGACATGGCATGCTTTCATTGGTTCACAAAGGAATTTAATCCAATGGTGCCCAATTAGAGAGTCTTCTTTTCTACAATCATATATATATATATATATATATGTGGTGTTATAGAGTGGCAAATGCACCTACCTTTGACCACACTCCATGACAGACAATAATGAATAATCAATTGGGGACTTGGAAAAAATAATGGCAGCATCCAAGCCTAATGCCTTAAGATTTATATAATAAGGGCTTCAATGTGACCACCAATACCAAACCCCATCTTTCTTTTTGACTTTAGAAGGAATAGAAAATTGTAATTGGTTGATGTTAGGATCAAGCGACTGAGGTTTATTTTAATCCTACTGGGAATATCCCAATACACCTTGATGTGGACACAGATTGAAGAAGGGCATGTGATTTGATGAACACTCCAATAAATCATACTAGGTCACAAAGGAAGTAGACAATTTTGCCCTTTATTTCCTAGAGCATAACTTAGCTCTCAGCATGGACAGAAGTGACATTTTACCAGGATGGTATTGACTTTATACAAATCATTTAGCACAAATCTGAATCTTTGAAAGATTAGAAACAAAGGGTTAAAAAAAAAAAGATAAGAGAAAAGACAAACAAATAATAATCTTGTGTGTACATACATACATGTATATACCAAGGTATGTATGAGAAAAAAAATAAACATAATTAAATAAAGAGTAGACATAAAGAAAGGCACTTAGCACATGAGCTAATTGGGACACCCCCATATGAACTGTCTGCTAAGACTTTGATTAGTTGATTTTTAAAACACCAAGTTGGTATATAGGATTTGGACCCTCATATTCTCTTACTTAGATCTATGTGAAGCATCTGCAAGCATTAATGGCCCCTGGCAACACAAGCCACTAGAATTCCTGAGAAGTAGCTTCAAGTTATCAAGGTTTCAAGCTATAAACAATGCAAAAAAAGCTTTATCTTTCTCTACAACTGCAAATCATAATTGTAATTGTAAAGGAGGCCGTTCTCGGAATTTTAGTACACTAAAACCTCAACCCTATTCAATATGCAAGAAAGACAAGCCATAGGGGTCCAAAATTTTCTTTCATGAAACAAGCAGAGGGGCAACCATTACCATCATAATGGCTAGCACAAAGTTTCTCGCAGAGACCTGGTATTGACTACGACGAGACTTATTCTCCTATAATGGATGCAATTACATTCAGATTCTTGCTTAGCTAGACCACCCAAAACTTTATTGCTAATACAAAATAACAATACAACATAATATTTACAGCTTACTTATATCACTCTTTCTTTTATTTTTTCTCTGTTTCTTCTTTTCTCTAATTTCTCAATTCTTTTCGGTTGTGCCTAGAACTGTCTCTAGACACCTCTATTTATAATGAATGGAGACAGAGATACGGGAGGAGCTGCGGAACGCCAACCAGCTAAATAAATGGCAGCTAATGGATGAGGTTATCCAATACGGCACATTTGCCTCATATTTATACGCTCAACCCCAAAAGATGAGACAAAATAAGAGTATTTTTATGTTTTGTGGTATATGATTAGGTAGGATCACATGGATAAGTAGGAGAGGGGGATCATTATAGTTCCATATGTCTATATATATATACATACATATGATGGAGAAGGCTAACAATCATATAATGTGACTGATAATGAATTGGTTCTTCCCCCAGTTGGTAGTTGAGACTTTGTCATTATTGGGGCACATGTCATGAACTCATCAACTGCTAGAATCCCCACCAACCAACTATACATACATATACACATATTTTTATGTACCCATAATGGGCATACTTCTTAATAAAGATGTGATCATGCACCTTTGGGAGCAGCTTCATATGAAGATGAGATACATATCCGTAATTCACACACAATTGAGAGAGGTCATGTCATTGTTCATAGGAATCAATAATTTAACTGATTACGACCAATTTGATGGTGAGATTAGATAGCGAGCTTTCTGGAAAAAAACAAAATGAAAATCCATATACGTGACATTCAACGAAACGCGTGGAGAATCCTTGGCAAAGAACGCGAAAGAGAGAGAGAGAGAGAGAGAGAGAGAGAGTCACAGGGAAGGTTCGAGAGTTTTGGAAGTTGCAACCATCGGTGTGGAATTAGGCAATGTGGCAGCTGCTTAAGGCACCTTTATATACATATATATATATATATATATCTGAAAGCACAAGTGAGCATTGATGACCAGTGTCGTCTTCAAAGCAATCAATGAGATAAAAGGAATGAAACTCCTCTGAATCGGCTGCCCAACTCAGATGGAAAACACTTGCACAAAGGCCCAATGTACTTTTTTGCCAGGTTTCATTCGATTTTGTTGTGGATGATGAAAAAACCAGCAAACTACAGCTTCAAAGCGTAACATTTTATTAAATTTTTTAAAGGAGAAAGGGCCTTGTTGAGTTTTGCTATTATAAGGGGATGCCGTATTGCACCCACTCAATGCCAGCCCAGAGAGCGAAAGAACGGCAACAGAAGATTGCATTTGCAACGAACAGTAACAAGCCTCGAAGTAAAATCCAGAGGAAAAGAAGAGAAATATGTCTAACAAATCAACCAAATCTATTAAAATTTACCGAAAGCCGATGATCATTAAAACCATCTAATCTATCCAATATCATCGAACTGTAAATGACAAAACAATTAGCAGAGGGACTGAATTCCAAGCATGCGATTCTCCCCAACCATTCATGTGGCTACATATACACAATAGAATGCTACTCTTTCCAAAAACTCAATGACAGAAACTAGGTGAAAAAGAGCCTTGATTCCTTTGACACAGACTAAATCAAATGCCATTCAGCCTTACATGGTTGAATTCAAGAAAATATGAGGGAGAAAATCTCACCAAAATGCTAGCATCAGTCATGAATTTGGTCACTCACCTACTAATGCTAGTCATGAATTTGGTCACTCACCTACTAATGCTAGTCACCTAAACTGGAATCCACCAACAAATGACACTAGCACCCTTCTTTGTAATCACTTATAAATTTGGCCATGATTAAGCATGCACTAATTTGGGAAAAATTGAAAGCTCCACTCAGTCTACCAACATCAGTAACAGGGGAAAAGGTAACAAAATAAAACATCACAGACCTAACAGTATAGCCAAATATAAAGGCCAACATTGCAGAAAGACAAGTCAAAAGCCAATTATGATGATATGTTATTTAATACACCATCATCTATCAAAAATAGTCCTCCAAGAGCAACATTTACAAAGTTTATACTCTTAATAAATCTAGAAATGATTGATTCCACTACACAAAGATCCTGTTTTAGATTAAAAATGTATGAATGAATGTTTCAGCAACAAGAAAGGGATCTATCCAAGTGTGTGAAGTCAAAATGCCCACCATTCTGGATATGATATGTCCTTTTCATGAGATCATAGAATCTAAAATCTTTACTTTTGATTTTATTATAATATCTGTTTGAGAAAAGATAAAAGAGTCTCATTGCATCCTGCGAAGAAAAACGAATTTAGCATTTCAGAGCGATCAGTGCACTTAGTATGCATCTACATTTTAAACAAGTACTCCTAAGCATAAATGCAGATTTCATAATCTCAAAAGGAAGGAAAAAAATAAAAAAAATAGCAATCAAATAAAGCAAGAACAGGAACAATAATTACATTTGTTATTGGGAGATCATATGCATAATCATATTTTCGAAGAAAAAGACATGTTACAGTTATCCGTTAACCCTTAGCAGGCAACCAATGGAAGCATCATCAATAATTCTACACCAAGAAACAAAATTTATCCCTCATTGATATAAAAAAAAAATTGTTCCCGGAGTCCAGTCATATGTCAAGATAATGAAATATTTTTATAGATACAGCGAAATTATGTTATATAACTCTTGGATGAGCTCACACCTGAATTTTAAACTAAGGGGCTCAGTAAACAAGATGTGGTCATTTTAATCGCAGTGACAGCAGCAGCAATGCCTTAACAAAAGACATTTTAAGATATTATAACAATCTTGTGTGAGAAAGACGGATCGCATTCTGCAGAACAAGTTGAAATACAGAAGTTACACGAGAGTAGAATTAACAGTAGGCAGCCACTACATAAGTAAATAATTGTTAAAATGGTGCCAGCTAGTCTAATTGGTGAAGTCCTTGGGTAATTTTTTTTCCCTTTTCTTTTTTGCTTTTCTAGTTGTCCCAAGGTTTTCCCACTGCATTTGAGTCAAAGATTAATCCTTACTAGAGACTTTGCAAATCGTTCACCATTTGCAACATTAAATAAAATAAATTTGTGAGTTTGAAATGAAACAATGATCAACATAATCCATCAAACAGAGCAGTCAACAAAGCACCAGCTGAAGATAAATTACCACCAGATTTTTTTATCACACACATCAAATACAAAGCACAACTAAAGTTCCTTGCAAGAAATATTAACTCCCCGAACAGTAATCTTCTCAAGGTCATAAGGAGGTCCTAAAATGAATCATAGACTTCGGACACACAAACACAGATAGAACATGTACTCTTTCCTTGCAAGCATAACAAGGTAAGACATGAAAAGCATCAACCAAACACCTTCCTCAGCTTTCCACAATACCCTGGAATCTTTCAACCTCAGACTACACGACTGGAAAGCAGTTATCATTTCCAAGCACTGGTTAATCCCTGTTCTTGGATTTTTCCATGGCCCTGGGAGCTGTAGACCAAACCAAAAGCACAGACAAAGTACTCAGATTTATCCTTCATTCATGATTCAAAACATGTTCCATCTTTCTTTTAAATTGAAGAAAACAAATAAGATAAATGCAAAAATACAGACCAACGGAACAAATTTGTAGAATGCCACTAGGGGAACTGGTCTAACATAATGCTGATTTTTGAACCAATCTTTTCTGCTGTTCTCATTAATCAATTACTAGACATGAAAAGAAAAACCACATTCTTTATGGTGTACATCGAGTCATTAAAAAGGCCCCACCACAAAACCGTTTTAGCATAGAGAATGGACATTAGGTGGTCCAATTCACACAGCTAGTATGAACGAATTGACCATTAGATGGTCCAATTCATCCAGTCATGCTTTACATGCACTTAAATCTCTTATGAGAGACTCCTGCAAGGGGTTGGATGCCAACTTGCCAACAAAAATGCAACCAAGCGTGTTTAAAAGATATAGGGTGAATTTTAAAACAAAGAAACACGCGTGAATTAAGGTTTTTTGCTATTTATAAAATTTGAGATTTCCCCCTACAAAGAAAGACTCTACAATCTTATTGGTTCCGACTTGTTCAAATCACTTTAGCCTGCCCTTCATACATTGCAAAGAGTATGGCCTACGATGACATAATGCATACCAAATTTCACGGTATTTGTGTTTTGCATGATTTGAACATGTAATCTTTTTTGTTCCAACCACAGGGAAACACTTCTCAATGGTTATTAGTGGCAAAATGAATCAGTAGATTGAAAATACACACCTAAGCCAATAGCATCAGAGCTCTTCATGATCTTGAGCCTTTTGCATGATTCAATAAACATCCTGCGAAGCAGACCAAATTGAAGTCAGATTACTGACGTGCAAAGCGACCAGAGAAAAACAAACTTCATTTCATCAATATCATAGCATGTACAATTCCGGAATTTAAAGGGGATTCAACTAAAAAAGCAGTTACTTTGAGGCACTTTATTATTGACAAAATGCATCATTGAACCATACAAGAATTAAAAGGTAGGCCAAGTAATTCCGTGTGAATATTTCAGAGTAATGCAGCAGTTTAAGAGCAAGTAAATAAAACATCAGAGTAGATGTAACATTTGTTATCACTAGCTGTACAACTCTATCCAATAACCAAGCACAATACAGTTCACCAACGAATAATTAGATCATCATCTTTAAGCCGGAAAAACTGCAATCAAACACATGAAGGAAACTGTATGCAACTAGATAACTCAAGAAAGCATTAAATCCCTCAGCTAAACAAATTTTCTTATTACCATTTGGCTATCCAAGGCCATCATGAAAAGGCATTTGAGTAACCTACTTGAGGAAAGGCAATTACGAGAACACCACGGAAAATATATAGTATGCCAAACCAAAGAAAACAAGAAATCACCAAGCAAGACCTTTGCCTTTTACTATTTTTTAGAATTCCAGTTGTGGACATATTATCATTATTTAGGTATTCAATAGATGATTTATTCAAGGTCAAAGCTAAAAATTTCTACTGCCTTCGATATCACTCAACTATCCGCTTGAAGTTGTATACCTCAATAAATCAACTCAAATTCTTATTAAGGGGTCACTCACATTATTGTTTTCCTTCATATATCTTTTAATGGATGGGACGCATGGAACATGTAACGTATACGGAGGGCAGATTAGTTTTCGCAACTGTAGTCTATCAGCTGGCTTTGTCAGCAAAGGAAGTATCATATTGCGTTGCATAGCATTACAAGTGAATGAAAAATTAAAAAGAACTTTTGGGGCCATGTTTTAAATTAAAGTCCATGATGTATTTTCTCAGTTTTGGTTAACAATCTTTTGGGCATTTTTCTTTGCATTTAGTTTTTTCAGTCACAGAATTACTATTTGCGGTTGCAGTCTTTTGGGTTAGTTTTAAAATGAAACAATTAGGGATCTCTTGATTACTTAACAATTAAGAATTATTCAAATCTAGATGATTGTTCAATTATTGCAAATCAAATATGCAATTATCTTTCACTTTAAAGGAAATAACCAAACTACCTGGAATGAACTACCACATGTCAAAACAGTGTCATACAAGACAAGGTTAATTTCTAAGTTTTACAGTTCTATATTAATTATACATTTCTCCGCTCCAATGCTTTTCTTTTTTCTTTGCTATTCTCTTATTTTTTATTATTTATTTATTTATTTATTTTCAGGGCCCGGGGAAGTTTCTATTTGGCTATCAGGAGTATCAGAATCACATCTTAGATATCTAGCCAACAGCCATTGTTTACAATTTAGCATTGTTCTGACCCTTATCTGCTGAGATATGGGTTCTTGAGATAATGAGATCAAACCAATCCAACTCCTACACACACAATTAATTCCAAACACTAATGTGCATAGGTAGAAAGCTGCTCATCAGATGACTAATGTATTACTTGACAAAAAAGCTAACAAGAGAATAAATAGTAACTGGTGCATATGCATTCCAATGTAGAGGTTTGACATCCATCAACTGCATTCTTAACTTCATGAATGCAGCTTGTTTCACATTCTAAGTACTGTATTGATGTCTTATTAATGGGGTAGATCATGGTCAACATACATAGTCGCTTGATGGCAAGGAACAAAAGAATTCTAAAATATGCTAGTACTGTAATTAATGTTCAACTTTGACACTATATTTGGAGTTTAAACACACATCAATGGTTAGAAGTTAAATTTGCAAGTTCGTTAAAATGACTGAATTGACCAATATTTTTCCCCACCTGCTTTGCCAGTTGGAATCAATGCCGGAATAGCAAAATTATATCCAACACGTCAAAAGAAAGGGAACTAAGTTTCCTTAGGTACATCATGAAGCCAAAATGCGAGTGACATTTTTAGACATAAAGATTATATTGTATTTTACTAATATCTCTTTTTGGAATTACAGAAAAGCATAATAAATAGAAGAATAAAGTCATAAAACAGGTGTTATTGATGAAAACATACTCCCAAGGGACGTCTCCCACAAGCATCCAGTCAGCATCCTTATCCTCATATGTAAGCACATATTCTGACCCATGCAGAAGATCCCTCAACTTGCTTTCACTCAGCATTTCCTTCCCTGGAGCTCCATGGGCTCCACATTGACCTGAATTTACAATAGAAAAGTAGTAACTGAATCCATAACAACATAGTTACATAAGGTGCATCTTCTTAAATCTCAGCTGAACATTTTAAATTACTACACATCCATGAAATCAAACAAATAACCGTGAATTATGAAACATTTGAAACTACAAAATAGCTCACCTATGGTGAAGCAGCTGAACATCTTCTCTAGGGAAGAAGAAAGTTCTCCATATGTAGAGTACATCCTCAGATCTACCTTCCTCAGATAGGGAGCACCATCCATGCTGACCTTGACAAAAAGAGTACCAGGACCTGGTTTTCCATCAACTTCGTCATTGCTCTTTGAAGTGGTAGCCAGCGTATTCTTCCTAAATGATCTTATAGGAGGCCAACCAACTACCTGTGCCCTGTAATGAAGGAAGATCAGTATCAATAGTCCTAATGGAATCCAAAACTCTTCTCTGTGTGTGCACGCGCATGTGTGTGCATGTTTGTTTCATCTTTCTCCCCCAAATCCCCTCTTTATAGTGGATTTTGCACTTACTTTGCAGCAGGAGCACTGCTATTGTTGTTAGAAGCCTTTATTTCGTTATGGCTTGTTCCATTTGCAGCACGAGGCCGTTCCTGTAAAACCTTTGAGGGCACTTCCTTCGTTATGTTTGATTGAGCCCCAGATGGCCTAGATGTCAGCACTACATTTATTCCTGCATTGCCAGGAAACTTCCCTTGTCCCACAGACTGTGGGGTTTCAGAATCAGACCCAGCTGCATGAAACATCCACTTCCCTTCAGTATACGCAGAACCTTTCATCTCTGAGAACCGGTCCATGGTGTCAGAGAAACCTCTTTTGCTGCCTGAAACAATATTCTTTTGCGAGGACGCACAGATTCCATCTTTTGAAGGCAGCAAAGGAAACAAGGGCTTCTCCTCAAATTTCCCCGAGCTCAGCTGGCTAAGATCTGGATCTCGTTCAGGGGATTGAGATCCAGGTAGACCAAGCCTCAACTCTGTAGCCTTCAGATTCAGATTGCTCTTATTATCCACTGACACACTTGAGACTGGGGAGCTGTCCACTGAAGAACAATCTGACAAACCCATATAATTGCGTTCTTTTAATCCCAAGCCATTTTGGGAAATGCAGTCCATAGAGCCTGAAGCAGCCATTATGGAGACATTGCCCTGACCTTGCACCTCAACACCTAACAGCGGTGGAGACATCAGACTCCAAAACTTCCAGAATTTCCTCTTAACCTGCTTGAAATAAAAACAATTTAATTCCCTCAACTAATTGGAGTATTTTCCATTGATCAGTTGTGTGTGTCTGCTTGTGTGTGCGCATGAAAACACATGTTCAGAAAATTTGAATTTTCAATTGAACAATATGAACGAGAAAAGAATTTTAAAAAAAGAAATGCAAAAGCACATCTTTGACGGGAAAGGAAAAGGGATTTCCATTCTAGGATTAATCTTTTGCCACCAAACACCAAACTAGGAATAGTTTGCTGCAGAAATTTGACATAGGTTCCCTCCTTAAAACTAGAAACTGAGCACATCATGAAGAGCATAAAATGCTGGTGATACGTTCATGTTTATGGAACAGAACTAAGAGGCTTCAACTGAAATGAACATAGAAAATAAAGCATCTATGCATTATAAGCAGCAGTCACATAATATACAAAACAAACACTCAGAATGGAGGGCACTAGGAGAGCTCACGGAAGGTCTTTGTAGATCAAAACCAGTTGATAATGGTGGGTGCTATTAGTTTTTATTTTGTCATGTATTGCTATGATGTTCTTAGATGTCTCCAGACCAAACACAAATGCGCGGAAATAATTACTGTACAATCAAACAGAAAACAATTACTTCAAAAGATCCAAATAGACTATAAAAGTTCAAATGATTACTCAAATTGGAATCAGGTATGTTTACTTGAAAGTATTACTCACTAAGGCTTTAGACAACACCGGAAATTAGTCTACATCGCTGCTACAGAGGAACAGTGGAGTTCTTTGAGAAAATGCAAAAGACAAAATTAGAAAAGTCTACACACAGCGAAGACTGATTCTTTTGCCGAGTCATGCCGACCCGCCAGCAATTTCAAATGGTCAACGTGAGAACAAAAAGAACATTAAGAAGATCCCATTGTACAAGGTGTTCGATGATGTCGACAACCTAACTAGGGGCAATAAGAGGATCAATATTAGCAGTTGAAATTAAGCCGACCCGACCTAATCCCTAATTTAATCAGCAAAGAAAAATTCACATGCTTGAAGAAAAAAACCAAACTACCATTGAAGAAGTCCAATCCAAACAAAATGAACAATCTCGTGATCACAAGCCATAATCTAACATTTAAAATTTTCAAGACCTAAGAAAAGGATCCACTCAGCCTAGCATGTTGGTTGGTTGATTGGTTTAGCAAAAACTGGAGAGAGAGAGAGAGAGAGAGAGAGAGAGAGAGAGAGAGAGAGAGAGAGAGAGACTAAAACTAAGGTACGAGATCATTAGGCTAGAAAGCAGGATTTTGTAGGTTGGAGTTCTGGGTTACCACATACTCATAGCAAAAAGATGAAACTGTAGGTTCATTCACCTCAGCTTTTCCTCGGCATTCTCGGCAACCAAACACGAAGAGACAAATAAAATAAATAAAAGACGTAGCCCCCAAATTATGTTACCCACGAGATCCAGAATCATAAGAAAACAGGACAGAATTTTATCATCAAACAAAGCAAAATCCCCAAAAAAAACAGAAAGTCCAACACAAACAGGTATAAAAACTTTCAAAAAAAAAAAAAAAATTGGTTCAAGAGAAGCTGAACAGAAAAAAAAAACATAAATAAACTCCTGAAATCAAAACAAAATCAAACGAGACTCGGATGGCATCAAGATCTCAATGTAGAAACCTGATTTCCACCAAAAAAAAAGCTCATTACAAAGAATAAACAAATAGATATGCGTATATACATACTTATATGTGGATATGTAGTAGCAGAAGCCGGAAACATACCTGAACAAATTTCGCTATTCACTCGCAGTGAACAAAATCGATATTGGCTTTAAGATCACAACAAAGAGCACCAAATGCAAAGAACAAAAAAGCAGAGAGAGAGAGAGAGAGAGAGAGAGAGAGGTCAAGGTCCCTCCATTAAGCAGAAAGCAAACGAAAGCTTAAGCTGTTCGCCGAGAACCACGAAGCTCAGCTAAGATAAAAGGCCAAAGGGAGCAAAAAGGAAAATTAGAGAAAAAGTTGTCAGTTTTTTCATTTTTTCTATACTTCACCGATCTGGAGGGCAGGAATTTGATCGACGGCTGGGATTGGATGAAATAGGTGAATCTGAACCGTTGATCAGGAAATTAAATATAATGTCGCTGTTGCAAGCGAATCATTTTGTGAGAAAAGGTTTCGTAAAGATGGTTTCTGGTTCTTGCTTTCCGGTCTCAGCGATAATTCCCGGGGTTTTGAAACTCAAATGACAAATATGTCCTTGAGGGTTGGAATGACTATAGTACCCTTGTTTGGTTAATAAGGTTGTTAACTTCGTTAGTTTTCTTTTTATTTCTTTTAAATACTATAAATAAGAAAGGTGGCATGGGACAGGGAAAGGGTTCACAATAAGAAATTCCAAAAAAAATTGCACATTTGATTATTTGGATTGCTTGGAAATATGACTATATGCATATTTTGCAGCGAAGCTCAATGAGTCGAGAAGTTGGCTACCAACACATGAATCCAATTGCAATTGTATATTTTAAATTTCCTAGCTTTAGTCTTTGGTTCATAAATCTTAAAAATAGGCCTAAACAATGCCTGGACTTAGTATATATGTAAGGGGCTTTAATGAATATATTAGAAGTTTGCAAACAGTTCTTAATAATTGAAGGTCTTAAGAACAAAAAATAGGAAAATTAAATTTACTTTTTTTTTGGAATTTAGGGTGGCCGTTGGCTTTCAATAGAAGAGGTCAAGGTCCACCCTAACTAAAATGTGTGTGCCGTCTTATTTAAAAAGAAGTACTAAGTTTGTATTGGTTTAAAATTATTAACAGTAGATAAAATACTCAAAATTTGGAAAAAAAATTAATTTATATCAACTGTCACAAATTTTGAAATGATGGAGCTGATTTTATTTTATTTTTTTGCATATAAGAGTGGCTTGTTTCAGATGTAAATGTAAATACAAAACAATGTGCAATATTATTGTAATTCAGGGGAGGCATATTTATCTGTACAGGGCCGATCATGAACACTTAAAAAGTCGAGGCAAAGTGGAAATTTACAGAAATGACAATTGCGAAATCAAGAAAACTAGATACTTGTTTAGCCAAATTTATCAAATTGGAACCACTCCACTCATTAGAGAAGAATCCTTCTCGTAAGCGAATTGACAAAACTACCCTCGCTCGCCTTCCCACGTGGTTCCACCAAATTTGTTATCCCACGGGCAACAATGAGGCCGTCTGGTGGGGTCCAGCCCTCTCCAGCAAGGGCAACGTGAGAATATAAAAATCCGGGGACAAAACTAAGAATTAAGTAAAAGTCAGGGGTGAAAGTGGGAAAAGAATGGAGTGGGTGTAAGTCACGTAAAGGAGCATTTAGTTTGGGAGACTGGATTGGAGGGGACAGAGGAAAACAGGGGAAAGAGCAGTGATAAGGGGACAGGAAAGCGGCATTTGAAGTTGGATTGCCGGGTGGTGAACGGGACAGCTAACCTCCCCACACCTCTCTCTCTCTCTCTTAATCACTTCCTTTCCATCATTACCCCTCTCTCTCTATGCTCTTTCTCTCTCCTCTGTGCTCGCTTTCTCTCTCTACTTAATTGCCTGTATGTAGATATATATCTATATTATATTAAACTTTGGTCTCACAATCATCATTAACTGCCACTACCCTTTGCACGCTTGGGCTCAACCAAATCATATATCATGCATGTCACATGCCCATGAGTCCATGGCCTACACCTCACATCACCCCACGTCATCTCCACCTAATCAATGGCCACTTCCCTGCCCTCCGATCAGAATTCAACGGTGTGATTGTCCATGTGTGCATCAATGATGGTATATATGGATGGGTATGTTAAATGTGACGATAATTAGGAAGTGGATGTAAGAAAATATTTTCCGTGGGGTTGCTTGCTTTATAGCCACAGATTTTGCGGGGCTGTGCCACGACAAAGGGACCCAATGCCGGAAGACCTCCGCTTTTGCCGGTGACTTTAATTCAACCATGGTTAGCAATTTAAAAACAAATTACTAACCGTGGTTAAGGAAGAGAGATGGTTCCGAGGCTGAGCCGTTAGATAAGCGTCCCAGACCCTGCACAATTTTTCTGGGTCTGTAACCAATCCAATAAGAGACTGACACGTTGTCTCCTTAAAAACTTGTTGGGGGAGGCTTAAACGGCACGTGCTTGACTGACAGGCATTGAGGCTAAGCATATACATACAAGTGATGTACGTATAGGCTAAAGGTCAATGCTCTTAGGATGGGGCCCCAGTCTAGCCATGTCCCCGATCTGAAAGCTCACGTGTGAGACGTATGTACGTATCTGAGCTATGGTTTTTGTTTTCTACTACTTGACCTTATCCTGGGAGGAAAATATCAATTGAATCTATTTTGTACTGCAGAGTCCTACTAGCCGCGCTAGAAACGATTGATTTTACTTCAATATTTACGTCAATGAACAATTTTTTGATAAATTATTATTTTATCTCTCATTTTAAATTTTAATGTCATTATATTAATATTTTTTTATTTTTAACTTTTAAAAAAAATTAATGTGGTCACTCATTTTAAAATAAATTTAAAAAATTAAAAATTAATTATACTTTAACCCTTATAATTATGATTTAATTTAACATTACTGGTTAAACTAACAGTCGTTACATTTTATCCCTAAATTATGAAAATTTAAGTTCATAGTAATATTATTGGTAAAAAAATAAATAAATTGAGTATTTTTTATTGGGTACAGTTTAAAAAATTTTTGTTCCTAGTTAACAAATGAGTAGTTTCAAAAATCTGATTGATATTGTCAGGACTAATAATTGATGATCCATAAAGCAAGATTTTATTCTGATCATTTTTTTAGGCATTTTGAGATGATTTATAATATTTCATAACCATTAAATTATTTTTTCTCTTTTAGAGATTAGTATAAAACTTCGACCAAATAAATTTTAAATTTTAAATTTTTATGGTGGTGAAAATATAATTATTTTTAATTGAATGGAGTATAATAATATTAAATTATAGTTTAAAAGACTAAAATATAATTAATATTTAATTTTTTATTTTAAAAAATTTAACTATATTAACTTCTTTTTAAAAGTTAGAGTGTTTAAATAGAAGAAATCATAGTTTAGAAAAGACATTAAAAACCATATATAGTTATCAAACTGGACCGGGTCGATCAGTCGGACAGGTTCAACTGAGAACCTATAAGTCCGACGATTCAGTTCAGCTCTTTGAATCAAATGGTTGATAAACCGGCCTTGATGCTACATTGTTCACCTTCACGCATGAACCAAGGACAGTCTGGTTTCAAAATTTTAGAAAAGTGAAGTTGTGAAGTTTGGGCCCTCAACCACCGCACCATGGCTGGTTGTGTGATTATTTTTACCGGATATAATATATATAAGATATCTAATAAATAAAGTATATATACTTTCATAGCAAAGGTTGAATCAATGAATCAGGAACCGATGTCTTTACCGATTGAATGCTCGATTCGATTTTAATAACTATATTAAAAACTGAGGCAAAGTATCGAGAACTGATTTCTTTACAGAATTGATGCTCAATTTAATTTTAATAACTATATTAGAAATTAAGGTAAAGTTTGATAGACTAAATTATTATTTACCTCTTTTTTTCTTTTTGTAGGTCGTTCAAGTCTTCCACTGACTCATTTCATGTAAAGTCATTGTTTATAAAAATTACACAAGTTTCATCCATTACATAAATAATGACTAACTAAAAGAGAATGTGAAAAAAAAAATTGAATTTGATAGCTCGTGCTATGATCAGCGGAACAACAATTTTCTAATACTGTAACAGTTTTGCCAAAATATATATATATATATATACTACTTTTATACTAAAACGAAGAAGCCTTTAAGGAAATTTATCTTATGAAAAAGTAATATTCGTTTTCTTATAGATTTTAGTACATCTTTTGTTGCCAAGTGGTACATGGTTGCCTCTGATCTAGTGGATTCAGTTATATGTATTATAAACCATAATGATGATGAGATGAGGCCAAATAACTTTTAGTCAAGTTTTGCATTTCGTGCAGTAGCATCATTTCCTTTCTTAGTTATTTTCTACTAAACATCACAACTATAGTCTATACATATCTTTCATTTTCTCTTCTTATTCTTTGCTGTAAACATCCTAATATTGTGTTTGAAATTCAAATTAAACTAATAAAAAATATGAAAAAAAAAGAAAATGAGATATTTCAAATACTTACTTAGTCTTTTTTTTAATAATATTTTTTACCTTTCACTTTTTCTAATAACCAAAATAAGATATAATTTTATATATATCTTTTTTTTTTTCTTTCATCAAATCCTTAATTTAAATACGCTCAAATGAATCGCATATCTTTTTTGTTTTTTTTTTTTGTTGCTACAGAGTGTTTAGTCCTTTAACATAGTATTTCTTTAAACTTGTACAAATTTCATACATTGTATGAACGATGACTGACTACAAAAAAAAAATATTAAAAAAAAATTAAACTCGAGATCTCATAGTTAACATGCAGACCAGCCGACCCCTATTTGACATTTAGTGTCTGAAATTATCAACTTTTGGCAATTAACAATTTAACATACAATGCTTCGCCAATGCTACAAGCTTAACCCCTCTTTCTCCCGTTCCTGTGCATTCTATCAAAATCAATGTGCAAGAGTCTTAATGATGTTGTTGTTTTTGTGTGGCAATCCCTCATATGTTGTCATGAGAGGAGGAGAGAGATTTTGATAATGTGTTTCCCTTTTTCGGAATGTCATCATGGTTCGAAATTTGTACTAAGATTGTATGAATTTCCAAATCCAAAGGCATGAATCTATGCTCCCAAACGCAGCATAAAAGAAAAACAAAATGATGAACTTTGTTGAAACTCATCAATTCCGGGTTTGTGATCATTTACAACTGGCGGATGTGGGAAATAGTTGTCAAATGATATGATGGTGAAATGTAAAACCACGGTTTACCTGGCAAAGGGGGTTACTATTGTGTAAAATTTAAAACACCTTCAACACTACTAGCTAAAATAGTTAGTGAGAATATACTAAAAAATTATTATCTCTATTTTAGCTAGTTATTTATTAATACATTCTCCAACAATGTTTTCTGTTTTAACGAACAACTTATTAAGCTATTCATTTTTTAGTAAACATTTTAAGAAAAGAGAAAAAACGAAGAGAAAGAAAGAGAAGGATTATGGAAGAAATTAATATTTTAAGTTTAGAGAGTTGAATAGTGACTCTCTACATTTGAAAAGCTAAAATGATGTTAACTATTTTAGTTAGTGGGATAACTAGCCTATGTTTTGATGACTTGCTAAAATAGCTAACAAGCTAAGTTTAAAGAGGCTATTGGAGATGCTCTTAGAAAGCTATGCATTCCAATTATGACAATTCTATATATATATATATATATTCTAGATGGGTGTGCTTATGTTATATTACATTCTATCACTTTCTATCTTATTTTTTAAGTGATTAAGTAGTTACTAAGCTGTGTAACTAAACATAAAGTGAGAATGTGGGGATACGTGTGAACAAAAAAGTGTCTACTATTACTATTTTATTCTTGAAGTGATAAAATTTTTTCCGTTGAATTTGGAACTTTACCAAACCCTAATGCATGGTCGACTCCCGATAATTTGTGCCTTTGGCTTAAATTGGTTATTGTTGAATTAATTAGTATGTTAACTTTGGATTTTTTTTTTCAAAAAAATGTAGAAACTAGACAATATTTAACTATAACATGTAAGGTTTTAAAACATCTATGACTTTTAAATTTTCTTTTGTACAATTTATTTTTTTGGAGTAAACCAGTTTTGTATTTTTGAACCTAATGTTTTTTATTTTCGCCTTCTTTTTAGAGGGCTCTTTTTTCTTTTTCACCTGCACTAGGCTTTTGTTTCCAAAAAATTATAAAACATATATATGGCCTTAATTAAGCATGTAAAAGTTTTAAAAATTTTAGAACCTTCAAAATTTTAATTTTTTATACAATTTATTTAGTAATTAAACTGATATTTTGTTCCTAAAGTTCACTAGTGTAAGTGATTTTGGGGTTTGGGATTTTTTTTCTTATGAACTTTTTTTTTTTCACATCTAGTTTGGGGCCTTTTATTAAAAAAATAATGAGAATATATAAGACATTTATTATAAAATACAATTTTTTAAAAAATTTGGGGCTTTAAGAACGTGGGGCTATCTAGGAGTAGACTTTCCAATAATAATAAATAATGATTGTGTGATGAAGTTCGGTTTGTGGGCCTTTTATACACCCCTGCCAAGGCAACCCGTTTTATGTGGTTCGGCTGGTCATGATATAAGAAAGTTTCTAACTCCAGTGGGTTGGCCCAAAACCCATTTAAGCCTGGGCATTACTATTCCACAATTGACAAAGAAGGATTTGGAAAGCTGGATTAGAAGAAGCACTTTTTTTTTTTTTTCCTATTGCAGGTCCATCTTAGGAACCACTGCCCTATCACTTGATCTTTGTTTTCTTTAATTTTCTTTGCTTTGCTTATTTCCTTTATGTAAAAATGAAGATTATAATTTGAATCCCCACTCCAAAAAAGAAAAGGGTAGAAATCATTTTAGATGATGTGAGAACTGGAAATACAATCATACAAGGTAGCGAAGCCCTAAATTGACAGAAAGCAAGCCCAATTGGGTGCTGCCTAACAATGATAAATTTGGTGATGGGCTCAGAATCAAGACTCAGACTCAGAGTTCAAAGAACTCTGATGGATCTATAAGTGGGCCACACCCAATATTTGGCCCCATTAACATTCAAAGTATAGATTAATTTGTCAAGGCTATCAAATGACCCAGAGTTTCAGGTACTAGAAGGGCCACACCAAATATTGGGCCCCATTAAAATTCAAATCACGTGATATGGTGAAATCCACGTGCTAGGAGCGCCACTAGCTTATCGGTCATTTAAATGACAGTAATTAGTCATGCATCATGTGTCTTAGTCCCTATATTGATCTGTATATATAGGAGTGACTGTGAAGGGGGGACATTAGTGTTGCACTAGGCTTTGTGATTGTCTCCCAACAAGTCTTTGTCAGTCAGCTTTTTTTAGGTAAAAGGCCTTGTCTTTCTGAGAATCAATTGTAGCAATAATCAAACTTGTCCGAAATTCATCCAAATTTGGGTTGGAATAGTATTGATTTTATTTGAAGTTGTGTGAGAGTGGTCCCATTTGCCGAGAGAGAGGAAGAAAGTGGCTGTAACATTTGATACGTACACATTGAAGGCAAATCTGAAATTTCAGGTCTATCGATCAGTTTTGGCAAGTCAGAGCTGCTAAGAGTCCCCGGCTGTTTCCATTAAATATGCCGTGAAGGACTTTACTAGCTAAGTAGCTATGGTCCCCCATGGACCTGGGATAAGAATTTCTTAAAATCTCACAGAGGATAAGATCAATGGGAAGCAACCAAGAACTAGGAAAAAAGTGGGGACAACCACTTGTTTGAATTAAGCAAAAGCAAGCGCTCTAGCTAAAGTTGTCTTAGTTGGTCAGATAGATGTGTTTCTCACGTGGCTAATTCAAGTTAGGTCACAGTGAATTGATCCCTTGTGAATACTTTAATCTAGAATAGATGGCTTGTTTTTGATCAGTTAGGAGAGATGATTACTTGAAATATGCACAAATCAACCTAAACACCCCTTATCGCAATATCAAAAACATAAAAAATGAAAAAAGAAAAAAGAACAAAGTAAGCACTCTCTCTGTTTCATATTGCCAATACCCTTCTTGGGAATTAATTAAGCCACAGTGGCGTTGGGGTACTCTAGTGGATAAGACAGAACAAAGATCCAGAAGGATGCATGAAAATGACTTGCATTTGACTGATAAGTGACTCCAAGTCACAGCCCAAGTTATTCGTCCTCTAGAACAAACTCATCAAGCAAAGCTCTCGCAAAATTATTGTAATTGTTTGAACCTCCGAACTGTACTTTGTTTAAACTTAGTGTTAATATTGCTAATAATGGACCTGTTTGAGAGGGGTTTAATAAGCAATTAAGGCAATTTGATGCAACAATGGTCCAAGACAAAGGACCAAGTTGGCTTTTGCAAGTGGTGAACCTGCTCACCAGCTCGTGGGTTGTATTGTAGCTAGTGGCTTCTTGGTAGAGTTTGTGATAAAAAATATGAAGAAACTATTTGTACTTTGACATGTACTGTTATATATATCTCTAAAAAAAGTCGATTACATTAGAAGGAAAACTCTATTTGTACAAATTCTTTGTATAGAAAAATTCCATCGGAGCAGCGTGATAGTAATGTTAAAATTATAAGTTAAGATAGTGGTTGTTTTGGTTTGAAATAAAATTAGTACAAACAGCGGCATTAGTTGAATCATAGAGAAATACGCTCATTTGCCATCACTGAGAAATACGCTTGAAATCACAGAGAAAGGATTACAGTTCAAACAGTAGACACAAGTTAGGACAAGAAGTATTATCATGCTACAAAGAGAAAAGAATAGAGAGCAATTAAAGGGAAAGTGCAGCCTATATATCCCTGTACTAGTTGCTGGTGCCAGCTAACGATCATTTTTCTTGCTTTGAAATTCCTATATTTCTGCTTTCATATTTTGGAAAACGTGTTCTCATTTCTATTATCCTCTATGAGGAGGTCTGCCATCAGCGCCACAGTTGATGCCTAGTCTTCAATTGATGCAGAGCGCATTAGTTGGATCTTACTATCAGGCCTGATTGCCCACTTGACTCACCCAAGTTCATTCATCAATTTAGGGTTTGAAATTTTTTTAAGTTCGATTAATTTAAAGAATGCGTTTAAAAATTGTGTTTGAAGTCTGATTAACTCGAAATATATATAAAATAATATATTTTTATATTTTAATATATTTAAAATTTATACTATTTAACATCTTTTTAAAAAAAAATATTCATTAAAATATGATTAAGCTAAATGGATAAACTTGATAACCATAGTTTTTATTTTAAGAAAGTTTGAAATATGAAATATGATTTTAGGCTTGATGAAAAAAAATTTAATATCGGCGCAGGTCCAAATCTGGTCCGCCTAACTAATATACACCCTTAGTTTCAACTGACGTGTTAGAGTCAGCCGACTGCCGAGCATTAGCGGCGACTGGCGCATGGCTTTTTCTTTCATCTCTTTGCTCTTTCTTTGAACATCACGAACAAGTTAATGAAGCAAAACCTTCCTAGCATAGTTGGTCAGGATATTGATCTCTTCTAAGGAGATCAGGTTCGATTCTTCATTCTCTAATTCTTTTTCTGGCGTAGACCCTTAGTTGGATTCTCCCTTACTTGATCCTGTCCCTGACTTGAGCCTTTCTTAATATAAGCCCAGTAAGCACCAAAGCAAAGGTGGGGCCAAATAAACATGTCATGCTACAAAGCGGGTCTCTAACAAAACAAAAATCAACGGACCCACTTCCCCAATGCCGTACTGTGGCCGGGACAGCTGGCGTACCCTTCTACACGCACCCCACTTGATAAATTCTCACCCCCAACCTCTTCTCATGCTGCCTCAGACACCCCCTCCAATCTAAGAATTAACCATTAAATTCTTAGTTCTCTCGCTCCTCCTTAGCACAACCATCCTTTTTTTTGTTTTTCTTGGGCTTTCCCTCGCCAAGAGGGAGATTTAGTTATAGTACGAGTGATGGAGAGTCCATATTATGCACCGCCGGCCATGGACGCATCCCGGCCGTCCATAAGCTTTCCTCTTGGGACAGCCCTCCTCTTGATCATCATCTTCAGCTTGAGTGGAGTCTTCTCCTGTTGCTACCACTGGGAAAAGCTCCGATCCCTCCGTCGATCTTTCTCCGGTGATGCGGATATCGAGGCAGACACTGACGGACCGCTGTCGAAGCCTAAGCCTACCTACATGGTAATATTCTTCTTCTTCCTTCATTAACTTAGCTTGGCAAATATTAATTTCAGTAATTAAGATGGATTATACTTCGACTATTACTAAAATTACAATATCTATTATCTAATGGGTTCCCTTTTTATGAAACAGAGTTCAAAGCAAAACCAAAGCCAAAGCTTGCCGGTGTTAATGCCCGGCGATCACATACCAAAGTTCATAGCATTGCCATGTCCTCGCGAGCCTCCGCTACCAGCCAAAATCATTGTAAAGGTGCAGAAGACACCGCCTAAGCCGCCGCATAGCAGTGCCTTTGTATTAGCGAATTGACCAAGATTAAAATTTGTTACCATTAATACACGCATTAAAGCTGTTTGCTATCATTTCTTTTGGTTACATATCTCAGCACATCTTTTATATTTTTAGGTACTTTTTAGCACATCTTTACCATCTAAGTCGTACTAAGAACGAGCATGTATAGATATTTTATTTTAGTGGGTATTGAAAGTTATGTCCAAGAAAATCTTGTCAAAACAATTTTGTTATTTGAAGGTAGGGGTTATAGAGTTTGATGTAGTTTTCATGGTACAAATCTTAGTAATGGAATTGTTCCGATATTTTTTTTAGGTTACGTGTGAATGTTGCTTTTGTGGAGGACCACGAAGACAGACGCAAAAGGATCAAAAAGAAAATGAACTAAAAGAATCTAAATTTTTTTTTTTAAATAAGAAGAAATTGAATAGATATTTGTTAAAAAAATATTTTTTGCTTAATTATTTATAAAATTTAATATGTGTAAGTAAATTTTTTTTTCTTTAAACCTTAGACAAAACCAAGCTTCAAACATTAGTGTTAAAGTTGAACTTTATTCACTGGTCTCATGTTGCCTTTGATCCATAATTCATTTCAACCAGTCGTAACTGGTGTTTATTAGGTATATATAGATATATTGGATAAGAAAAAGAGCAGTTAAGGGCACTGAAAATAAGATTTTTCTTCATGTACATAGCATAAAGGCCTTTATTTTGACAATGTTGCAACACAAGTGTATCTCCCATAATTACAACCTCCATTGCAAAGCCTACATAGAAGTCAATTAAGCAAATTCACTGTGTCAATGATGGTTGGCATGTCCAAATCTTTGAGTTGATTGTTGGAGTCTTTTCTGAATTTCCACACCATTTAATTTTCAAAGTTTTAGTCTAACAAATAGGGGGAAAAAAAAAAGGCGGGGTCAAAAGCCAGTTTACTGACAAGCCATGTAAATTTTATGGTCTGCCATGTTGCTAGAATTGGCAAATCTAGCAATTGATTCCAATCTTGAAACCCAAAAACCGGAAAAAAGGATGTCTTTGCATCGTTAGCCTGGTGGATTTAGTGACAGAACATTTGGATGTCGATTTGTAAAGATAAATAAAATAAAATAAAATAAAATAATTTATATATACCCATCATTTATAAAAAATTAAACAAAAAAAATATATTTTTTTTGAGAAATCAGTACTCATTTTCTTTTCATTGTCTTAATCTATTAAAAAAAAAGAGACAAATTTAATTAGCTTCACTTTATTTTCTTTCATATTTTTTCTATTTTCTTTTACTTTCCCTTTAAAGATCTAGGTGTAAAAATTTGTTAAATGCACATAGTCATGTCTATCGAGAGATATTTCCTTACAAGATGAGACCCACCCGTACCAGATGAGGAGGATGCAGATTATTTTAGCAGTTTTTTAATTATAAAACAAAATATGATTATGATTGATGGTTAGTCTGAGGCTCTGAGCAGCCAACACGGCGAAATGAAAGGATTTAAGATGGAGCATGATTTTTTTGAAGAAGAAAGAATTGCTACCAAAAACCTCAGATCCCATAATGACTATCTCCAACTTGTTCTAATCTCACTATTCACAACTCTGCTTTCGTCCAAAGGCTACTCTCAGCACTAGACTGTACCAGTAGTTTTGCATTACTAGCTAGTTCCGTGATGGTTTTTTGTTGTTGTTATTTTTACAGTTTCTATCACTTTTAACTTGTACTTTTCCTGTTGATTTGACCTCCATGCTGGACTTTCGTTCTCATCCTTCTTAATTAGTTCATCCAGACCCAAGATTGCTCATTTATTTCAGACTTTGTTTGTGAGGCACCCAATTAACATACTTCGTAAACACTTTTTTTCGGATTTGGGTTTACAAAAATTTATTCAATGCTTTTTGAGAAGTACGACCCGTAGTTGCCGGGTTTTCGAAACATGAGGAAAACTCGCTTTAAAATTTAAAAAAAAAATAAAAAAAATGATTAAAATATGTTTGAGACACTTTACAAAAATATTTAAAAAATTAAGGACAAATGCTACATAAACTTAAAATAGTAAATTTTTAAATATTTTTTTCTCTTAACTTTTAACTAAGTATCTATAAAATTTTTCATATTGGGTTTTCATTAAGTTTCCAAACAGTCTCTTTTAATTTTTGTAAAATTTTCTTAATAAGATTCCTATTAAGTTTTTTAATTGTTTCTCACTTTCTCTTTTTTTTTTATATTTTTTAGTTGCATTTTTTACTTCCATTTCTCTTAAAAAAATTTTGCATCCGCTTTCCAATTGTTTTGTTTTTGGTTAGAAATGTTTAGTCAGTTTATGCACCTGTCAATTAATTCTTTTCTCTGATAAAACATAAATTCTTCACACTAAAATTATGAAATTTATAAAAAATAAATCTCGTACAACTTAACACCAAACAAATATGCTGTTTTGAACTCAAGGGTTTACAATTGGTCGTATCTCAACTGGTTACCCCTCGGTGATGATCAATTCAATTTTTAACACTGTATCAGAGAGTATCACACAGTCAAGTTACATAGTCAACCATCATTTTCTTTCAGCTATTCATTACCATCCGCCCAACATTATCTGACTCATGAGCTACTTGATGATGGCAGTCCTACATGACTGAATTTTTCTCAATGGGTCTGATTAAACTTTGTCCTTGCGTGAACAAAGAACAATACAACACAACCAAGGCAAATATTAAAGTATACAAACCAATCATGTTTCCTGAAAAGTTCAGAGAAAAATGAAGTGAGAAGTAGGGTTTTTGTGAGCGAGGGAGGGCTGAAAAGCACGCCAGCTGACGGGGCCCTTTTACACCTAAACCACATGGAAAATTGGACAGCGCCTATAGTACTGGTTTCTCGGTGGCCTTATCTCCACAGTGGATGCTGATGTAATTTTTACCATTTTTTTAGTGTCGTGGCAAAGATTAGTCTGCAAATCAATCTTTTTAACTTAATATTTTTTATTTTATTTTATTTTATATATTTTAACTCTCGTTTCATCACCACCACTTCATGAATATTCTAGTAAAAAGAAGATCATTGCTTTATTTTAGTGATAATGGTGCTTTTGATTGTAGTGTCTGGACTTTGGTAACATAACAACAACTAATCAAGAACCCTTCAAAACCATGGAACGTGAAACTAGCCACATGATTATGTAACATAAATCTTTCGCAAAATATAGTGTGGGGCAAAGAATCTTAGCCTAGCCTAAAATAGTGGGCCTAACGAATATAAAGAGGAATTACGTGGGCCAGTAGCAGTTTAAACTTTATTAGGGTAACTCAGGCCTACACTTCAGATTAGTTCAAATAGAAAGATTATCCAACCTCAAGACGGATCACCCGATTCAGGAATTTCAGAGTATTTAATGCTCTATCGACTGCATTTAATGTGAAATGGACTCGCATTCAATGAGGAGGAGATATAACACGCGACAGTCATACTTATATCCGATCAGTCAAGCTCAAACATGGTGAAAAATGTGTATTCATGTTTGATCAGCCCACTCTAAATAGTATAAGCCTATGAGGTAGACCATGATTATATGAGTAGGCTCGACAGAGAACACTACACTATAAAAATACAACATCTTGAAGAAGCAAGGTATAATGAATTAATTTGTTAAGTATTCCTAGTCTTTATTCTCGTTCGATCTCTAGTTAAGATTGTTAGCTTGACCGTCAGAGTGTGATTGGCTTATAAAGGGTCGATCCATTCTAACTCCTTTGTCTCTTTACAGTAGGTTAAAAACTTATTGATATTAGTTCGAGTGATCGGTTAGATCTTCACAAAAATTTCACTTACAATAATAATTAATATACTCATTTGAGTGTACATATATATATATATATATATATATGTACATAAATATATTCATAAATTCCACATTTCAACACTGTACTTAGAGGAGAGAATTACATCAATATAGTCTGACCACTAAAACATGGAGTTTTGCTTAGTTTACATTTAAAAAAATTTTTTTTACTCGACTAACTATAACACTGAGCAAGGAGAAAGAAAAAATTAACATATCATATTTGTTGCTCCACAAACAAACCCACAATAACCAAGTGTAATTCCATGTAGTAACACCTAAAATGGGAAAGTCTTATAATCTCACGAAGGTTATCTAACCCAATAAGAAGAGAATTATAGTTTGAGATGTTAGAATTTTCTGAATTGAGCGTACACATTAATTAATTTTAGTTTTAATAAAATAGATTGAACCCAAGTTAAGCTAAGACATACGAAATATGCTCAATAAATAAATGATCCATATGGATTGGGCTTGTGTGCACCTATTCATTAATTGATGTGGTTAGACGAATCGTGTGGGTTTAAGAGAACCTATTTAGAAGCCTTTTATGGGAGGGCCCATTAGGGTTCAATTATATAGGCTAAGTCCCCTCTCTTTTCACAACGGATAGTATTCTACCCATAGAGATCTATCTTAAAGAGTTTGGAGACAGAGAGGAAGACGTAAAGCTAATATAATGTTTGATTTCAGGACTGGATTGCTTCTCTTTGAATTCAAGATCATAGAATAAACGGGTACGCTTCCGTAGTCTTGAATAAATGGATTGATGTTTCTATATTCATGTACATACTTATTATGAATCTTACATGTAGTATCAGAGTAATTGTATATGGATTAGGAACTCAAAACCCTTCATTTTGTGTATTCATTCTTGATTTTTCAAGTTAAAACCCGAGATATTGAATAATTTAATCCGGAAAATATATAACTCTTTTCTAAAAACTAATAAGGGGCTTTGTTCCTCTCTAAACAAGAAAAATTTTAATATATAGCACACATTCTAATTCAAACCGTAGAAGGAGATTCATCGATTTAAAGTTGTGTAAAAAATCGACGATTTTATTAAAAAGTTTGAAAAATCCATGAATTGTTGCATGATTTTTGTATAATAACATATATTGATTGTTCTGGGTTGCATTAGAACATGTTTAGTATGTATTGTACGAGATTTATTGAGTTTTTTTGGGTTTTTTTTTTCTAAACCCTAGCTGCCATTAACATTTTTAAGGTTCATAGAAACCCATCAAAAATCTATTTTTTGTGCTTCAAATTGCCAAAAACATGTTTTTGATATTCATTTTGTTTTAAAATGGTGTTTGATTTAAAAAATTGTTACAAAAAAATTGATTTTTTGGGCCAAAAAGGGGTTGAAATGGTTCTGCAGCAAACTAGGTTAGATTTGCAGAGAATCGGGTAGGGTTGGTTCAGTCGGGTGAAGAAGATGACCCAACCAGGGCTAGAACGATCCCCACTCGCTGGTCAGGAGAGTGTGGGCGCATGGGGCCTCTTCTGGGGCTATGAAAAATTTCTAAAGATTCCTCTCGACTCAAGAATTTTAGAAAATATTTTTTCATAATTTTTGGACACTGTTTAGTATTTTTTGGGGCAAAAATCATGTTTATTTTTGCATTTTCTTGAAAATCGTGTGCAATTTTTGAGTATTTTTTATGGGTAATATGTTTTTGACATTCTAAACATCATGGCATATTGTACTCTCTCTTGTTTGATAGAAAATAATAATTACTTTATGGAGTTCATTTGTAGGCTTATTTTAAGATTTTTTGGGTTTTTTTTTAAATTGCGTGTACTTCTTGGGTAATTTTCTATAGATAATCTGTTTTCAACTTTATGAACCTAATAGCAATGAGTACTTTTCATGGGTACTCTTCTGTACATTATACTCTCTCTCATTATCATGCCTAAAGAGTTAGTATCATCATTTTCTGTGAATTTCTATAACGAAAATTATTATGCATGGTTTGGACAACATATATGTTATTTAGGAGATCACTGGGCATATTCGGTTTAGAAATGCTAGAAATAACATGAGAAAATTTAAACAAACGGATGTCATAATAAGGAGTTATGGATTGATGTAGGTGCTATTGCCCACAAGAGTACATCCATTGATATCTAGTATATTATATGACTATATCCATTGTATTATTGCATACAATTGCCTACCCAAAGGAGGTTATTGCTTGTTTTAATGATACAGATGACATTCGGTGACTGACCCGAGAGTGTTTGGTTTTAAGAGGTTTAGTTTGCCCAAAACGAACTAACTTGTTAAATACTTGGGCATTCTCATTTGGTAGTTAACCGTGAGGGATCCCATAGCATGTTACACTTTCTGCCCAAAAAGGAGACGGCAATGATGCACCGGGCTACCCTATTGTTTATGCTTGATTACCTTTAAAGCATATAAGGATTGTTTACTTCTTTTATTCGGCTAATTTGTTGTCTCTTGTATTTTCATGTATAATTTCTTTTGCAGTTAACAATAATACTATGACGATTGTGTTGTTAAATAGCTCAAATTATAAGAAGTGGAAGCAGGACATTGAGTTCGCTTTGGGGATTGTAGATGTGGATTTGGCTTTGAGAGAAGCTGCTCCGACTATTCTCACTGTCACTAGTACGACCGCCGAGAAAAAGTATCATGCAAAGTAGGACAAATCTCATAGGCTGAGTCTCATAGCCATCAAGAGGTCTATTTCTAAGCATCTTTTAAGTGGTTTGTCTGAGACGAACAATGCAAAAGAGCTTTTCAACGTTGTAGGACAGAGATACCACATATCTGTTGGGAATTTATACTAAAAGACATGCTTTGTATAATGGCTTTAATATATATTAATAAATTAGTTATTCCATTTTAATGAGAATCTGTGTGAGAAATGTTTGCATTGCGTTATTTATTTAATGATTATGCATATGTGTCTCTTATTCTATATAATAGATGATTTGGTGTGTAGAGTACGACTTACACACGGAAGATCAGATCATCGGTTCTTATGGAATATAAGTTTATCGTTCACAGTCTTAGATGGAAATAGACACACCATCAGTAGGACTGTAGTACAAGGTTTTAATAGGTCTGTCTTGACTATAGGGAACGGTATAGTTCCAACTCCTTGCACTAGTACACTTTGTGTGTATTGAACAGGACTGTGTTGAGGTAATTGTTTTTATACTAACTATATAAAACAATTAATACCTCATGATTATTATGAGTGCTTATACTCTTAATTCTAATATAATAAATAGATACGTGCATGTAGTATTTATTGTTTTGATTCATAGAAAAGTGAAATTCTTTGTGAATCAATAAACTCAGTGAGTTGGATAATAACATTACGTGTATGGTGAATATTTATTATTGATGGAATCCACATACCCGTATAAGGATTGATGATACCCTATTGAGGAAGCTTATAAGTTTTGATCATGTCAAACCTTGCAGATGGATTATGAATCCGACATATCAAATAAGTTAAGTGGAAGGTCTCAAGGAATTAAATAAGTCTATTAAATTTAATTTTCAGTAATTTAATTTAATAGACGGATATCTGTAATCTTAACGCGGGGAAATAAATAAGCATTTAATAATATGGAGCTCAAAATATAATTTCTAGTATAACAAGGAGTGCAATTATAATTTGTTAGTGGTATAAATTATAATTTACGTAAATAAGGATTAATCCTGGTTGGATTAGAAGTCCTTATTTGCGTAGGAAGTCCTAGTTATACTAATCCTATTGTTCCTGTTGTAGCCTCTATATATACGCGCTCTAAGAGCTGTTAGGGTTACACACTTTGCACATAATTGAGAGATACACATTTTTGTAAGGAACAGAAACCCTAGCACCGGCGAACCCACTCTCTGTAGAGCAAGGCGTGTATGAGGAATACAGTAGAAGTCCAAAGGTTGAGTTCGAGCAGTTGCTTCGTGCTTAGTGCTGATTATTGTTATTCGGGATCAAACCAGAGAGATCTCGAATGTACGATTCTAATCACGTAGATTAGGCTATGCTAATCAGATCATAATTTTTGGTAGTATGCGTATACACTATAGCCAGGTTATGAGAAATTTCACAGTCCCCAACAATATCCAGTATGGCTGAGGCTGGATCCCTAAGGAATGAGCTCACGAGTCTAAGGTATAATAGCCAATTGGGGGTGAGGAAGTACATTCTTAAACTTGTTTTTATCCAAACCAAACTCAAGAGTCTTAATGTTACTATCCTAAATGACTTTGTAGTTCACCTGCTCTCAATACCCTACCACCAGACTTTAGCCAAATTAAGACTGCCTATAACACACAGAATGAATCTTGAACCATCGATGACCTTATTGCTAAATGTGTCTTAGAGGAGGATAACTTAAGTGGGAAAAGACCGAGTCTGTTTTGTTTGTCTCCCATTTTAAGGCCTATCCTAGTCAGGGTAAGGGAAATAGGAAGAATCACAAAAAATCTAAGACTCATCACATTTCTCATAAGGGTCAGGACAACAAATGGCAAGGTAAAGGACATGGTCAGACCAACAATGTTTTAAGTCCTAATGCTGTCATTAAGAAGGCATTCAACTGTTACTTCTGTGACAAAGAAGGCTATATGAAGAGGAATTGCACTAAGTACAAGTCCTGGTTAGATAAAAAGAAACAGAAAGGAGGTAACTTACTTGCTTTAGTTTGTTTTGAATTCAATTTAGCTAATGTCCCATCAAATTTTTGGTGATTTGACAGTGATGCAACTGTTCATGTTCCTATGTCATTGTAGGGGTTTAAAAGTCAATGTGCTTACGGTAGATAATCAAATTCATAAAGAATGATCACATCCAAGTATAAATGATCAATGTATGTATATATCATGAATGCATCAATGTAATGAATGTATCACCCACATGTGCGCGCAATTTTAAATAATGTTGACCTAATATATCGATGACGCGTTATTAATAATGCCCCACATCGACACCCTCTTTAGGTTAACCCCATATCGGTTAAAACTTAAGTTAGTCCCACATTGGCAAAACCTTCCTCTCTACAATGCTATGCAAGACATACAATATAAATGGTATGCTATGCCACCATATATATATAATCATCAATGTCTCCGCATAACTTTTCATATATATAAGTATCAATTTCACTTCATATATAACCACCTTTAACACCTCATATGAATTCACCACTACTATACATATAAAAAACAAACAATTCATTCAATATGAATAAGATTATCCCAAAACCCTACCTGTCACCGTACACACACTACGCCAAATATCACTTCTTGATTGACGTTGAAGAATCTTACTCTTCGTTAACTCTTATCACCACAACCATGTTAATTTAGGAAACTCAATGTATAATTTTACAAAATAATCGAACATAATAAGACACCTCAAATAAACCATAGAACTGAAATCATGTATTAGAAATGCCGTATGATACCCTCAAATAAGTTCCTAATGCAATGCAATAGTTTAAAAGTGTGCCACAAAACTTCGACAAGCCTTGATGGACTTTGAGACAAGTTGTGGGATGTATTGGTGTGTGTAGGACATCATATTGACCCTTGTAGGACTCTTCGTGGGACTTCGTAGCACCTCGTAAGAAGAAACAGTGTGCAAACTCTTCCAAAAGATTTCGCGGGATCTCGTAGGACCTCGCGAGAAAAAACAGTGTAAATTCTTCCATGAGACTTTGTGGGACACTTCACAGGACCTCACGGGACCTCGTGGGACCTCACGAGAAGATACAAAGAGGGTGCAGTTTCATGATGAACCTCGTAAGACACCTCGCGCCTGTGAGCTCCATTTATGCGTGATTTAGGGTTTAATTTCGTGATTTTCCTGAAGCTCTATGACTACCAACACTTACCCTAAAGTTCTAGATTTGAGCTGTCATAAATAGAAATACATTGAGAGAAGTTTCTCCCATCTTCTAAAAGGCTTAGAAACTAGATTCTTAGCATAGGTAAATGACATCAAAATGACCTAAAATTTGGTATAGATTATCATAAATCTTTCTCTTAGATACAATAAAAATTTTATAAATTTTGGACCACTCTAACTTGATCAAATGTTCAGTCAACCTAAGAGTCGCCAACCTGGGCATCAAAATTTAGTAGAGACAAGCCAATTTAAAAAATTTACCATAATTCGAAAATAAAATATTTTTTTAGTGAAATCAAAGCCTAAATTACCATTACAACTCCAATTTAAAATGTTTAAAACGTCTCCAGACAGTAGTTTATTACAGAGATGACTGTTATGGTAGTTATGGATGATTCTAAGTTTTACCATAGAAGATCTCACCTTCTACTCCTATTTACATGGCATATAATAAATATAAACATGAGAGAAATCATGAATATAAAATAAATCAAACAAGAACACAATGATCTTATCTTAGATCTTGAAATCAAGATGCAACAAACTCACCCAAGGTTCTTCTTCTTCTTCTTCTTCTTCTTCTCCTCCTCCTCTCTCTTTCTCTTCTCTTTTCTTTATCTCTCTTCTATCTCTCTCTATATTCAAATAATGACAGCCAACACTCTTCGCTCCCTCTATTCTTTTTCTTCTTCTTCTCTCTCTCATCATGTTAGGCACCATTCACTTTTACTTTCTCTTTCTTTTTTTTTTTTTTTTTTCTTTTTTCCTTTGTCTCCTCCTTGTTTCCTTGTTCCCTCTTGTCTTATCTCTTTTTCTCTCCACCAAAAAGGGAAGTAGGTTACTTAATCTCTCTTTCTAATTGCAAGACAACACTCCACATGCACATGTTACCATTGCCTTACCAACCAATTCATCAATTAACCCACCAACTAATTCACCACTGACTCACCAATTAATTCACCACTAACTTACCAATTAACACACCACTTGTCATATACCACATATACATGCACCCACATAATATTTACATATTAATTAATCATGTAATAAATGTAATTTAAGTAATTATGAAATTATGACATTAAGATATCACAACTAATATAACAAATTTCATAAATTTATCATACTAATTTACAAACAGAGAGCATAAGATGGCAGTAGCATATATGAAAAGATGGCAGAAATAGGTAACACAAGGTGACTGTAACAAACCAATTTTAGAAACCAACCAAGATTTCAAAAAATAAATATCCACAGTTCAAAAGAATAAAAATTAGCAGGTAGTATAGTGACAACTTTTTTTTTCTTTGTTTCTTTTTAAATTATCAACGCTCGTTGATAATTATCATGGTTGATTTTGTAATTTCCTTTAGTTCAATTACGAGCGCAATCATTTCCTGATTATATATGGCAGATTTAACATGGTTTTAATTCTTCCTGCTGACAACAGGGCATCACACATAGCAGACGGCATTGGCAAACCGAAAAGCTTAAAATTGTATGGAAATGGCATAATAAGAAAACAACTTATTGGGTGAAATCTTTGTAATAGGACTAGGTTCAATTAAGTGATCATCTTCTGTGTAATTCTTTCCTGGATTACATACAAAAGCTTGTTTGACTGTTGTAAAATAAAAACAAAAAAAGGGCGGCCAGCATAGCTTCACCGGTAGCTGTTAGTGATCCTTTCGGTCTTGTATCATGAAAATGAAACTTGTCGTCGGGTTATATTAAGAAAGCAATTATCCCAAAGTTTTAACAATTTACAATTTTTTCTGGTCAAGTCAAGTGCTCCATTGTTAAGTGCTCGTCCTGTGACACATGGTAGAGCGACTCAAATTGTATTCTAATTCTTCTCCAAACACTTTAGTAAAGGAGTAAGGAGGGTGATTTAACCCGCATCAAGAGTGTATGCCAAAGTTTAAACATTTTATAATTTTTTTTTATACAGGTTGTATCTTGGTCAAAGGAGAAAGGGAAGGAGAAGAAGGATAACTCATCCTATATTGGAGGAATTTTTTCTGTCCTGTGTATATGGTAGTACACCAAGCTGCTATGCATTAAAATTGTGTTATTTATTTATTTAAATTCTTTCTAGATCCTAAGCACCATTCATGAAATTACTATATTTTTAAAAGATATTCAAACAAAAAATAAATATATAAATATATGATTAAATAGTATGCTGCCACATACACGTAAAAACTCCTACAACTTAGATTGGAGGAAATTTATAGCCTAATTTTATCACACAAGCATAGTATCAAAATGCGACTTGTATTAATAATTCTTACTTTTTATATTGTACTTAAATTCTAAAATACACATGTCGTATTTTGGTATCTCACTTGTATAAAAAAAAAATTTACATTATCAATTAAAACTCCAAAATAAATTCAATAGCACCAACCACTTAAAATTAGTTTGTAGGCGGCTATGAACACCTAAACAGCTAGCTTACCATATTATTTTTTTTTTGGGAAATCGGCTAAGAACCTGATTTGTCACGCTATATGTGAATATTTAATATTAGTTTTGTTCTTTTAAGTAAATAATTCCTATTAAATTGTAACATGTATTATTTTATTACACTAACAATATAAATTTATAATAAAATAAAGAGACTTTTAAATAAAAAACGTTTGCATGATATAATCTAATAAAAATATATATTAAGTAATTCATACTACCTAACCATTGAGCTTTTTTTTTCTCTAATTTTAGAGGTTGTGACGTGCATGGCGCGAAGCAAGTGCTTATCTGCCCAGCGTTGTGGCCTGAGATCATGTCACAGGAGTGAGTCTCTCCACCAAAAAAGTTGGGATAAGGCTACCCTATCGTAAAGCCGCCAGAGCATTGTTTCTTTGGGTACATCCTTTTCCTTTAAGAGGATAAAGATAAATATTTCTCACCGGTCCAGTGCAGTTTGATATGTTGCCACATAATGGGCAATAGAATTTCCTGCAGCGCTGGTTAAAGGAAATCATTTACTTGCAAAGCAGTAATATTTTTTGAGTTTTGTTTTAATGGAATGACAGTGTAAAATAATTTTAAACAAATAGAGTATCAGACTTCATAGTGTCACACACATTTTTTAAAATTTAAATATAATATAAAAAAATATAATTCATAGACATATGTCACATTCTAATATTTATTTCAACATTATTAATAAATTAAAATTAAACTCATACTTTTTTTTCTTTTTAAGTCTTCAACAATCATTGATTCATGCACCATTAATGGCTTCATATCAGATTGGATAATTTTAATGAAAGATGCATACCCTATTAGAGAAGAAAATATTTTCGCAGGTCAGCTTTTAGACCAATTGGAACATTCACATGAGGATCAGATAGCAATAGGTTTATGCTTTGTTTGTCCCACGTATGGATGTGACATGGTGGGTTCATGTACTTCAAAATGGAAGGTAGTCTCCTCGTGGACTTCCCCATGGGCTATGGCAAGTCTTGTCAAGTAGCTCAAGTTGGGGGGTGGGGAACACTTGATCCAGCTAACTTTCCTAATACACGTGCATATTATAGCAAGTGGCAAGAAAAGTTTTATAGCCAACCACATGTGAATGAAACAAGACTTGGTCAAAGGTAGTTGATCTTAATATATACATATACATATAATAGAATTGCTATTCCTTAATCATGCTATCCAGTGTCCACATTTCATTTGACTTTTTTATGATTTTTTATTTTACTTATACTATATTTAGAACCCTAATTCATTAAGAAAAAAGAGAAGAAAAACAAAATGAGAGAAAAAAGAAAATGAGATGAGAATTTTAAATTCTTATTTATTTCCTATTGACGTTTTTTTATCTTTCATTTTTTCTAACAACCAAATATACAATGTAATTTTATATTCTTATATTACACAATTATTGATCTAGTAATCTATGCTAGTATTATTTCAAGTCCCCAATTCAGTATGTTGGTGGATGCTATGGCAAATGAGATGCAATCCATGACACATAATGGAGTATAAGAGTTTGTTGATCTTTTAGTTAGCTGTAAGCTCATTGGTTGCAAATGGGTGTTTAAAAACAAGAAAGACTCTAAAGGACGGGTTGAGCATTTCAAGACTAGATTGGTTGCTAAGAAGTTTACTTAGAAGGAAAGTATTGATTATAATGAAACTTTTTTTTTTTCTTGTCTTATCTAAGGACTTATTCAAAATTATCATGGCTTTGGTAGTTCATTACGACTTAAAAACTTCATCAGATGTATGTCAAGACTACTTTTCTGAATGGTGGTCTTGATGAAGAGATTTATATAGCGCAACCTAAGGGTTTCATGGTAGAGGGCAAGAAGCACATGGTGTGCATACTATAGAAGTTTATTTATGCCTTGAAGCACGCATCGTACCAATGGTACTTGAAATTTGACGAAATTGTCACTTCCTTGAGTTTTGTGGAGAACAAGGTTGATCAGTGCATATATCTCAAGGTCAATGGGAGTAGATTTATTTTTCTTGTTCTTTATGTTGATAATATCCTACTTACGAGCAGTGATTTGAGTTTTTTGCATGAGAGTAAGATGTTTTTATCGAACACCTTCGACATGAAAGATCTTAGAGAGGCTTATTTTATTTTAGGCATTGAAATTATTCGTGATAGATCTCGTCGTGTGTTGGGGCTATATCAGAAATGATACATTAATCGTGTACTTGAGAGGTTTAATATGTAGGATTATAAACTTGAGAATGTTCATGTTACCAAGGGTAACAAATTTAGTAAAAATTAGAGTCCTAAGAACGACAAAGAAGTGAAATCCATGCAGAACATACCATATGCTAGTGCAGTTGGTAGTTTCATATATGCACAAGTATATACTAGGCCAGATATAGCTTTTGTTGTCGGTGTTCTTGGGAGGTATCTTTCAAACCTTGGCATGGACCAATGGGTAGCTGCAAAGAAAGTGATGAGGTACTTGCAGATGATGAAAAATTACATGCTTGTATATAGAAGAGTTGAGGATCTTAAAATAGTTAGTTATTCAGATTCAGACTTTACTGGATGTGTGGATGACATGAAGTCTACTTTAAGATACATTTTTATACTTGTTAGATGAGCTATTTCTTAGAAGAGTATCAAGCAGACTCTTATAGCTTCTTCCACTATGCATGTTGAGTTCGTAGCTTGTTTTGGAGTTGCTAACTAGACTGTTTGGTTACAAAACTTTATTTCGAAACTTAAGGTGATTAGTTCCATTGCTAGACCACTAAAGATTTTTTTGTGATAATAGTGCAGCTGTGTTTTTTTCTAAGAATAACAAATCTTCTAGTGGGTCTAAGCACATTGAGATCAAGTATCTGTCAGTTAGAGATTTGAAAAGGAAATGTGACATCATTATTAAGAACATTGATACAGAACAGATGATGGCGGATCCCTTGACCAAGGGGCCTTAGACCTGTTATTTTTAGTAGTCATGTTTCAAACATGGGTTTTATTGGATCTTTTGATGTACTTGGTTTGTGGGAGTTGTTTTCCTTACATTATGTGAAAGTTATTACATGTTGAGACATTTTTAGTTTATCATTGGTTATTAAAGATTATAGATGGTTATTGTTTATTTTATTTGATGCCATTTATGCATGAATATATATATTTTTTTGATATTTAATATGTCATATATAGATGGATATATGTTCATGATTCAGGTATAAAGAAAAGTCTCAAGTTTGGTGTACTTGAGCACTCAAGGATATGTTTTGTATTTGCACCGTAAAATTGTTTTGAGACATGTATGTAAGACATATTAGTTTCATTAAAAACTTTTGAAATTCTCTTGCTTATTGAATAGGCATACAGTTAAAGAGAATTTGAGGACTGATGGAGGAATAACACATTTATGAGATCATTTAAGGAGTGTTATCTTCTACCACACTATTACATTTGATTCATGTTGATGAGGAGATTGGTATTTGTGATCATGAGTGGTCTTACATGAATTGATCGTGTATTGATTGCCTTGATTTGATATTGATTGCTTTGTTGGACCGAATTGTTTTAAGTGTTGTCTCTTAACTTTACTTGATTTTTCAAAATGTGGCCACATATAGTTTTTATTGTTTTTAACAGGAGTCGTTTTTAAAAAGTTTTTAAAATTATAATTACAATTAATGTTTGCTCAAGTGAGAGAATGTTATAATTTTCTGAATTGAGCGTACACATTAATTGATTTTAATTTTAATAAAATGAGTTGAACCCAAGTTAAATTGAAACATACGGAATATGCCCAATAAAAAAGTGATCCATGTAGACTGGGTTTTTGTGCGCCTATTCATTAATTGATGTGGTTAGACGAATAGTGCGGGCTTAAGAGAACTTATTTAAGAGTCTTTTATGGGAAGACCCATTAGGGTTCAATATATATAGGATAAGTCTCATTTCTTCCCATAATTGATAGTATTTTACCTATAGAGATCTGTCGTAAGGAGTTTGGGGATATAGAGCAAGACATAAAACCAATATATTGTTTGATTTCAGGACTGTATTACTTCTCTTCGGATTCAAGATCATGGCACAAACGGGTAGACTTTCGCAATCTTAAATACATGGATTTATGTTCCTATATTCATATACATGCTTATTGTGAATCTTATATGAACCCTCACAAGATCAAGGTTGGCTTGGTGGTGAAGAATTGGGGCCAAGAGTTTTGCTTCCTCAAAGATCTTAGGTTCGGAATTTCTTACGTGCTAGCAACTCTTTGAGGACCTCCAAGGGTCTTTGGCCCAATAATTATTCGGTTTGTGTGAAATGGAGAGACTGTACATGTCATGAGATTAGTTAAGGTGTACTCAAGCCAGATTAACAAAAAAAAAAAAAAAAGAATCATAATTTGAAAGATTAGGCTTTTCCTGCAACTCAAGAGGCCGATGTAGATGAAAAGTGGGGGTAATGTGAGCACAAAGGCACCAGGAATGAACGAGTTCTAGTGGAAATCCTCGTAAAAAGTTAGGTATATATCACAAAAAGTTATAGTGTACAACCCCTTTCTTTTTTCTTCTCAAGCTTTGCTTTTGCTGTCTGATGATCAATGGGGTTTTAGGGACCTCATAGTGTTGGGATCTGTTTTACAAGGATTAGGCAATGGATTAGCCAAAGTTTACAGTATAAGCGATGCAAATTCTGCCCAATCCATTTGAAGGATAACTTAATAGTTTTTATCAGATTCTACTTATGTCATTTGAGATATATATTGATTTGAGGCTAAGTGGTTGGGCAGCCCAATCATGAAAATTAGGTAGATAAGTGTCACCATTCCATCAAATATTCTAATGTGGTTTATATATGCATAATGGCAACTTTCATTAGTGGGATGTTTACCTGAACTGAAGCCTCATAACCAATCTTCTTCTTTCTTTTTTTTCCCCGTAGTGGCTTTTCCTTCTGCCCCTCCTTTGATGTGAACATCCAAAACTAAGTATGAGTTGTGTAGTTTTTGAGAGAGTAGCTTCTTCCTATCTACCCTATGCTCAGTACTCATTCATATTAGATTGTAAGAAATTTTATTGTATCAACAATATAAATTTATTGTAAATAGAGAGACTTTTAGGCTGTTTGGATAAATGATTTGGTAATGAAAAAAAAAAGAAAAATGATAAGGTGAGAGAAAAGAGAACAAAAATTCTCTTTTATTTTGTTCTCTCTTTTCTCGTTTTTTTTTCCTTTACTTTTCTTTTAATAAATTCGGATTCTAAGCCCAACATAAATGAAATAAATGATATGTGACAAAATTTGATGAATAGGAGTATAAAAAAAAAATTATACTATCTAATTACTAGACTCTTTTTTTTTTTTTTTTTTTTGTATGTAAGACATTGAGATTGAGCTCTACTAGCTTTCGTATTAGACATGCTGCATTTTGGGTTGAACACGATGATATATTTCTCAGGTATAAAGTAATGATATTTCAAGCTTTGTTATAGTTTTGGTCTCTACTTGGAGTTGTCTATGAATAACTCGTAGCCCTTAAGGAAAGGGGTTAGTCTCATTAATAGTGGCGCTCACCCATAACTGTCGTCATGAGTTTGAATTATCTTTCTATTTCCTAGAGCTTTAGGCTGCAATGTCTTGAAAAAAAAAAAAAGCTTGGAGCCGTTTGTTGTCCACTGTTAACATAATAATACGATCAGAAGGTGGGGTTACAAACTCAAAATTCTTTTCCTTAACTCTTTTTTTAACAAAAAAAATTTTGTAGTCCCTTCAACACAAATTTTAGATCCACCACTGATTACAATGATTTAGAATTGCTAAATAAACAAATGTTGGAACAAGAAACTCACATATAATCATTTCAAACAGAAACTTGATCACCGTCTAAAAGTGTTCTGAAAAAATACTACTGTTGTCCTGTATTGGATGAGAATTGTTGCTTTGTGAAGTATTTTCCATTAAGCCTCGTTGACACATTATGCATAATGCATTTCACCTTAGCGTATGTTAGGATACTTGAGATAGCTGGAAAAAGAAAATGCTACACGCAATTGCATTTATCATTGTATTTTCTCACTGTTAAGTACAAGTGTGTAGATTCTAATATGCATTTATTAATGTGAATTTCATTGCATTGTATTTTAAATTTTAAAAATATATAAAGAAATAAGATTATGTATAGCATTACTCACTGAAAAATGAGATCGAGTAAAAAAAATTTTCCTTCTTATTCTTATGGGTTTTATTTTTTCCTTCTTTCTTGTACTTGATATATTTGTACAGGATAATAGAAAGACTCGTTAGTTCAAAATAATATAAAATGGAAAAGAGAGATCAATCGGAGTAAATTCTTTTTATTTCTTCTTAATTTCTTATAGGTATTTTTTTCCCTTCCCCAACTTGAAATTTGTTAGTGAATTAGTGGCTAGTGAGAAAAGAGAAGATAATGTTCAAAATTTTAATCTATTTTATAGTTTATGTGTAGTGATGAGTTGGACAATGTAGGCAAACCATCCATATAACTTCTAACCGAGATTCAGCTGAAACATCATTCTAAAGTCTTTGGTATAGCTTACAATAAGCTTTGCCAACTTCGAATAATTGAGCATCTTTTGGAAGACAAAGATTATTATTATTTTTTTTTTAGGTAAAGTACACTAACCACCTATGAGGTTTGACGAAATTTACGACCGTATTCAATGATAATTATAGTGTCCTTCATTTTTTTTTAAATTTTGTAACAGTTTATCCCTTCCTGTTTGTCGACCATTATGTGTGCATCTTATAAATTTATAAAATACCCATTTTACCCTTACTAAAATTAATAAAACCATACTACGTTCAAATAAGCAAAATAAAAATAATACAGTTACTCATAAACGCCACGTGTCACCAAACTGATCCTTTCCCTTCCCTCCTTTCTCTCTCTTCCACCCACCAACCTAGCAAACACCACCACCGCCACGATCATCACCACGCCGCAAAGTCTTGTCTCACCCCAACACAAAATTATTGTTGAATTGAGTTGATACACATCCATGTAAATATGTATACATATGTGTATATATATATATATGTATATGTATATATGAACATATGGGAATGGTGTGTTGGTGGGGTGAGGTGAGTAGACTAAGTGGTTCAGTGGCAATGGGTTCATGTAGTCGAATTGCGCAAGTGGAAAACTTTGATGACATTTGATTTGGGTTGTGAGTGGTGGTGGATAGCCCATGGGGTTGAGAAGGCATTGAGTTGGGATTTGGAGACAGATGCAATACCATCTCGATCTCTTATCGCCGGGCTTGCTTTGCTGGATCTAGATCTCCAATGGCTAAGGTTCATGACGGGGGATATGGACCTATGGTTACATTGGTGGTGGGTTTGGTGGTTCGGCCATGGAAGCGAGGGAGTTGGGGGATTTGGAAACTCGATTGTGGGTGGTGTGACTGGTGAGTTGAGGTGAATTAGGTGATGATGGTGGCAGTGGGTTGGAAGGAGAAAGAGGAGTGGTTAACTCATTTTTGGTTCACCGAGTTAACTCAGTTAATATTTTAGAGTAGACTTTGACTGACCATAGGCAAAGTTAATTATATTATTTAATTATGTTTAATAGTCGAGGGCAGTAATGTAATTGAACAGTCTAAATTAACGCTGTTTCTTGACAAAGTCTGACAGGGCAGTACTATATTAAGTTTCGTTAAACTTCAAAGGTAATTAGTGTAATTTATCTATTATTTTTTTGTTACATGTTGTCCAATCCTTCCACCGATGCTCTTTTGACAGACAAAATTTTCGAATGCTTGGACCGTCATCATCTTTCTCTTTCATATCTCTCCATGCCCCAGCCCAGGATCTTTACAGTGCTGCAAGTGCAAACATTCAAACCACTCTCTATTATCAATCACCACTGCAGGTATTATCGGGATTTGACAAGACACCAAAATAGAAAGCGATTGCGTATTGTCCTATCAACGAGGATCTCATCATCGGAGAAGTAAATCACCCCTCGAAATTGTGTAGGACCATTGTTCATGTAAACTTCATACTAAAACTTCATGCATTACAAAGCTTAAAGTTGGAAAAAAAAATGGATGGGTTCAATAGATGGGTTGATATTTGGACTTCGGCGAAAATCGCCGGAGAAAACTAGAAATGGGCCTGGGCCTGGTTCTGGGACTTGGGCATCCGTCCTGTCAGCACATACTTAAACTAGCACGTGTGAAACCCACTGCAAATTTGAACTAGCGAATTTTGAATCAGTTTTTTCCCTCTCAGTGTGAATGTGAAAGAAGAAGAACAAGACGACCAAGGGTTCGTGAAAATGTCCCAACCAAACTCCGCCTGCAGAGAACAGCCCAACTGCACCACCGCTCTCCGAAGATCTCCGAGGCTTCTTCGAAAGCATCATACGGCCCCAGAAGATCCGAAGACCCCGGATCCCAAATCGAGGACCAGTCGTGTCCCTCATTCGCATCCTCCTTCACTCAGCTCAGCACGTAAGGGCACTCCGAAGAAAACCCACAAAATTTTCCCAGAGAAAGTTCCAAAGACGGTTGAAGAATTGAAATGTGGGTCGAAGATTTCCGAGAAATTGAATAGAGGGTCGAGAAAATCTGCAACATTGAATAGTGGTGTTAATCTCAGACGATCTCCGAGATTGTCCGGTAATGAAAATACTCCAGATGTATTTTTTGAAAAGAGAAGTCCTAATAAGTCCAATCAAGAGTGTTTATCAAATCTCGGTAAGGCTGAAGTTGGCATCGATCCAGGTAAACGAGTTGCGGTTAAAACTGAAAAGATGGTAACACATAGGTCTAGTCGGGGAAACGCCGATGATTTTGTCAAGAAGACTAACGAGGATAAGTGTAATAGGTTTATCGAGAGTGCTTCAATTGAAGTTTCTGATGGAGAGGATTTACCATATGTAGAGAGAGCTAACGTGGGTGCTACTCCAAATAAAATGTTTGGGGGCAAATTGGAAAAGAGGTTGACACGTAGTTCTGGGAATCCTTCGGTGATTATACATGGAGAAGAAGAGAAGAAGGGTACAAATATTGATGAAGGAACGAAAGTAATTGGGGTTAAGAGGAAGAGAAAGCAAGTTGAGTTAGGTCATGGAATTGTTAAAGGGTGGACGGAGGATCAAGAATTAGCACTGCAGAGAGCTTATTTTGCTGCGAAGCCAACACCCCATTTCTGGAAGAAGGTTGCTAAGCTGGTAATGAGTTACTGTTTAATTCTGTTGCTATTTAATAACTTTGTTTATTTGCTATAAATGTTTCTAGTAATTTCTAAACATAAAAAAGGAAGAACAAAAAGGAAGAGGATATGCAGCTGTTATAACAACTATTGTTTTAATTTTCAGTATTGTTAAGGAAATTGGTATTTGTGATATTTTCTTAGTAGAATCTCATGCTTCTTAATACAGACTAGTGTATTTGATTATGTATTTACTGTTTTATGAAGGTTAAAAGACCAATTGTAAACTATTTATAAATTTTTTCGTAGCAATAAAAGGAAAAAGATCTTATGTGGAAACTGATATGTGTCATCAGAGGTGGGTAAAAAATTTAAATGCGTATTAGGGGTAGGATTGGTCATCTGTCAATGTTGATGAAGTCCAATAGCTGATTGGTCAAATAATCGTGTTCGAAATCTATACAGTTCTAAAACCTTTCAGAGGTTAATGCATTCCAGACCAGTGAAGGTGTAATGATGACGGTAATTCAGAAAATTGTTTTAGTCAAAATGGTTCTTTTAAGTTATGTTTATGTACATTTTCTATCACAATTTATCAAAGGATTAAAAATATAAAAAGCTGGCTAGGCCGCTAGAAAATAGTTGACTTTCCAGATTGAGTTAGGTGCAACCTGTAGTCAGATTTAAAAATATATAGATAAACTAATTAGGGAAGGTGTTTTGGAGAAGTTGAATGTTTTCCGTCTTAGTTAGCTTCAATAATTTCTCTTAACTGGCCATATGATTTCAAATTGATTGAGATTTGTTCCCTTACTAATGCTGAAGTAATGCTCCGTTTGGAACCCGGATTTTCAGTGGGAAAAGGAAAATGTGAAGGAAAATAGAACAAAATGAAAGAGTAAATTTGTTATCTTTTCCATCACGTTTTCCCTTTCCTTTACTTTTTCAACCGAAAATTTGGGTTCCAAACGAAGCATAAGAGAAAACATATTGGAGATATGTAAATAGTTATTGGTTTAATGGAATATTCCATGTGAAGAAAATTATTGAAATCATAATTGCAAAGCATTGATAATGGCATGGTGGCACCTACAATTCTGTGCCTGAGTGGTGTTTGAGTTTTTCCTCCATTCATAATATCTTGAGGTTAAGCTCCATGACTAATCTTCTCATAGCGACTTTTGGTCTTAATCGCCATCTTATTTTGTTGAAATTTGATCCCCTGAAATTTTTGCCTTAGGTTTAACTCATTTAAGGGATTTAAGTAAGGCTTGGAGTACACTCGGCCTACTAAATCACATAAATCATTGTCCCTGATTATTCAACTATATCATTATACCTCTTATGAGGAATGATCTGCCTTGCAGTGCATTTTTATTCTTCAAGCACAGAGTGTAAGCCACTGCTAAATGCTAAGCCTTTGCCTCACATTCATATAGAAAATTTTGGTGTAGAAGGAAACTAGTTCAGTGTTTGTATGACAGTGAGAAGGCCCAAGCTAATACACCTAGTTCGTGAGTATAGGGTGACGAATCATGAACTGAAATGCGAATTGACGAATTCAGAGCAAATTTGAGCAAAGTTTGCGAATTACTCAATTTCTGGTTGCGAGTTAAGTCCAGCAGGTTTGCGAATTTACATTGATTCTCATTAATAAGAAATGACATGATGGCAAATGCTCTAATGGAGGGTCTACCCTTAGAGGGAGCTTTATTTGTAATGGACTCAAAAGAAACAAAATAGCACCATATAACATTTGACTCTTATAATTCCTTTTGGACTTATAAAGCCAAATGGTGAAAAAAACTACTTGCAGAGCTTGCCTCAAGTACTTGGGATCAGGGTTTAGTTGGCTAGACAATAAGCTCTGCCAGCTTCTTGTAGACTGAACTCTCTTCTCTTTAGGCTCCGAGTTGTTTTTTTTTGGGTGGGATGGTAGCATTGGGTGATGTATAGGGCCCTAGATAGAGTTGCTCCAAGCAGCTGTTCTTGAGTGGAGAGGTAATAGTGGTAGTAAGAATGTTTGTTTCTCTATTTGTATATGCACGCAGTGCAAGCATGCAGTTTACGTGTCTTCTGTTGTAGGTATGAATGTTGAGCTAAATATTGCTTATGAAGTAATTTTGCCGAACACTTTTTAACAGTTTTGTGCACAATTAATGTAACATTTTGAATTTTTTCTACTCAGTGTTTTCTTAAACCCTTTGAAGTGTTATTTATTACTTGTTGGAAGAGGGAATATGTAGCCATGGTTGTGAGTCAGGAGCATCAGAATTGGAGATCCTACTAGCAAAGAACTTATGCTGTTACTTATCTTCAAACATGGTGAACTTTGTGGAAGTTGTGCAAAAAGAAATTAATGATTAACATGTAGCACAATCCTGAACCTTTATAGGCAATAAGGCAGGATTCATTTCCAATTTGTTATTGTTATAATATTCTTTGTGAAATGATATAAGCTGGGAATCTGTCCATTCGCCTTTACAATATCAAAACTAGTTTGCTACCTTTAACAGTCTATTCCAAGAGTACTGATTTTGAGTTGATATTACCATTGCAAAACCTGCTGTAGGTACCTGGAAAGTCTGCACAGGATTGTTTTGATAAAGTCCATGCTAACCACTTGACACCACCTCAACCCCGAAGCCGTTCGAGGGCAAGCAAAATAACTTCGTCATCCTTCTCACTCTCGGCAAGTACATTGCTTAAATCTGCAGAGCCAAAGACTAGAAGGCCAAGTGGCCGTAGACAAAAGAGTCATCTTGCACAGAAGACTGTGAGACAATTACTACAAAAGCATTATAATGTGGACCAAGATTATGAAGCTGATTTATTCTCAGTTCTTGAGTCCACTTTTAATCCATCTACTCGAGTTCTCCAGCAGGGTGTAATACTTTCCACACCAGAATGTGCAAAAGAGAAACCTGGATATCTTAAGAAATTCCGTGAGAGATCTTCTTCAGCTCATAAGAAGCAACTTTCACGGCTCAGTAGCTCGTGTGGAGCAACTCTTCTGAGCCCCCCGGTTCTGAAGCAGATTAAAAACAAGGCGTTACATGAGAAATATATCGATCAGTTACATTGCAGGGAAGCTAAGAGAAGGGCAGCATTTGTACAAGCAGCCAAATCAATTCCAGTGAAAGAGAATAGAAAGCAGAGCCAAATCCAGAAAATAGATGGTATTAAAGCTGCAAAAAATGCTCTGGTTTTTGATGCAAAAGATGTTATCCATCAATTCCAACATTTAAAGGCTAGTTCCATGAGTAACTACTCAGATTTTGATGATGATGGTTTCGAGAGGGATGACGATGAAGGTGAAGATGAACCTTAACAATTCATTTTTCTTTTTATCGACTGGTTTCATCATAATGTGTTGAGATAAATGCTCCTAATTGATGCTGCATCTGTAACTGCTGACCTAGCAACTGCCTATTGTTTCAGAATGCTGCTTCAGTGAATAAATAGCTAGTCCTGCATGCTTATTGCAATTTTTTTCTTGGCTGATTCATAGGTTATAGTGAGGTTCTTATATCTTTTTATTGATCTAATTACCATTATGTTGGTAATTAGATCCATCTTAGTTGCCTAAAAGCATGACAAAATTAATATTGGTACACAATAGTAGCTTATTTTTGACAAAGTTGACTGTATAAGCTTAACCTGAACATGTTAGTGTAATTGTCTACTTGTACATACAATCTTTTGGAGCAATAACAATAAAAAAAAATTTCTTTAAGACATGTCACATTGGTTTATCTAGATAATATGGCTTTTAGGTTAACATTCCTGTTGGGGCTTCTTGTGCTACATTTATGAACAATGTTATAGAATATTTTATGGAAGATTCAAGGACAAGAGTTAATAGTCTTCAAAATTATTATAACTTGATAAAATCTAACACCTACCTCATTCAAGTAGGTCCTGTTTCATTTTGTTGACAATTAGTGTGGGCGACATCTAAGTTGTATAAAAAATAAAAGAATTAAGGAAACTGTGATCAATTGAGATCCAAATTCCTGGAGCATGGAAAGACTTCTTGCCTGTCTAAACATAAACATTTAGGGGACACTCATAGACACTTTTCAGGAGTATCTGCTGAGGCATTTTAGCTTAGTTTTAACATGTCATGATGTTGGTGCATTTGACTATGATTTGCCTATTATCAAAGCAAAATTTAATGACCAGGGTTAGTGGACATTGTTCTTGTTTTAGGGACCTCAAGAGAGAAACAAGGGATCTTTGTATTATTGACATATCCAGTTGTAGCAAGATAATACTTGATTCTGAGATGTCTCTGCTGATCCCACCCAAAAAAAAAACCTGATTTTGGCACAAAAATATTATTAATCACCTTTTAAAATTTAGTTACATAATTCCCCGCCTGCATAATTAGGAGAGGTTTCCATTGACACACAATGATGACTCTTAAGAAGAAGGTTGCTCTTAAAAGCCCTGCAGTAAGAGAGTTTCAATGGCATCTGTCAAGTCTCTGTATAGAGCTTCTGGAATTGTTATGTTGAGATCTACTCGGCCTGTATTTGGTTTAGCCTCCTATAGGATCTGTTTTCTGTAGTTTCTGTATTCCCCCTTTTTTGTGTTTTTTCAAGAGCTATTTCATGGAATCTGATATCTCAAATTGTATGCTTCTAGTTTTAGCAGTCAAAGGGCCGGCTATGAACATTAACCAGAGAAACCTGGTTGAGTACATTGAGAGTGGAAGAACTACAGTGGTAAATGCCACTTAATGACAATTGTGAAAGTTCATGAAGTCAACAATGAAAGGTCTATCTGACCCTTGTCTTACGGAAAAAGGAATTGGGCATTGAAGTGCTGTCAGTGAATCATTTCCTTTGCTCTCTATGCCTCTTTGGTCTCACTTTGTGGATCAAAATTGACCCTCTTTCCCAAGTTTTCTGGTCAATGACTAGTGAATCAAGTTCTTCAACTTTGAGCATTGATGGGTCACTGATATTCTGGAATTTGAGATAGCTTTTATAGTGCATCAACGTCTGATACCCATATCATTGGTAAGGTGCTGTTGATCTCATTATAAAGATAATAAAAACCAGATTTAATTGGCATTGCAAAATCTTTTAATGAAGAGAGGGTACAGCTCCTGCAGGGTTTCTGTCATTCAAACTCTACCTAAAGCTCCTGTCTGTCACGTCTTCTAGCACATTTAGGCTTTCGAGTCAATTAAAAAAAAGCAAAAGTTCCTAAGTCTTGAGAGATCATCTCTGGTTCTACCTAAAATCAGGGTGAAATGTTGAAAATTTCAAGTTTTGTTTTTGTTTGTTAATTTAGTTTTTTTTTTTCTTATTTGTTGCTCTTTTTTCAAAGATATGGCAGTCAAGTTGTTGAAAAAATTGCTGAAACTCTTTAGAGGATTTGCCCTGAACTTAAGTTTTGCTGAGAGAGCTAGCAGTTTCTTTTAAGATTGGTCATTTGGCATTACTGTTGGCTGCATTCTTTCACCGCCGTGTAGCTCAGGATTACACCATCTGGCATCTACTCAAATCTGTAATTGACTCAAAACGTCCCAAAACCACAAACCGGAAAACAAGAGACAAACATTTCAATATTTGAAAAGACCATTTGAGATATATTGTTCTAGAAATGATCGACTTACTGTGCTTATTGGCCTTTCTGGTTATATTCCCAGAATTGCTGTGATTATTTGGTGTAGTTCGTCAATTATATACTGGTTATCCATTGATATTTGTTAGGTAGGAAGATATACATTGATAGTAAAAGCCAAGATGCTGCTATTCCAATATAAATTTCAGTTATTATTGGCTTGATTCATAGAAAAGAACACTGATCCACCACAAAGTTCTGTGCATATATTCCAAAAAACATTAATTCCTTTGTCATGGGTAGGTGTCAAATACATTCCCAGCCATATATTTGCATACATATATATATATATATATATATTACTTTTATGTGAAGAGGAATAACTGACACTTGCAAGTTGCATTAATCAAGACCCAAAACCGAAGCAGACAATACATTTTTGGTTGTGGAGTGGATCGTGAACGAATTGGTTCTCTCACTTGCAAAATTCTGTGAAGAGCAGGCATAAAACACATCTACTTAGGATTCAAAACAAGTGTCCAGATTTATTTTCCAATGCTCTCTAGCCCTACAGACATCTACCTCCATAACCTGCATTTCTGTATAATGCTTGCTTTATTTCTTCAGAACTTATCATTGTCCGCTGCTCCACGCTCTGGCTCCGTTAGGAGAAATAAGAGGAAACATTAAATAATTTGAAGCATTTCTTGCATATGTAAAGAAATTTTGATCAAACATATATATGTACCTCTGAACAAGAAGCTTGCATTGAAAAATCATTAAAACAGCTGATGACGCATTGTTGGATGTCGAGGCCAAGTTCTTCTAGCGTATTAATTGTCGATAACAACAGTCCTGGCTTTGCTGCACAACAAATCTCAATTTTCGTATCTACGTTTGTCCTTTCTACATCAAACTGGAAAAAAGAAAATAAATAAATATTGTGGCAGAAATTTTGATTTGAGGAACTGGGTATTTGAGTATAGCTAGCTCGATTAAGCAATCTTGATTGATATATATATATATGCACATACGCGGTATATAGTTCAGAAATTGTATATACCTTTGGCGAATTCCTCACTAGTGGCTCATTTGGCTTTAGGTCCTTGAAATTGCCTATTATGTTCACTTGATTCATACTGGTTTTTGTGTCTTCTTCTCGCAAGTTTTTTACTTTTTCCAAGAGCTCTTTCATATAGTCTATGGTATCTCCAACTATAGATGTCCTGTCCATCTGCTCATTCAAAGCATTCCTCTCTTAATTTAACATAATTAAAAAAATTAAAAAAATTTACAAGAAAATGAAATAGCATTCAAACAAAAATATAAGTCACAAATCACCTTGCTTATCTTAGGGACAATTGATCTGAGCATCAAAAGCCGGTCATTGAGCCGCTTCCTACGCCTTCTTTCGGCCATAAGATTCTTTGAGGGCTGCCCTTCAGCCTTCTTAGCTCTGTTCTTGCTCTCTCCGCACAAAGCCATGTTGAGTTCTGGGATATTTGGAGTTGGTTCCATCTCAACTTTGCAGCCATTCATTCTTTCTTCCAAACTGTAGAGATCATTGCTAACAAAGCCATATTCCCCATACTCTGCCATTGATGGGTGCTCTTGAATTGGAATTGGAGGTGTGCCATTGTTGTCATATGATGAATCGATCGCTGGTACTGTGAAACCATCAACAATAGGGTAGAGTCCGCCGAGGGGGGATGGAAAGCTGGGCTCTGTTGGGGAGTTTATCAGTCCTAAAAATGGAGGATTTGGGGTAGAGAAAACTTGGCTCTCCTCGAAAGATTCGAAGGTCCACCCATTAGAAAAGAAGTCATTCGCTCCAGCAGGAAAGTTGGTCCAAATGTCTCTTCTTGGAGCTAGTAACTCCTCCAAGAGATCATGTTGAGTGAGCTCCATCTCTCTCTCTCACAGAGGATGCCAACACAGGCTTATTAAAAAGCTGAAGTCTCTCTTCCCGGAGCTTGTTACTCCTCTAAAAGACCATATTGAACAAGAGCCCTCTCTTTCTCTAATGTGAGGCTTTAATAAGAAGATGTTGCAAAAAGTTGAATGATTATAAAGGTTATGTTATACATTCAAAAAAATTTATATATAGAATGATGTAATAAGTTGAATGATTATAAAAATAATATTATATATTTAAAAAATTCATACAAAATTTATATAAAAAATAATGTGATTGAAGAAATATCTTTATTTTAAAACAAAATACTCATTATAATAATTTTTAATTAAAAAATACATTATCACAGCAGATGAGATTTTTTATGCGAAGAATTGCATTGTAAAAAAGGTTCTTCAATAATAAATGCAGTGTAGGATGTATTATGGCATGTTTTCTGTGGTAGCACCCAGAGCATAAGATTGAAATGGAATCTGCTTTTGCCTCTCTCTCTCTCTCTCTCTCTCTCTCCATGATTTTTAGCCTTTTTCACCGAAACCTACAATCATACAGACTACTGTTTAAATCCCATATTTGAAAGCTTTGACCCACAAATCTGTCTGAACCGAAAAGGTTGGAGCTAGCATCATAGGTTCTATTAAGTTCTTTGTACATTTTATGTAGCCCCTCAAACAATATCTTGCCAACTGAGTAAGAATAATCTCTCTCTCTGTCTGTCTCTCTCTCTCATGCTGTTGGGTCCCATATATATCTCAATGCCCTAATCCCTGTCTCCGTGGGGTTTGATCAATTGCCTTCACTTTCCTTATTACAAAGCATAGAAAAATATGCAGTGTTTGTTTCTAATACATCATTTTGTTCCCGCTGTTGTGATTATTAGCTGTTTGAGCTAGGTTGGTTTTCCTCTTTCCTGCAAAAGGGAGAGTTGCAAAAGGGGAAGAAAATCAATGCATGCATGGATATTCCAAGGTTAGTTTGTAAATCAATACAATTAATTAATTACATTTTTGGGCTAATTTTATTTTTGTACACTTGCAGGCCATAGTGTTTTATAATAATCTAGAGCGGAAAAAAAGAAAGGATTCTTCCTATGTATTTGAGCCTTCAGACTAGTTGCTTCTCACTAGAAAAAAAAATTGAGAACCCAAAGAACAAGGGAACTAACATTGTATCATTTTCTTCAAACCTAGTGTGACCATTTCAAATAGAGGAATATCGAATTCACATGACATCCAAATAAAACCTCAACGTCGATAACAATGAATTAAACAGGCTAGCTAACTAGAAACAGTAAAATATTTGTCTGGGATGGACCCAACCGGCCAAGTAAAGCAGTGAACGTTTCACCTGATGACAACTGGCAAAATTTTCATCTCCCCACATGTCATAGTTGTCAAATTCCCAAAACAAATGTATAGGGCAACCTCGTCTAAATACAAGCCAGTGAATCTTATATGGATGAAAAATGCTACATATAATCTTATTTCTCATTGTGTGAATGAGTCTCGCCACGTGCATTTATTGATAGAGCAATGTCATACATCATTTTATTTCTTCCATCCTTTTATCAGTTCTGGACACAAGCTAGTAACATTAGCATTAGTAAATAAACGTGGACCCATTAACTTGTGAGGGTGAAAAATGAGATTATGTTTAGCATTTTTTTTTATTAATGTGGATCCCAGTCTAGAAGTCTAAGGGTGAAAAATGTGATTATGTATATTATTACTCTGCATAAATCAATTTTTCAATCTGTTATGACACTTCTAAATACAAGGCAGTAGACTTTACATTGGCAAATACATGTGAGATTTATATTCATAAATGTATGTAAGATCTATTTATTTGTGTTTGGAGTATGAAAATAGATTGAGAAATTTGTTTGTGTGTAACATTTTTCATTTATTAACGAGGACTACACAGCCGAGTGTCTAGTACTTAAAAAGACAATGCATGTGGTGAGAAAGCGATCATTCTACCAGACTTCTACAGTGTATTTCATTAGACATTTCACTTGCCCATTGACTTTTCAGATGGTTCTCTGTTTAGAAGAGATTATATGAGGGAAAAAAATTAAAAATTATAACTCATTAATGATAATCTTATATATATATATATATATAGCATTCTTCTTTAATCTGCTGGTTAGAGACTTACTGAACTATAAAGTCCTTTTTTTTTTTTTCTGTAAAAAGAATGAGTGAAAACGGACTCCTCCATCCAAGCAATGGCTTAGATTTGCCCAATCCATATAGAAAACCATTGACAAGACCACGAGTGCATGTAAGGTTTCAGATACAGGATTGTATAAGATAGATGGAAAAAACCGCGGCGTTTATTCCCATCCCTACGTGTACCCATAAAAGGATTGGTGGTTTTTTATTACAAGAAAGCATTAGCATGGAATTCCCAAATCCCGCATACAGATCTCTCTCTCTCTCTCTCTCTCTCTCTCTCTCTCTGTGCATTACATTTTATACAAATCCTGAGGCAGCTGCCCACAATATTTTTTCACCAAGGAAAACCAAAACCGCTATTCATTGACTTTCTGTCTTCTGTTTTGTTGCTTTGTCTGTTTGGGGAAGGGCCCATTTTGATTATTTATATATATATATATATACGTATGTAGGTACAAGTACCTCAGGCAATATTGGTGGTTGCATGAGAGATGAAAAACTAGGACAAGGACGTCATTGTTCTTTACATGCACTCTTCATGAATGCTTTCCATCCAGTGCTCTCCTTTCATTCCCATATTTGTTGCACTCTTATTTTCATTTCTTTAAAAAATTCAGTAGAAAAAGAGAGAGAGGGGATGGCTAATGGGCACCATAGACCCCAATACGGGCAAGTGACTGTTGGTCTAGAGAGAATGTGAAAGAGGTGGTTGTTACGTCTTTCACGAGTCTAAATCAGCACAAGAAAACGAGGGTGTCTCAGAAAGGGGGCATAAAAAGACGTGTGCTTGAGTCACGGTTAGTACGTACTTAAAAAGGCAGCTCATCAAACTCCACTAAATTTTGTATAATAACACCATATTTGCAGCAGCTTGTGATTGATTTCATATGTAATATATATATATATATATATATATGATGATTAATATTCACAGCCATTAACTGAGTATGTTGAAGTTCATACTGTACTAGTGGAAGAAGGATTATCAATACAACCTTTTAGATTGTGAATTTAACAATCTTTTAAACTACAATACATCTGCACCGTGCCAGCATGGATGATCAGAAATCTGTGAAGCAAATTTTCTGGATTATGGATCGGTAATCTAAGATTAATTCACAGGAGAACCAATATATAAACTTCCCACTTGCCCTAAAAATCAGATTTCTGTGTTCATGAGATGAGACAGGAATTTATGAAATATAGAATCAAGAATGCAAATTCTTCACGAAGGCGTGTTCTTGATTTGAATGGTTGATTCACAAAGGATAATTCAGAGAGAAGACACAGAAACCACAGTCACACTTTAATGTAAGTTCGGTTCCAGAGAAGTTTTAGTGCAATACGATTGGAAAGCTCAGTGCAATAAAATTTTAATATGCTGTTTTAGAATGGACAGCGATTCAATTATAATGACTTGACCACAATATCTTGGTTTTTTTTCTTTTCTTTCCCCCTTGTCATTCATGGAATATCGATATTTAATTACTGTTCTTTTTCATTGCACTAGCTAGGTTACATTTCTCTTACCCAATTAAAAAAAAACTTCAAAAGTAGAATATTATTTAAGATGAAATTACAAGCCCACCCACTTATATAATAACTATAGAAGAAAACATGATGAGATTAGAACCCACTAGCTACATTGACTTTCATTTTCTTCTTCTCCTTGAATTGTCTTACTCTGGTGTCATGACAATTAACAATGACTAGAGACGTCTGGTAAAAATCAAAGAACAAATAATCACCAACGTCTTGTATTCCCACCTAAAAGGTAAAAGGAGCAATAAGCAACAACAATTCTGATATATATGCTCCCTCGTGATAATTTGATAGTGTTGATTTTGGACTAACCTTTTGTCATCACGAGTCAGATTCCCGAACCGTACTTGATGTGGCTAGGCTTCCATCTTACCGATCCATAAAAGCAACTTTTTTTATAAAAATTATAGCTATGCATATTAAGCTTGTGAAGAGCATAATTAGATGCTGAAGATTGCATTTGAAAGCTGCTTCAAGGGTTCCAAAGACTGCAAAAAATTCAACAAGAAATTAGGCATATGTTTGGGGATGAATGTGCATGGGAGATAATTTTCATGGTAATTGCTAACTTAATTAAGAGATGAAGACTCCATTAGTGCTTCTAATGATCCATTTTGTTCTTAATCCGCACCATTTCTGGTGGTGGAGAATTTCCGGTGGTTCTAGGCACATTCAAGACCAGCTAGCTAGCTTGGTGCAGCAATATAGCTCCGGCTGTCTTATGCCTCTACTACTTTCACTTGGTTCTTGTTGACACTCAATGTGTTTTATGCTCGTACGTACGTTCTCATATGTCAACGCAACATTACATATTCAAATCATTATTGTTACGAGAGTTGTGACAAATTTGGTGTTGTTACGTCAATCATTTTGCTTGCTAGCTAATAAGAAGGAGATCGAGATAAGAACAAAGGATTTCACGTGAATACATTGCAACATGGAAAAGCAGCTAGCCAGCGTCTGCTGTTTTTGTATGTTAATATTTTTTACAGAGAATGATCAATCTTGTGTGGACGTTGTTAACCACTTCTTCTTCAGTATGTAAGAAAATTGTTACACAAATTATTCAACATGTATAAGAGTTAGCTCTTGTCCTTGACTTGGTGTATTCTACTTGTTGAAAATCGTTGCTCCATTGATGGAAAGTTGCATGCATAGACTTCTTCCCATGCATTTGCAGCCGATCGATGCAGACGCATGCGTGAAAACTAATCTGTGATTTTTGAGGCTTTTCTTATCTTTTTTGATAATACATATTAGAGTCACCCCGACTATCTGAGACTTTAGAGCTCTGACTATGCCGAGACTTGAAAAGAAAAGAAAAATAAAAGCTTATATATATATATATATATAGTTCTACGAAAACGGAAAGGAAAGCTCATTATATATATAGTTCAATAGAATTTGTCTGCACTTGTTTCTTTTTCTTTTATTTATTGCCTCTAGCTATGTATGCCTAGGATGGCAAAATTACTCGATATCTCAAGTTTCCATTCCGCCCCTATTAATACGGATACGAAGTGATACTAATCAGAGCAGATTTGAAAACAAGATGTAAAAATCCGTCCCAACTCAAACCTATTCCGTTTATAAATATATATTTACTTTTATATGTATATATTTTATTAAAATATGAGATTTTTTTTCTTATTTTTTTTTATTTTAGCTTTTGCTTTATCTATAATATGTTTGGAAAAAACGTTAAGATAAAAGAAGAGGGGTATAACAGGACGGGTTTGAAAAAAGATTAAGTGGAACATGACAAGTTTTGATGAAAGAATTACCATAAAGGATAGGAATGAAGTAGGAATCCGAACTCAAACTGCTCCTTGCCATCCTATGTATGCCATATACTTTTCGATGATGTTACTGGACTGTATTGAAGCTATCAATTGTGTGGCGTGGAATTTCAAAATCAATGAACAGGAGCCCAAATGAAAAAGTTATTGTCAAGAGTTGTCATGAGTTGGGCCACAGAAAGTCCAAGTCATGCAGTCCGTGAGCCGAGGGGCCAGTTTAGTGTGTAAACCTGGGCCGGTTACGATCCAAATTCCATTAACCTTAAGTCCATAACTAATTAAGGGAGTCCAATTACTAGCCCAAGTCCAGTTAGTCTGAAAAGAGATAGCTACCATTGGGCTGTGCTAGGCTTGTAGTTCCCATGTAACGGCAAAAATTTCCTAAAGGTGAGCCATTGAAACTGATGTCATTCATCGAGACAAAATAAATAAATAAAAGAAAAGTTTTGATTTGAAAACAGAAGTGTCACTGATTGGCTTATTTTTATGCTATTTCTCAAGTTTGATCATTCCTAATATCTCTAGTGAGTGAAAGAAAAAAAAAACTGCAAAATGATTTCAGGAACAATTGTTCACTATTTTGGAATAAAGAATTCCTATTTGTCATTCAATGTATCATATAAAAATACTTCATCACCAATTCTATCACTATCACTTTGAGCATAAATCCACTTAAACTAGTTACAACCTATCAATTTAAAGAATGGACCACAAAAAAATAATAATAATTACAACTAGAAAAATAAAAAACTAGAGAGGAGTGTGACTCACCACCCAAGAAAAAATTAGTAGATGCGTTTGGAGCACCGCCAATACTTTATCTCTCACATGCACTGGTCTTTTTTCATGTGGACTAAAATGCCCATGATGTTGTACTGAATAATTTCTCTCACTTGACCGTTATCTTTTTCAAGTGATCTTTCATTAAGGATGTTACTCACAATCGAAACTGTTCAGCGCAGCCAGTAATTATCTGTCACAAGCTCTATCTGCTGAATAATTTCTCATACCTGACTTTTATCTTCTTCAAGTAATTATCCATTAAAAAAATATTATGAATAACCGCAACTGTCCCACATCAATGAAGCCCCATCTTCGACAAGTGGGGCTAACTAATATAGGGGACACTGACTGCGTTGGCCAAAGGGACTGCACTTACCAAAATTTTTATCCGTTAGACCCTAGCCGTTAAAAAGCTCGAGAAACTGAGGAGAAAGTAAACAAAGTAACACAACAGAAACTACCCTTCAAAATAATGCATGTAAAGCAACCTATACATGTCCAAACGCCAGAAAGTCCAAAAACCGCCCAATAAAATTTCATCATCTTATTGTTGCTATGCTGCTACTGGTCATATACTTTAAACCCAAATTCAAATCCTCATATTCTTCTGCTTCATATGATTAATCAAACCTCTATTTCAACTACCAGTCTTATCTCATTGTAGAAAAGAGCACACCCAACAGAAGAGATCCTAAGCAGAAGAGACTTCTTTCACATGTCTCCACAATGGAAATGGAGATTCATCTTCTTCCTCAACATCCTAACCCTTTTCAGATTCACCACTTCCACTTCTCAGCCAATCACATCAAATCCACTTCCCAAGTTCCCCTGTAAGCCACCACACCACAACTCCTACCCTTTCTGCAACACCTTCCTCCCCATCAAAGCCAGAGCCCAATCTCTCATCTCCCACCTCAACCTCCCGGAGAAGATCCAACAGCTCTGCAACAATGCCACCGGAATTCCAAGGCTCGGCATACCTGACTACGAATGGTGGTCCGAATCCCTCCACGGGATCGCCACCAATGGCCCTGGAGTGACCTTTAATGACACAATCCAATCGGCCACCAGCTTCCCCCAAGTCCTCGTCACCGCAGCTTCCTTCAATAGAAGCCTGTGGTACTCAATTGCGTCGGCAATTGCTGTTGAGGCTAGAGCGATGTACAATGTTGGACAAGCTGGCTTGACGTTTTGGGCTCCCAATATTAATATTTTCAGGGACCCCAGATGGGGGAGAGGCCAAGAGACGCCGGGAGAAGATCCGATGGTTGCCGCCGACTACGCCGTCGAGTTTGTGAAGGGATTTCAGGGCGGCGAGAATCGGAGGGTTGGTGGCGGAAGTAGACATGGGTTTGGTGAGAAGAGAGTGCTGAGAGAAGATGGTGGGAGTGATGGGCTGATGTTGTCTGCTTGTTGTAAGCATTCCACTGCTTACGATTTGGAGAATTGGGGGACTTTCACCAGATATAATTTCAATGCTGTGGTAAGACTCTCAGCTTCCTTCTGTGTGTTCTTTGACAATTTTAGAATTTTTATTATGTTTTTTCGACAATTTTGAAACTTCCATTCTGATTTAATTTCTTCGTATTGAATGCTGAACTCTTACTGTGATAGGAAGAGATAATTGAAAAATCATTATGAATGATTTCATAGATACAATGCATCTGTATTACCCGGAATCTTGTACCCGACACTTAGGTAAGGGTTTGTGAATGGATGTGTTTATTGTTGGACATTTACTTAATAAAAATATTTAGTAATTCAAACTTTACTTAATAAAAATGCTCTATACAATCTTGTAAATATTATTTTATCCTTGAAAATAAAAAATTATATTAAGAAAATGTGAATATTTTGTCGTGTATGGGAATTAGATATCCAACACTAAGACATACCAACACTCGACGCCTATACCCGAGTCTATTTTACAAAGATGTATACATTCCAAGCAATTAACATCAATTGAAACATGGGATCATTATCGAAGCAGTAAGTTTCAAGTTGATTGGAAAATCCAAAATGTTCGTGCAAATTTTAGCATAGTTATATATACTAACATACGGAACAGAGAAACAGTATGAACAACAATAATTCAAGTTGTGTGGAGCAAGAGCATTTTAAAAGAAGAATCTAAAATGGTATGATCAGGTGCTTTAAAGGATTGGGATCTGATATTTTCTCATCACATAAGTGAATATGGCTAAATATAGATGGCTTAGATGTCTAAATTGATTCGATTGTTTAGTAGTATTTGAAGCTTATTTATCTCCATTTTCAGGTTTCAGAGCAAGATTTGGAGGACACATATCAGCCACCATTTAGAAGTTGTATTCAACAAGGTAAAGCAAGCTGCTTAATGTGTTCATACAATGCGGTCAATGGGATACCAGCATGTGCACGAGAAGATCTGTTGCAAAAAGCTCGAGACGAATGGGGGTTCAAAGGGTGATATGTCACAAACCCTTATTTTTTATAAAAAAATTAGCAAAACCAGTACTTAAAATGAGACTGACCATTAGATTCATGCGTGATTCTCTCAATGGCACAACTACAGGTATATTACCTCTGACTGTGATGCTGTGGCCACAATATATGAATATCAGAAGTATACCAAAACTCCTGAAGATGCAGTGGCTGTTGCTCTTAAAGCAGGTTTCTTTTCTTTTTTTCTCTTTTTGAGACATTTATCGTTTTTGCATCTTCAAGTGGTACCTTTAAAAGTTTCCCATGAGTTGAGAGAACTTTTATTTTATTTGGTAGGAATGGATATTAACTGTGGAACATATCTACTTCGGCACACTCAATCTGCTGTAGAACAAGGGAAGGTGCAAGAAGAAGACATAGACAGAGCTCTTCTCAATTTGTTTTCTGTTCAAATTCGTCTTGGGGTTTTTGATGGAGATCCTATAAAGGGGCAGTTTGGAAAGCTAGGGCCTCAAGATGTTTGCACCTCGGAGCACAAGACACTGGCACTTGAAGCAGCAAGGCAGGGCATTGTGCTTCTAAAGAATGACAACAAGTTTCTGCCTCTAAAAAAGAATAGAATTTCTTCCTTGGCTATTATTGGTCCGATGGCGAACACCACCGAATTGGGTGGGGGCTACACAGGTATAGTTGTTTTGCATATAACAGTCTGCAGTCTATAGGGTCATTTGAAGTTCTCGACATTGATTCCAGAATGATAAGATATGCTTCTTTGCTGAAATATATCGTTACTGTTAGGTTCTGATAGTGTTTTTTTTGGTCTAAGTACATCTTTTGTGCCAAATAATCAGAGAGCTCCTAGTTTGATGCTGTGCTGATGTAGTTTCATGGTTTTCTGAATTGTAGGAGTTCCATGCAGCCCAAAGAGCCTTCTTGATGCATTTCAGGGATATGCAAAAAAAACCTCACATGCAGCTGGTTGCCTTGATGGTGTACCTTGCAGTTCCAATGCTGGATTTGTTGAGGCTCTTTCTATTGCTAGAGAAGCTGACTTTGTCATTGTAGTAGCCGGGCTGGATCTGTCCCAGGAAACTGAAGACCATGATCGGTACAGTCTTCTCTTGCCAGGTTATCAGATGGCTCTTGTTACCACTGTTGCTGCAGTGACTGAAAAACCATTGGTTTTAGTTCTTACTGGTGGTGGACCAATTGATGTGTCATTTGCTGAGGGAGATCCACGAATTGCGAGCATTCTTTGGATTGGCTACCCCGGAGAGGCTGGTGGAAAGGCACTTGCAGAGGTCATCTTTGGAGATTACAATCCAGGTTGGTGTAAAGATGTTTTGATTTTGTTAATAGAAGGGTGCCTAGATTCTGCATGAAAAAGGAATAATCTCACTTTGTTTCTTATAAAACAGCTGAAACCATTTGCCTGACTGGGATGGATTCCCCAGCAGACATTTGAAAAACCCAAAGATCATCTGAAAAGGACTTAATTTCATAATATAACAAGTAATTTCGTTTCCTCACTATTTGTACAACAAATGGGGATGTTTTATTTTACATTTGTGTAGACAGAAAATTGATGTAATGTCTGGAATAAAACAGGTGGAAGATTGCCCGTGACCTGGTATCCCGAGTCCTTCACTAACGTACCAATGAATGACATGAACATGCGAGCTGATCCTTCTCGAGGTTATCCTGGAAGAACTTACCGATTCTACACTGGAGATAGAATATATGGATTTGGATATGGCTTAAGCTACACAAATTTCACTTACAAGCTCTTGTCAGCGCCAACCAAATTAAGCTTATTTGGATCTATGAAGGCTGAATACAGGAAGAACATATTACAACAAAGAGGATATGAGTTTAATTATATTCACATTGACGAGGTGGAATATTGCGATTCATTAAAATTCCACGTACAGGTCTCGGTGATGAATAATGGGGACATGGATGGAAGCCATGTTTTGATGTTGTTTTCTAGAGGGCCAAACTTTTTTAAAGGTGCTCCAGAAAAACAACTCATAGGGTTCGATCACGTCCATACTATTTCCTACAGGTCCACTGAAACAAGCATCACAGTAGATCCTTGTAAACATCTTAGCCTTGCTAATGAGCATGGTAAAAGAATATTGCTCCTGGGCGATCACACTCTAATGTTGTCAGATCTGGAGCGTATTGTTTCGATTGAGACATAATAAAGGTGATTTGAAATTCATTCCACTGCTTAAATTTGGAAATCCACATCAGTTTCTCTTCCTTGGAGTTTCTAGCGTTCTGGCTTCAGGATTACTGGATAGCATTGGAGCTTCTATGGAAAATCACAGACTCAGTGCTTCTTCCAGAAGCTACAAGTAAGGAGGTATTTATAGATTCTCTTCCTTTAGTTTTAATTATCAACCGAACAAAGAGGTTTGATGATCTTTCCATTCCAATGTTCCAAGAATACGAACCAATTTGCTTCTGTGCCTAAAAAATAAAAGCATCATGCTAGGCATTAATCTTTGATATATATATATATTTGGTGCTTTCGAATGATCTTTTATGTGATTTGGAAAGAAAGACAGGAGTTGTGCTGGAATGCATTTTGGAATTAGCTGATGACAAGGAACTGAATGGTTTCTGAGAAAAGGGAATAGTTTTTTTTTTTTTAAACTTTTTTTAGTTAGGAAAACATGAAAGAAGAGAGAGCATCAAAACATCAAATTTGGCCAGCTTTTTGTTAGGACAAATTACATTAACTCTGACCTACTTTCGTGGTCATTACTACTATTTCTTTAAACAAACAAGAAATACATCATATTTATTGGGGGAGGAGAAGGGGACGAGGTTCGAATCCCTAACCTTGTGAGCAAGATTAAGTAGTCCTAGGGGGCGTTTGGGCAAGCTGCTTATAAGTCATAGCTATAGGTTATAAGTTACTTTAAAAAAGCTATATTTAAAAATAGTTTTTCTTAAAAAATGTGATTAGACATAAACTGTTTTTTTAAACCACTCACTCAAACACATTTCAAAAAAGTCATAAGCATAAGTTATAAACTATTAAATAAGCTACGTCTAAATACTCCCTGATCACTAAATCAGGCTTCAAACTTGTTGATAGTCAATACTGCAACTGTAATGGCAGATACGCTTCTTGTTCATTTCAATGTAATTTTCTGGAATTCTCTCCCTGTATTATTAAGTTGAGGCCAAATCATCAATGGAAAAAGAATCATTACATAACAATGAAAAAGTAGCTAACAACTTCGGTTGAAATATAAAATTACAGTAGCAATTTATAGATGCTTCAACTTATATAAAATTTGGGGGGCTAAATTCACTATTTTAGCACCTTGATTTGTAATTCTTTATCTGACTAGTAATGGGTTCCAACTTCCACACATATTTAGAAGCACTAGAGACACAACTATTAAGTTATATAACCTGCGAAAATTCAAATTTTGTGTAAATAACTGTATATAACAAAAAATTTATATATTATTAAGCATGAAATTTTTTTAATTGTAATTCTTTTAGACTGAGTTTTAAAAAATCAAATGAATGAAAACAGGAGCCCTTGTCATTGGATAAGGATAGGTGTCATGTGACTATGTTTAGATATTCAATTTATAAAAAATCATTGTCCTTCATCCATATGAATCATTATATGCATATATATACATATATATATACATATTTTAAAACAAGAAGTGAATTATGGAGAGTATGTTTTTAATAGTACTAAGGTAGCTCCATTAGAGAGGTGCATCTCGAGTTTAAAATTCAAAAACGCTTTTTTCGCACCTAAGGATAAGACTACTTACATCCGGACTTGAACATTGAAATCTTAATATTTAAATTTTGGTGTGCATCTTATAAACAAAACGTAAAAGTACAATTAAGTAAGACTGCAAGAAATGAAATTAACTTAGACAAAATAAACACTTCCAAAAGGTTAGGTAAGCCTTGGCGTAGCCGTGATGGAAGGGCATGGAAAGTTAGGAAATGCAAAAACACAAGTTGGGTGTGTGTGGTTTGCTTTGCTTTGCTTAGTCATATCATAATGTGGAGAAAGAGAAAGGTTATTAGTGGTTTAGTTGGAAGTTCGTATTTATAGTCATTTCGGATAATATTTGTTTGTACTTATGCAATAAGAAATGCAATATATATATATATATGTATGTATGTATATCCAAACAAAGAGCAGACCTCCATTCTTTACGTGAACTACTACAGCTAAGAGACTAGCTTCTTCCCAAATTTTCAACCACTCTCTTGTAGCTACCCCAACCTGTAACGTATTAAGAAAAAAGAAGGAATTGTCAAAGCTCTGTCTGGAGAGATGTATGGCTAATTTGATGCAGAAGCAATCCTTTCATTGATGCTAATGGTCAAACTCCAAAGGGTAATGCTAAACAACTAAAGAGTACATATAGAATTTATATATATAATAATGTGGATGTGAGTCTTTTAATCTAATACAAACCATTTGTAAGGAGTTTCGTGCCCGATCTATTAGTCATATAAATGGTTCCTAGAAGGTGATGTACGTGTGACGTGCTGCAAGTGCATGATTATATCTGTTTATAGAGAAACTACAAAAATGAGAGAGAGAGAGAGGGAGAGAACTATGGACAAAACATATGCTCTCACGTCCGCCGTTCGAATCCCGCTGATGATTTTTGGGGCTTAATTGATATCTAAAGTTTTGCGAGAGTCGAGAGGCGGTCGATATGCGAAACTTATACTACTGAGGCGTGTCCATTGTGACACTGCCTAAGAGCATAATATATATATTTATATAATGAGATGAGCGCCTCGGCCACAAAAGCGAGATTTTTTTTGTTTTTTTATGCTTCGGAATGAGCAAAAGCGAGATCTGTTGAGCTGTCTAAGTAAACCAACCCGCTAATTAAGGAATTTCCCAATCCGATTGGGGCCCTTCCCCTTCCCCTTCCACCTCTCTTTCTTTTATGATTGATGTTATACAATTAAATAATTTATACAATATTTATTACCAAAATAATTTGTCTAAGTTGTGGTTCTATCATTTCATAATAAAGAACCTATCAAGGTGCATATTAATTATAAAACTGTCATTGTCACATTATTCTGATACAAAATTCTATATAATAATTATGAAAGAATAGTATTTTCCTTCTTTTATTTTCTTGTGTTGCAAAGACTTTTCAGCAGCTAGAAATTCCCTTTTTTGGCTTAGTGTTTCCAATATGTCTCTAGCTATTAGGTCTGAGAGGAAAAAGAACTAAAAAATGATTAGAAATATTATTTTTAATTGAGTTAGTAAAATTAGAAAATAAACAAATATTGCCAAAAATTATTTTGATTTCATTATTCATAAAAACTAAGGTTTTAGGAACTTTTGAGTCTTGACTAACTTCTATTTTTTTTTAACTCTATTTTCTCTTGAATAGTTAAAATTTTAACAGCCTGTTTGGAATTTGCGGAACGAAAGGGAAGGGGAAAGGAAGGGGCATAGAAAGGGAGAAAAGAAAATAAAAAAAAATTATTTTTTCTTTCTTATTTAGTTTTGTAAAAAAAATAAGAAAAAATGGAGAAAAAAAAAAAAGAAAGAGTGATTTAAAAAAAAAAATCTCACTTTTTTTTTCGTTTTTTTCTCTTTTTTTTCTTCTCTTTTCCTCCTAGGTAAAATTAAATAAGAAAAAAAAGCAAATAATAATTTTTCCTTTCCTTTCCTTCTATTATCCAAGTTCTAAACTAAGATGACAGCTATCATCAACTGCAGTTGATGGTGGCCATATTAGTCTGAAGCCACTATTAGCTAATGAGTTTTAATTGAGGTGACCACCATCAGTCAGCGACTAACCATAATTGCGACTAATGATAACAATTTTTTAAAACTAAAAGCAAATAAAAAAATTGGGTCCCATGCTCCAAATAGAATATTAAGTATATAGTTTCACCAAATGGTCAAAAATAAAATAAATAAAAATTCCAAAAGCACCGTAACAGGTCGGGCTGACGTATGTAGTCCTTGTGATGAGTCCACAGGCCATATACTACCAACTCTAGCCGTTTATGAGGGGTATATATGTACGCATATATAACGACTACAACAGGTCAGAATCTATGCTTCTTCTTCTTCTTCTTCTTCACAAAATCTCACTTCCAGTTTTTTTTTGGTTTATCGTTATTCTCTTTTGGTGGCTCTTAAGAGATGAGTGACCCAAAGTATGCCTATCCCTACCCTGCTCAAGGTACCATTACAAAATTTCAAAGCGAAATGGGAGATTCTTTCAAACGATTTTTCACTTAATGGGTCACTTTAATGTTTCATGTTTTTCGAAATTAGTCTCAATTTTTTTCTGAGGTAAAAGAAGTTCAAGTTTTTCCTTTTCTTTTTCCGGTTTTTCTTGTTGGGTGCCCGATGTTTCTCTTGAAGATTCACTTATTCGCTGAATATTTTTTCTTTTTTTCTTTAATTGAGAATTATCGTTTGTTTCTCAGTAATTGTTACTTATGTTTTTCTGTGTTATAACCTTTTTTGTTTTAAATTTTGTGTATCTATATTTTGGGTTTGATCTGTTTGTGTTGTGTTGATCTCTCTCTCTGTCTCTCACAGGTTACTACCAAGGCCCTCCAGTAATGGCACCTCCACAATATGCTGCCCCACCTCCCAGAAGAGAACCTGGTTTCCTTGAGGGATGGTAAGTCCTCTACCCTTTGTCCCCCTAAACACTTTACCCTGCCTCTGTTTTCCATCTCTCTCTCTCTCTCTCTCTCTCTATATATATATATATATATATCTTGATTATTGCTACTTAAACCTAGTACATTGGCATCATACCCATCAAGAAAAAAATGTGTCTTTAAAAATGATTTTTTTTTGTCTTTGGAAAATTTTAATTGTTTGGGATTGTGATGTTGCAGTCTTGCGGCTCTGTGTTGCTGTTGCCTGATTGACGAGTGTTGCTGTGACCCTTCTGTCATCTTCATCGGCTGATCCTTGTGGCCCCACCCCTTGAGCTCTTTGCTTGAAATTAATAAATTATTTCATCCTTCCATCTACTTCCTCGTTTTGTATTATTAGATGTATTGTGTCTAAGATTCAAGTGTTCGTGTGGTATATATCACTTCAAACTGAATGTGTGTGCATCTTAAGACTTCTCTATCTGAATTACGATCTTTGAGGTGTTTGTGTTTCCACTTTCTTAAATTTAACTTGTTATCATTTTCTACATGTTGAATACTTCTCATAAAACTCTTAATTATTTTCTTTTCTGTTTTTGGATTGGGGTGGACTTCGTATAGAGGTGAAAATTGAGTTATAGCATGTTTAGAACTTGTGAAAAGGAAGGGAAATAAAAATAGAAGGAAAAATATTTTTCTTTGATTTTGCAAAGAAAATAACAGTAGGGTGAAAGAAAACTCTTTTTTTTTATATGAAATTTAAAGAAAAATAAAAAAAAAAGAAGAGAGAGAAAAAGAGAGATTGATTATTTTTTGTTTTGTTGCTTTCCGTTCTCATTCTCTCAAACAGGGAAAGGTTTAGATTTAAAATTTGTTGAAGAAAAATGATAAGAAATTACAACTTATATTTTGTATATTTTGTTACGAGAGAAAGTAAAAGATACAACACTAAGAAAGAGATGAATGATTCATAGTGAATCCCTACCTTTTATGGGGTGATTCGTTTATATTTGCTGCCCGGGCCTCAGTTAGTTATCCACAGTCCGGCCCAAATAATTGGTCCGACCTTTAATTTGAGCACTACGAAAAGGAACATTTATCCCAAAGCCCTTAAAAAATGGGGCCTTGGGGGTATAGAGTAAAGTCAATGCCTTGCTGGGTATCATGGGTCGTTGCATGTTCAAAAGGAATAGTCATACATATGCCTAATACTTTTCAATTATACACCCGATGTGGGGCCTCACAAATGGCCCCCGCACATTGTAGCAGTCTCCCTTCTCGATTCTAACCCACACCTAAGAGTCGGTTCCCTCCTAACTAAATTTTTAAAATTTCCATTATTTCTTATAAATTTTTGTATATTTAAGATAAAATATAGTTTATTAACTCTCAAAATTTAAGATATTTATCTTGACCCACTTTTTAATAAAAAATTTTCTTCAGCCCCTCCATTGCCCACACCTCTTAACGGGTCCACCACTATAATGTCTCCGAACCTCGAGCCATATGTAGTATTTTATGTTGGTTCTGATATCACTTGTCACAAGTTAGTTTTATAAAAACTAGTCACATTTAGGATTCTCTATACTTACTTATGTATTCAACACCTTTTTAGAACACACCAAATGACGAGAGATTCAACTCTCACGTTTGCAAGGTACATAAGGAGCTAGGATTGGCCAACAACTCAAGACTCATGAGATTTGGCCATGTGCATTGAGGGAGACGCCGAAAATTACATATATAGACTGGAAACAAAAATAATCCTTGGAGGATTAAGAATCTTAATAAAGATAGAAAGTCAATTTATAATCCGAAGGCCGGTCTGAAACATCAAAATACTCATGTAATGCTCATTAATAATTAAAAATCAAATTATAACGATTTTTCACAAAATATGAAGAGCCCAACGCTGACTGAAGGTAGTAGATAGCCTGGCAAGTAGAGTCCTCCATCTTCATACCAAAGAGCTTGGTGCCACAGGCAGCTAGCCCTCCAATATGGTGAGGTGAATTAAACCTACACAAAACAATGTTTCGTACTCAAATGCGAATCACAAATCCTAGGTCATTGTCTCAATGAATTATCATCCAAAAATAAAATAAAATAATATTCGGAATCCCAAGATATTCAATATCCAATTTATAAATTCTCCAGTAATTATGATATTAAAGAACTTTATTACACAGTACAATGGAGGTTGTTTTAGGGAGTCCTCGGCAAATTCTTCACGAGGGACTTGAAAAGAGAGAACCTGAGAACTGACCATAAAATGGCTTTATTGAAGAAGAACACTGCTCCTTTTGACAAACGAAAAGGGAAAAAAAGAGCAACACAAACTCCATACACGGTGGCAGTATTAGACACTTGACATCCACAAACCAGGAACCAGAAAGTTCTAACAAATCAAAATACTTGTGAAGACAGGCTGAGTTCTTGGAAGGTGAACCAACATGCAAACACTACGAAGTGTTTTTATTCGCTTGGATAGGTGCTTAGTTCGAGGGTTCGACGGTGGCGGGAATGGTAGTACTGTTTCCATATGCTTTACCGCCACAACCAGCCCCACAACCGCCACAGCCACCGCTCTTCACCATACTTCCACACCCACTACCACACCCACCGCTCTCCACCCTATTTCCACATCCACCTCCACACCCACTACCACACCCACCGCTCTTTGCCATACTTCCACATCCGCCTCCACCACACCCACTACCACACCCACCACTCTTCACCATGCCTCCACATCCGCCTCCACACCCGCCTCCACACCCACTACCACACCCACCGCTCTTCATCATGCTTCCACATCCGCCTCCACACCCACTACCGCACCCACCACTTTTCAGTGTATTTCCACACCCAGCACCACAACCACCGCAACTGCTGGTCCAAACTGCATTTCCACACCCACCGCTGCACCCTCCACCACACCCTCCACTGCCTTTTTCTGGTGCGACTACGTTCAACACCACTTGCTTCTCAGTGATCAAGTTGGTCCTTTCGCCTTCCTCATGGCACACATTAACTTCTTTATTATCCATTTCCATCAAATTTTCTCCACCATCAGTTAGGCTATTATATCCTTCCTTTCTCAGAATATCTGAAAGGATGAAATTCAATGTGATCCCAGGCAATACCAGACATTCTTCTTTTACCTGTTCATTTGGAATGAAACAAGAGAAAAGAAAAGACAGCAAGTTAGGAGAAGAAGCCTTCATTAAAATTCCAGGGAATACTGGAAATGTACCTTCAAAAATCCAGATTTCAAGTCAAGCAATGCAACTGCTCTGCCATATGGGTCTTCCACGGAGAATTCAACTACTGTCATGAAGTCATGTTCACTTCTATGCTCCTCACAATGCTTGGGTTCATATTCGAGCTTTCTACCTGGGAATAGTTTTACCTGCACCAAGAATTCATACAAGTCATGCCTGTTTAGAAGTTGGACAAAAGTCATATTGCTATAAAGCTATTGCACTCAAACATGGATGGGTGTGATATATTTGCATGAATCTCTAGCCTCTTTCACCACCATCTTTGTTCTTCGCTTGCTCTCTAAGTGAATAAATTGAATAAATTTTCATGCGTGCAATATGTTTGCAAAATGCACATGCATCTCTTGCTTGCTCTGTAAGCTCTCCTCCTCTAAAAGAGATTTTTTAGCAAGCTAATCTTGAAAATCCTTTCTTAGCTAAATCGATTTATTTTAATAGCTATTATTATCACATGGTATTGTGGTCATTGACCACATCAACATTAGCAAGGAGACCAAACTTCTCTACATATTTGAGAAAGATGCCACAACTGAGAACGAACATTCTAAGTACTGGGTCATGGGTTAAGACAACTGGCTTTGAATCTTTGATTTGTAGAATTTAAGACGACTGGAGGTCACTGCACCGACATTGGCGCTCCAGGGTGTTGAAACCACAATCACTGTACCTCACAAATAAAGGCTACGTCCTATACCTTTGTGTTTCCCACCATTTTTTGTATCATGGTAGGAGAATGAAGTTAAATATTGACTCCATCACTGCTGATCTTGAGGCTGGTAGCTCCGAAGACAGTCAAAGTCTATAAGCAAGCTCTATTAGACTTCATCTTGGAGAAAAGAATATGATCCACTAAACTGCCTTGGTCCTGGGTAGTGGCTGAAGTATCACCGTAGAGGAGTTGTGAGGGGGGGAAAAAAAGTATATAATCTGCTCAGCAAAGGATAAACTGAAGAAACCCATGGATTTAAAGGAAAGAAATGATGACTTCTAAGTCAAATTTTGGTGTCTCAGGAAGAAAGGTTATAACCAAAAGAATATCCCCATTGTTCCTTTCTCTAAATTCAAGGGTGATGAAATGATTGAGGGGTCAACCAACCTTCGTCCTACCCTCATTGAGCCCGCAAACATGATGTAGGAAGCCCAAGGCTATTATTTAAGCTTCTGCCAGTTGCATCAAGAATATCAACAAGATTACGTCACTTTAAAGAGTGTTGAGATAAGTATATTCCTCTACTGACATGTGCATCCGACAGGGAGAATGATTCTGCTTAGATAAATGGGAAAATCACCTTTGTTTATATATTCCTCAACGATTACTTTTCTACCCTACTTAAAAAATTGACAGTTTAATCACAAGAATAGAATAGCTGTCAGGAAAAGGTTCCCAAATTAAAGGGCATAAGTTTAAAAATCCCCCCAGAGCAAGCTACATGCGGAAACCAAGTGTTTCCTAATGTATTTGACAAAAACTCTCCATTCGGTTAACAGCAGGCGTGAAATTCTGAAAAGATTACTAAAATCTGTTTTTTTTTTTAAAGAGCGATTACCAAACTTACAATAGTAAAGCAACAAATGGGTGCATTATCTGATTTAATTCAAATCAACGAGGAATAGAATAGAGATAGCTTACCATCCGATGGCCTGTGAGCTCAAAAACATGGCCGTCTTTATGAGATCTTTTCTGAAGCTGAAGGAGCCATTGAGAATCTATCAAAGACCACTCTGTCCCCTCAAATTTGGCAAGAGTTTGTGCTTCACCAGATTTTGTAATGCCAATCACCTCTTTCCTCAAAATAGAGTTGTTTCTCCCTTTTTCCTTTCTGATATCTCTGAAACGTATAGCAGGCCAGTAACCAGAAATACTTGGGATTTCAGTAGTAGATTCTAATGTGCAACTAAAAGTGAGTCCTTTATACTATGAAAGAATAAAAATTCAAGTGATAAGAGAACAACTAACTTCCTCAGTCTACAAACTATATACAGGTAAGATCAGTTTCATATGTTGTTATAGTAAGTTGCAAATCATCAGTACCCAATAAATATATTAGATAATCCAGCAACCCGCACTAAGTCATGTAAGGCTTCGTATTTAAGAGTGGTATAATTAGAAAGGCATTATCTTTGAAAAATATAGATATCCTAATATGGACAAGATAGATGGTAAATTCCACCTTTGACAAGTTCATCCATGACCACGTTATAATTGTTCTGATGCCATGTTTAGTTTGGATTACTGTTACTGATTTAATTACTAAAGTGATAAATTGATTGTCTGTACTGATTTAGACACTAAAGTCATCAATTGATTGTTATTTGAAAAATTATGTATGCATAACCAAGTTTAATCCATTCTTATAACCGCTCAGAAGAAATTGATTAAATTATAATAAAGTCTTAATATTGCAAGCAACCAACTCATCTAAAAGGTTAAAGCTAATAGAGAGGGGGTAAGGGTGTAACTTAAATATTAAGACCTGAACATGCCCTCAATTGTGGCCAGACTCCCCACCATAAGTGGCCAAACTCATGCAAGTGGTTATATTCTCACACAAAATCTTTGCCAACTCCAATACCATGTTAATAACCAACCCTAAAAGCTTACCTATTAGAGAGGGTGCAAGTTAATCATCTATATCTCAACAAATATGATTAATTTTAAGCAGAGACACAATTAGAACAAAAATCTAAATACTGATAAGAAAACAATTTTTTCATAAATAAAAACAATAAAAAAAATTGGTAGTTAATAACCAGACAACTTTTCATCAAATTTTAACCAATTTTTTTATATATTACCTATCTTCAGATAATAATCAGTTTAAACAATCCCAAACAAATGCAACCTAATTCATTTGCTATCTAGAATGCACAAAAAGGAAATACCGCATCTGGAGACTGATGACCTCATTGCCAACTTCATCAATAACACGTGTCCAACTCTTAGTAAATTGAACCCTTCCAGGAAGTGGGAAAAAACAAGAATTATTTGAGAATGGCCGAGAGTCAACCATGCGAAGCACATGTGGTGCTGGGGTTGGAATGGTAAATGAGACAGCAACCCTTAGGCCAATTGGCTTCGAGGTCACCGTGCACGAACTGGGCACCAACTCCAACCACTTTTCCATGGAGAGACTGGAGCCAGGAGCCAGGAAATCCTCCAGAGATATAGACGTGGAACCCAAAGTTTTGGCTGCCCTTGATATTTTTAAGTTGGAAGGTGAGTGGGAGACAAGTTCAAATAGCAGATGTCCAGTAGGCTGACAATGGAAAGAAGCGACCTGTTTCTCCCCAGACTCGGACAAAATACTGAGTCTCCTCTTGGCATTGAAGATTGTATCAGGCTGTGTCTTACCAAATATGACAGAGAGGCTTCCCTTGTGACCCTCTGGTAAGTTTCTGACACCAACAAATTCCAACAGGACCTGGAAAATAAGGCATATGTTTCTTCGTAATCAATTACCAAGAAAGCTATATGTGTGTTTGCCATCAAAGTAGGTTAAAGGAAGAGTGCAAGACAATAAAGATGAACTTGTAAGAGAAAACCCTTGGATAACATTGATGTAGAGTGATTTCAATATGTTGTTAGAATGTGGACTCACGATATTATGGTCAAACAGTGCATAATTAAGTATTAGCTCGTACCCAAGACATTAATTCCACATCACTTCGCATCTACAATTGTACATTTCCTAGTGAATAAACCCAAACCCCAACCCCCCAACCCTAGCAACAATAAAAAGGAACATGCACACACACACATGCGTGCGCGCACACACAGGATCACCTCTTTCTTCAAAGTGATAAAAATAAATAAGAATTAACAAATAGCATGTATATACCGCATAATCACCAAAAAAAAAAAGGAGAAAAAAACACACCATAATTTTGAGGAAGGGCATAAAAAGGTTTGAAAACTACCTCCACAACCTTCACCTCAGGAAGACATACAGTTTTCTGATGCTCATTGGATGCAACAACCTGCTTGGTCAAAATTTGAGGGGCAAAAGGATTGTTTGTTATAGGAGATGGGGCAGAACCTCTGTACATTGCCCCTGCCCTCCAATATCTCGAACCAAAAGTGCACTCCCACTGCTTAGTAGTTTCAGAAAATCCAAAATCCAGCTTCTTCCCTTTTGATCTGTCTGAATCTGTGTCATCATGCTCTAAAACTTTGCCAAGTAATTCTTTCAGGTCTTTGCAGTAAGAAGCAGGTTGCAACTGATGAGAGTGCCATATAAGGTCAATATCGTAAGTTGGAACACAGAAGCGTTTTAAGGATCTCTCCCTGTTTCTCTTGATTAGATGCAGAAACCCTTTATATCTAGCCACAGCTGCTTCAAGAAAGAGATCATCGTCCATATGGGGTCTGGACACCTGTTCCGAGTACAAATAAGAAGATAGACATATGAATCAAAAAATATTTCATGAAAACGAATTACTCGTAATGCTCCATGTCCAAAAGCAAGGAGATGATTATATGCATGGAGTGGATACTTGATATAATATAATAGTTAAATCGAATTTAAGGTTCTGTTATATTGGTCAAATTGATGATACAGGAAAAAAAAGTATTGGTTAGGCTTTGTTCTAAAATAGTGAATTATCTTCAAAAATCCTATAATCAACCTTTTAAATGCACGCCGAGCAAGATAAGAGGAATGTTAGTTGAAGCTATACTCAGCAAAAAGAACATGACAAAATCAAGGAGTTTCCAGTAGTAAAAGCCTTGCAATAGCTCAACCTTGAGTCCATACGGAAAATGTTAATAACCAAAGAATAATATCTACACCTGGCAATGTATCGGATAAGAGCGCCCCAAAACCAATTGAATTGGACTTAAGTAAGACCAAGTATCTAGGTAAGTTATCTTTAACTTCTGTTTTCAAGATACCTGAACCCTTTTTGGTATACCACAGGCTACACCATGGGGCATTTGAGTTAGTATAGTTTCTTTACACTTGAAGAATTCAACAGTCCCAAATTGACACATACAAGTTGTCACCATGACAAGTATAAACAAGCATGAAAAATGGAAATACATAATTCCGCAGCATACAAGCACCACGAAAATAACGGTATTATATCCTCCAACACATAGTATTCAAATGTGACATTAATAAAGAACAGAATTGCACATAGTATGATAGTATTCAAATGTGACATTCATAAAGAACAGAATTAAATCATCCAACACACAGTATTCAATAGAATGTGACTTCAGTTATGTGATTTCATTAAAGTACAAGTTTCTGATCTCCAACATTTTGATAAAAAGGAAAAGCAGCATGATCACTTTATCTGTTACCTGGTAAAAGAAAGGTATCTGCCTTTTGACAGCAGAAAGCAGATCGTATTGGCTGTACTTTCCAGCTCCAGACAGCTTTTCAAAGAAAGCACTAGTAAAGTCAAAATCATAGGGCTCATTTGGGTATAGTTCATTCCAAATCTGTTTAGTTTCCCTTTTTGAAGTCCCTTGAACAGAAGAAACAACATTATGGTTGTTGAGAATCCTTCCATAAAATTCCTTACAGTCAGACACGTACCGAACCTGGAAAATTAAACTCAGAAAGACTTCTTATCAACTCCGCAATAATATATAATACATATATGAAAAAAGATTGAAAATATCTGTATTTCATTTCAGAACCCTACTGGATTTAGCCTGTGGCAGTGCCAAACCCATTCACAGTCAAGAGGAACAACCAAAGGTCCTTCCATGGTCTGGGCTGCAGAATATTTTGCAAGCAAAGGAAGCCAACAGGCATTGTACCTGAAATTGGGTTGTTGAAAATTTTATTAAACACACACTGGAGAAAAAACTTCCATTTGGATTTGTAGAGAAAAAAAAAATCCCATTTGGAAGGAATATGAATGAGCATTCATATAATATGTCTTCCTCATTAACCAGATCTCATATCACATGTCAAACTGGCTTAAAGCATGCAATAGCTTCACAAAAGTCTGAACAAACAGAAATATAAATATAAACTTATGTTCCTTCTCTTGTCTTAAGTAACAGCACTTTAACCTCAAGCTATGGGTGCTATTTATGCAAATTCTACAATTCACATGACAAAACCACATGACTTCTTTGTGTAGAGTCATGTGTGGGGTGAGTGGTCAAACATGATAGAGGGAGACCCTCTAGGAAGTTACGGCGAGCGCTATCTAGGCGGAGAACCACCGGAGGTGAAGGAGAGAGAGTTGAGGCAATCCTAGGAAGAGAGAGAGTTGCAGTATCCCAAGTGAGTTGGAGAGATTTTGAAAGAGGTTGGTGGTAAGCATTCAATGTGGAATAAATGCCTTGTTGATGGAGGAGGAGGGTTCCCTTTATATAGGTAAGGGAGGCCCTTCACGATTAGCTCCTCAGATCTGTGACGTAGACCCCTTGGTGATTGGCTACTCAGGTCAGAGGGTTTCTTGAAGGCCGACATTCTGAATGTCAACTCTGCGCCTCTACCTCTATGTGGGTGGCAGTGATTCAAGCGGTTAGAGTCTGGCATGCATTAAATGCGCTTATCATTTGCTTGACTTGGTGGAGATCCATCTCTCTCTCTAAGACTGGCTAGACGGGCGAGGCCCCTGGGCAAACCTTCAATTCTAGCCTCCAATCCACTTGTCTCCTGATGGTCCCGCGCAGAAGTCCCTAAATCCTTCTCCCAACCTGGGTTATAAAGATATGCTTGTGTGGAAAATTATGCTAAGTGTGGAAGTGTGCTCGGCAGAGAAGTTCTATGGCGGTGACAGGAGGTGCCGAGCGCGAAGCCATGAGCGAATGCCTCGGAGGAGATGTTCTGAGGTCACCTATAGGCGAGGACTTCTCAATGTCTTAACTCGAAAGAGGCGCTCTTAGCGTTATTCTCAGTGAGTGAGCTGACTTGGTGCATACGCCGCCTCGGTGGCTACCACAATGAGCCAAGCATGTGAGGAGGAGTAGTATGGAGGAATGATAAGTCATCTAAAAGTCCTTGTACGGAGGAGAATTGGACACTTATACCTACAACTTCTTATCTAAACATATGGCCACTGCTAAGCTTATGATAATAACTATTTACTATCTGCAATATCTACAAAATACTTGAAAAGACCAACCACAATGCGAAAAACAGAAGAATCATATTTCATCAATCCAAAAGCAGGGACAGTGTTGTTCTATGGGCTAGCACCAAAAGGAATGGCAAGAATATTTAAAATCTGGTTAGAAGGATTATATTTGGATGCTTGGTTTACAAGATATGGAACAAATGTGAAAGAATATAATTTGACAATGACTACCAAGAGAAGATTTTAATAAATTCTTGATATTTCTTGAGACATTAAAAGTAGATTGTCAGGATTCAAAGATGTCAGTGGTTCTCTGCTAGCATGGAAATTTGTAAGAACTGAACTTTTCAGTTAGATGGAAGACCTTGGGTAGAAGATAAACAGGACTGATGGTAGCTTTATTCTTGCGTGTACGGTATTGCAAAGAACTTATTGCTTTGGGAAACTATTGTGTTGTTTGTGTGTTTTTTCTCTTGTAGCAAGAGGAATGCCTCCTTGAGTTAGCCCTCTCATTTGGGCTTTTTGTTTTAATAAACTTACTTACTGACCAAAACAAAGAAGTCTAAAAGCAGAACATTGGTCTTATACATACTTCTCTCTGTCGTGACTCATGAAGGGCAAAAAAAGGAAACAAAACAAAAAAAGAAAATCCATGTTATAGAAGATCTCAGAAAACATTATGTCAATTGCAATATTAGAAATAAGAAGCCCAAAAATAAAGATAAACCCATGCATACACACATAAGAAGAGGAACTAAGCAACCTCTAGCAATTGACACTTCCTAGTCAAAGAAATTTGTGGGGAACAGACCCTCCAGAAATTATCCAAAGCACAAGCCACAAACTAAAATTAAGGAACAATTAAAAATATCAAATAAGCAACACCACTTAAATAACAACACGAACTAATTTGATTAAATTGAATTACCTATAGATGGCTCTTTCTAGAGCAGGGCCTTCATACAGCCAACGGTTCCTATCAACAGCTGCAAGAAATTTTAGCTGCCGTTTGGCTACAGCGACAAGGTCTACGCTTATCACAATCTTCTGGGCTTCAGCCCACTCTAGTTCCTGTTCCATATCCATTCCCTGTTCTCACCTACAACACACCTCCAAACAAATTCCACCAATCATAGTCCATAAGCTATGATGAATGCAAATAAGTTTTACCAATCAATCAAATTTCAGCAGCTAATTTGTACAGAACACAAAATTAATGAGAAAAAAGACTTGTTTGGCAGCTTGACAATCATTTAAAAATAAAACGGCTAAAAAACCAGAGAAATTAAAAAAGGGGTTTCACAAATTTATCTTGATCATGCAAATTGAACATAGTAAAGTTCTACACGTAATGACAATGAAATTTACCCAATCAAACTTGAAATCGTGCGATTGTATACGAATATTAACCGATTCAGACTCTTTTTGAGTGGCGCAAGTTGAGGGCAATTAACAAGGAAAGATCGTAATTTGGTTCAAGTTTAGAGGTCAGTAACGCAATTATTGAATGGTGAAGATAAAGTATTATTAGTACCAGAAGACAGCGAGGTCAAAGGTTGCAGTTACGCAGGAGAGAGACGGCGACCGACGCGAGATGCTCCGGCGACGGTTCCGTGCAATTTTTTTTTATCAATAGCAAGTAGTTGACATTTCAATCTCTCCTACTGTGTATGTGAAGCTCTCTCTTTGAGAATTCAAATAGTAGATATGGTTCTCTATTTATAGTAATCCGTTCGAGCAGAATAGCAGTACGATATACGTCTCCACTCTTGAAGTACAAGTTTTGTCTCTGACGAAATTGCCCTTCACGACCCCATACGTAAAATGCTGCACAAAAAACATTTTCTACGCCTTTCTACCGGAAGGACGCTATGCTTACCAAAAAATATATATATATATTTGTAAATAAATCTCACCGGCATAATGTAGCATAGACAAATTTATAATTAAAAGTTATTATGACAAGTATTTTATTTTATTTTTTTATTGAGCTTATGACGAGTGTTTTATTTTAAAGTGAAAGTCTTTTATTATTCAAATGCATCATTCCGTATAAAAATGTATTATTCATTTCAAATCAAAATACTCATAATCTTGACTGATAACCTCATAGACGTTACTGGCACATCACTTTTAAAAATAATTCTCTAAGAATAAAAAATTTTCTCTAAAAAAATATCCATATGTAAATGTTATTCTTTCAGAATATTTGTACATAAAATCCTCGTAAACCAATGTAATGATGACATTTTTATAATTAAGAGCTATCATGAATCTTGATGGGTACTTTATTTTAAAGTAAAATACTCATTTTATCACGTTGTTTTGTGTATAAATGTTATAAAAATAAATTTTTAATTGTATGGGAAACGAGAATGGCTAACTTAATATAATAACAATTATTAGAAAATGTAATCATATTATGATAATTACGTGTTGCATTTATAATGATTGCAGCTCACATTTGTAATAACTAATTTTTACCAAAATACCTCAATTTTTTAAAAGATTCCTAATCAAATGAACCCAATTTTTTTTATTATTATATAAGAACTGAAATTACAAGGAACCAATATCTTAGAAAACCATCCAAGCCACTTGAAAAAAAAATCCATAGTGTGGTCCATACTCAAAAGGAAGCACGATACATTCCGTTCAAAAGCCGCACGCGCGCGATGCACTGCCAAGAAGTGCGTTGTGGTGTCAAATTGAACTTCTACCCTGTGAATTTAATTTTTAATTTTTTTTTGGTAATTACTTATGAATATTTTATTGGGTTGTCCAGTTGTTATGGACTTCGAATATTATATGAAGTACTTGCTGCTTGAGGAGTCAGGTTGGCCGCATGATTCTTATCTATATAGTTGTCTCTCCTACTCGTCTTTCTCTCGAGAATTTGGCTGTCAGAAAAAAAAAAATAGAAAACAAAAGAAAACAAAAAAGAAGTACTTGGATCATGTTTGATTTGTTCTGGTAAAAAAAGTCTAGCACTCGGTAATATGAAATTTTTTAGTAGTTGTGCATATCAAATTTTACTTTATATTATTTATTGTATTAAATATTTTTTTATTAATTATAAATTTATATTGTTGATATAATAAAATATCTCATATTTTAATTTAATAAAAATAAATACTGAATAATTGATACTGCCTAACCACTAAATTTTTTTCTGTCGACTGGACTGCTAATTGTCCCATATTTGATTCCAAAAAAATGACTATACTAATAATCTCGATCAGATATTTTATTCAACATATGGGGAATTATTTATTTATGAACTTGAGATAAATAAACTTAGACAAGAGAGTGCAGAAATGCGTGTAATGATCAAACTATCTCTTACCTAACGTTCTATATTATTTTATGTTATGTATAATGATATAATATAGTATAATATAATATTACATTATATATATAGTAATATATTGATAATTTATATTAATACGTTACAAAAATAATATAATATATACAAATATAATCTATATAATATATATATGTTAGTAATCTATATAATATGTATATTTTAGTATTATATTAATAGCACAATATATATATCTTATGTAGTTTTAGTATACTATATTATATTATATATTATATTCTATATAAATTAGTAAGAAGCAATACCATAATTTCTTATTTTTATCCTACTCTTGCAAAAACAAACAGTCGGCAATGGATTATGTAAGAGTATATAGAACTATTACTCCTTAGCGTTAGCATAGTTGGTCAAAATTTATGTCCTTTCAAAGGAATGTTAGGAGTTCGATTCTTTTCAAGTATAAGAGTTTCTCCTGGTAATTACTTAGTTTGTGTGAAACGAAATATTATACAGACTTTGAAATTAGTCAAAATATGCGCGAATTAACCCAAACACCCGGGTGGTAAAAATAAAAAAATCTCAACTTATCAAGAAACAAAAGTGACCTTGAGGTTCAACAAACATGACCTTATGGACGGGTTCATTGTTATTGTATACATATTTTTCCGTCACTTCCCAAATGGGTCTTTCTTCGAAGATATACATTAAATGAGGAGAGGCTTAGATTAGTGCTCCAAAACACTAAATAACTTTTCCCTTTGTACTTTGTAGAACCATTAGAGGTTTGGAGGCACTACGCACTGTTTGTACAATTCAGGGACAGAAACGGTTGGAGTTTTGGCCTGGCTTGGCTTGGCCCGGCGTAAGCATGAACTAAGATCCAACACCAATTAATTCAGGGATAGAAATGGTTGGAGTTTTGGCTTGGCCCTGCGTAAGCATAAACTAAAGTCCAAGGAAAGTTCGCTACCAGCAGTGATTACATTTTTTTGGTCTTCTCTGTCAGTACGACACTTATTGATAGATTAAGGGGCCAAATCGTAAACACGACAATTTCTTTTGTGTAGTACCAGACTGGTGCAGTACAAGCCCCCACAGAGAGAAAATATTCTAGTTTACCATTACACCCATGAAAGGAGTTGGCAATGCTGCTAGTGACACCCATCAAGATACTGTCCGGTACATTAGACCAATCCAAAAAAGAAAGCCTTCTGGCAAGAAAATCCTGTTGGAAATATAATGATCATGAACCTAAAAGTTCGTGTCAGCTTCCACAAACATCAGAATTTTCCCTTTCATGGGCCAAAAAAGAGTAAGAAAGCATCAAATATTCATATCAATCTCAGATATACCAATAAGAGTAATGGTGTATTCACATAAGTATACAAAACTTATACATAGAATGATGTGGCTTAATTGAGAACAATACTATGCTCCAAATAAAATAACTAATATCCGTGATGACTTTACATAACTATTATGTCATGAAGTGATATCTGTTCTGCCCGTGGCTTCAAGGGGTATTCACGTTCGGCATATGCTTGCTCTGACCGAGACCCAGGCGGTGAAAACTACCAACCTGGAATACGGTAGGGGCAGATGGAATTTCTGGTGGAGAGGTGAAAATGCTTTACAGCACAACTACTGCAAGAGTCTTTCCTGCCCCTATACTGGAACGGTTCCCACAGAGTCCAAGATGACTCAGGCGATATCTCACAGTATAGACCGAAGTTTTGAACCATAATAGAAGCTGAACGAATTGCCCACAAAAGCTTTGATACTACAGATGCAAGTAAAGGTAACGCAGTTTCTGTTCAAATTCCATAGAAAGCGGGGGTATGCATTTTCTCAATTCCAGCCATCTAAATGTGGCCTAATCTCCACCAAATTATCTAGTAAAATATTTGTCTGCTGCTGCAAATAGAAGAGCGAGGAGAAATCAAAACCTATGGAGACCAACGCATAACAAATAATCCAAAGGAATCGACGTGCTTTCATCACACTACAACTGAATGCACAAGTCTACCACTAGCAGATAATGACAGTTGATCAAGGACGTAAAGGTGAAGAACATCAGTACCTTACAATTCCTCTGACTTTGTGTCACTTTCTGTTTTACTGCCTCGTTCTAAGTACTTCGCTTCCATTGTTTCCTCAAGGATAAAAAGCCTTTGGATGACAACAGGTTGTTACATCTGCTTGGCTTCCCTAATGTCAGTGTTTTCTTTATTAAGATGGAATGCCTCAAGCGTGATCTTAATCCACTTGTGCAGCTCCTTGGAAGTTCTGCTCCACCACATAAAGGAGGAATTACATATATATATATATATTGCTTTTAATGATTGAAAGCAAGATGGAGGGTGATGCATGAAGCTGTCTTACATGTATACATTATGGTCCCAGGTCCTTGGCTTCATGTTCATCTCCAGGGGAGAAAGCGGTAGCCCATGCGGAGAATCACTCTTCAGGATTGGTGATGTTCAGCAAATACTTCAGTAGCTTTATTTCTTTTGACACACTACTCCTTGACCTACTCTTTGCAGCTTTGTATAAACAATACATTATGTCTTTGACCTGCACTTGAAGCTCTAAGCTCAGGAATTAAAAGAAAAATGAACTAGCACTGGAGCAGAAGGTAAAGAATGCAGTGAGGCAAGAGAAAAGTAAAATCTCAACCTAAAAAAAAAAGGACTTAGCAGGGGAGGGGCAAGGAGATTTGGTGATCATGTGATTATGTCTATCCATGGTCAAATTCAAGCATTTACACACGTTCAGAATGCCAAATTTCCCATTTCCAAAATAAATATTAACTGAAGTCACATCTTATGCCTGAGTAATTGTTGCATTTGATCTGTCAGAAAAGAACTGCAAATGTTATTCCATTACATAAATATGAAATCATTCCACTGAGTCTTAGACAGCCTCTAAATGATCAAGATGCTATGTCAAATAGGGCTATTCCCAGACAAAGAATTGATGTCAATAAAGAGGTCATGTTTGCAAAAAGATGGAATGTGAATACAAACCCAAGCTTTCGAGGGCGATTTACAAATTGCAATGTAAGCTAAAAAATGGCATATCTTAGGTTGGTGACTTAAAGCAACATATACTGAATGCGAATTGAGCTTTTTGAGGACTGGATCAAAACACGAGAAGATACAATCCATGGTTCGAAAGAAGCTCTACAGATCAACAAGCCTAAGAACCCTAGTTCCTGGTACGTGGAATGATTGAATCACACTTCACTGGGACAACAATCACAGTCCAGTACAATAAAACTCCTTCAGTCAGTTAGCCAACAAACCAAATCGATATAATTTTTGAATGCTCTAATAACTTGTGCCAAGTGATTCGCATATGGACTTGCTAAGTTGAGTGGAATGCTCTAACAACTTTGTGCAAAATTTCTGAGATAATGTAAGGCATATTACTTGCCCCTGTTTTCAAATTCTAATCATACTCAAATTGATGAATAATTGTGTAAGTTTATTTCATTTTCTCCAATTTACTTTTGGTTAACAATTACCTTTGGAATTCCATGGAACTATAAAATTGGTATCATAAAGTAGCATTTCTGTTTTGAGTTCTCTTTCATTTTCACAAAGCTTTTTTCTATTATTTATTTTTATTTACCAATTTTATTAGTTGGTCCACAACTGATATACATAATGAGGGGTAGCCCCATCACTGCCCATAATTACCCAACCTGGATGAAGCTAAGAAGCACGGACACTTGTACAGAGTTGCGGTGCCCATGTCGGATACAACACTTGTTGAACACTCTCCAAAATGTGTCGGACACGTGTCCAAACGAGTTCTATTAGTTAACTGAAAAAAAAATTTAAATTAGACATGTTTCGTACACACTTGTCCATCACTTAAACACACATGAAACACAATACAAGTTGAAAAAAAAAACTTGGGATCCAATTGTAAACTAAAAAAAATGATTTTATACTTAATTTGACATTTAAGGTATAGAAATACATTGTATTTAATTTTAGTCAGCATTATCTTACAATTTTTCATTATCTTTGAATAAAATATTACTATATTTGATGTATATAAAATGCACATTGTTTTTCTATGAAACAATACACTATAAAGGCATATTCCATGGTTTAGCTAGAGTTATCCCCTTGGAAGGTTGTCATCCATACCTCATTCTTCATGGTAGTGAACTCCTTTGCTGCAGCAGAAGCACTGTTTGTCAATTATATCAAAGAAGAGTCAAGCTCATTTGCCTTGGCAAGACTTCTAATCTTTTCACATGCTACATCCACTGAATGAGAGTTTAGGATGTCCATAAAATTGGCCTGTGCAGTATCTAATGTCCCCACGATTTATCGAAGGTGGAGACTGCAGACAAGCATCTAGCCCCCAGTCTGGCCACCACTACTCAAAAAAATTGACACAATAGTATTAGGCTATTAGCTAGCTATCTGTTAAGCATTCATATTAATTTTGCTTGGGGATTTCTCATTTCTGCTTTGCCAATACATCCTGTTTTGTTGTCTAAGAGAGAGAATCCGGAAGGATACATTATCCTTAACCTTCTTTAGATTCTTCTCTTCTCTTTCAGTCTTCAGTAAAATTTCATTTCTGATGAAGAAAAAGACAAGCTTGTATCATTGGTTTTCTAATTATGATAAAACATGTAAAAGTTGTACTGCAAAGGAGACTGGAAACTATGAATTGTTAACAAGTATCAGGACAAAAATGATTAGCAAAATGCTGCGTAAAGTATTGAACAAAAATCCAAAGAAGGTAGGTCTAGTATTTCATTAAAAAGAACCAGTTGGATGAACAAAAAGTGCATGCAAGGGGGAGTCACAAGCAAAGAGGCAACAGAAAGTTGGTCTTAAAAAATCTAATTTTGAATTGCATTAGTTCATCAAATTAATTTTGCAATCAAGATCAAATGATTTCTATAGGATTCCAAAGTACTTTTGCAATGGCTCGAATAAAGATATAAACATGAATAAATATCAACCACAAAAGTTTATAACTTTAACAAGGACTTCACACAGGAAAATTTGCAAAATATTTCGTCTATTGCCACTTGAAAAATGAGTTCACTAGTGATCACAGGCCATGGCATTAAAACAGATCTTGAATTCCTAACTTCCTTTGTCACCTAGAATTCAGTAAGAAATCTTACACTGGAAATTAAGCGAGTAAATTCTATTCTGCAATGTCCAAAGTGAGTCGAACATGATCTGATAGCATTTATACAAGAATATTGTTTAAAGAAGACAAAAAAAAAAAAAAAAAAAGAGGAAGGAATTTTTTGAAGGCATTTTACAAGTCCAATAAATGAGATCCCATCAATACTGTATCTCAGCAATCACTGTGATGTATGATGGATGTTAAAGTACGAATCCTGTGGCCTTCAATGCTAAAACCATGGCCCATTACAATCTCCAGTGAGTAACAAAGAACTTACAAGACTATAATCGATTACCAAATTGTCCAGTGTAAATGAATACCTTCAATGCATATTCTTTTCTTCTTAAATTGAACAATTAACCTCACTTATATCCAGGCAATATGAGGCAAATTGAGTAATTTCCATCAGCAAGTCAATAGAATGCATTCACAATATCTAAGAATAGTTTCCTGCCTTTAGCAAGACAAAGGTGATCTCAAATGAAGGCATTCATACTAGACATGTAACTTATAGTTGATTGTCCATTCCAATTATCAAATTAGCATAAATATCAATGCGACCACCCAAAATGCCACATTTATTACCATCACGGTTTCCAAGCTATCTTACGTCTCTAATGAAAAAATATTCTTCACGCGCGGCCTAGCAACAATTACATTAACGTCCGTAGGGTTTGTCTTGTACCTCCTTAGTTTGAAATTGGTAAATGAAACATGAAGGGACTCGAGGAGTGTCAGGGGGAGAGCGTCGCAGAGTCTCGATTGGCGTGGACATCATCCACGGACCGTCGTTGCTTTTCCTCGACGAGCCCACGTCGGGTCTAGACTCCACCAGCGCTCACAGCGTGATTGAAAATGTTCACGACATTGCGGGCTCGCAAAGCACAGTAATTCTCACAATCCACCAGCCTTCGTAAAGAATCCAGAAGCTGCTGTAACACCTCCTCATCCTGGCTTGCGGTCAGCTCATGTACAAGGATCGCCTAAAGACGTGGTCCTCCATCTTGGGCGAATGGGTCGGAAAGTTCCGAAGGGCGAAAACTCGATAGAGTTCCTCATTGATGTGATACAAGAGTATGACCAGACTGAACTCGGAGTTGAGCCGCTAGCCGAGTTTGCTCTTACCGGTATGAAGCCGCCACCGTTATCTGACGAGGAGGAGATGTCGGTCGTGACAGTCCTTCCGTCGCCGGCTCCATCACGCCACTCAGCCCGTCATCGGCGAGAAGGGGCGAGTGACAAGGGAAGGTCTGGAAAGCGGCTTCACTTGCACACTGGTGCACAGGACAGTGATTTTGATCACAGTGTGAGAAGTCCTTGGAACACATCAAGGTCTTGGAGTGCTAGCCAGAGTGGATTGGTGCAAACACTAAGGCTTTCGCCTTCCCGGCAGCGGCCTGATCATAAATCGGAGGTATCAATGACCTAAACCATTCTATTTAATTCAAGCAGCATTGTAGTTGGGGCTAAAAAGTAGTGAGTTCTTTCATCTTAATTTAATAATTTTAACAGGTTTAAAATTGTATTTAAATTTGATTCGTTTAATTCTTAAATAAATTTTAATTGAGTCAAGTTTAAATAATTTAATTTTTTTATTGTGTTAATCAGTTTAAATATTTTAATTTTTTTATAACTATATTTTGATCTACTTAACGAGTTAAGTTTTTATAAAATTAATAAATTTTTTTAAATAATTTTGTAATTTTTATAATTTATTTATATTTTTAATTAATTTTTTAACAAATTTTTTAACGAGTCAAACTTAACTTGATTCCTTTACATTGTAGTGCGTATATATGTATATATACAACTACTTTGCAAATCTAATTGTGCAGCTCATCCCCTGGATACTACGACTCCAAGGAGATCCTCTCAGACACTACTACACCTCATAGCTGTGACTACACCCCCAACGAAGACGACTACATGACCCCGAACGTAGCTCCAAACATGGCGAACCGTCTGGGGCCGAAGTTTGCAAATTCGTTTTTCTCCGAGCTTTGGTTTCTGATGCGCCGGAATTTCATAAACATCAGGCGCACTCCCGAGCTTTTCCTCTCCAGGCTGGTGGTTTTCACCGTCATGGGATTTATGATGGCTACTATATTCATGGACCCCAAAAAAGACTTGCAAGGAATTACAAACTGCCTTAGTTTCTTCATCTTCACCGTCTGCCTCTTCTTCTTTTCTTCCAACTACGCTGTCCCGGCTTTCATCCAGGAGCGCTTCATCTTCGTCCGGGAGACTTCCCACAACGCCTATAGAGCCACTTCTTCCACCATTGCCGGCCTCGTTACTTATCTCCCTTTTCTCGCTCTCCAGGCCGGAGTCTATGCCGGCATCACCTGGTTCGCCCTAAAGCTTCGCGGATCCTTCCTTTACTTCCTAATTGTTCTTTGTGTCTCTTCATTCGACCAACTCGTTCGTGGTCTTTGTGAGCTCGGTGGTGCCAAACTACATTCTGGGTTATGCAGCAGTCATTGCTTTGACTGCTCTCTTCTTCTTGTTCTGTGGGTACTTCTTGAACAGCCCTGATATACCCAATTACTAGAAGTGGATGAACAAGATTTCTACCGTGACATATCCCTATGAAGGTCCTCTGATGGATCAGTTTCGGACCGGAGAGAGTTTTGGGAAGAACCCTGCCGGAGTGGATGTGACCGGGCTCGGCATCTTAACTCAGTTGCATATAGATCATGATAATGATTCACAGAAGTGGGAGAAGGTCCTTATAATGCTGGGTTGGGCTGTTCTATATAGGATTTTGTTTACATAATTCTCCGATTCGCTTCGAAGAACCAAAGGACGTAAAGAGATCACAGTGGGAAAGGAGTGACCTTGAATTTGTTCTTCCAACATATTAGTTCTTATGAACCTCTTTGTATTGATATTGTTTCTTTCTTCGGTTCATATGCGTGCCAGTGCAGAAAATTTAGTAGAAATTGGGTATAGTACCAGTCGAGAAAATCAAGTTGTGTTTTTGCTGTAATCAACTGCAATTAGTTGATATGCGGCTTTCGAGGTATATGTTCATCAAAGAAAATAAACGTAGTAAAAGATTTAAATTTTCATTTTTCATTGTTGAATTGTTATAGGTAGGGTGTACTTCGTAGATACAAATAATAGGAATGTTTTATTTTTTATTTTTGGCGCTATGATGAGGTAATTAACAGTGCAAAGAGCATTACTCATATACAAGCTGAGTTTGAGAATGTTTATCGGTGAAACAGTTCTATAATTTCAATGCCAAGCAGTATATGCAGAAAATTAATATTCAGTTGGGGAGTTGATTTCCACAGCAACAAGCACAGCTTTTACTCCTTTGTCATGTGGTTACTGACATTTTTAGCAGCAATAGCCTGTGATTTGCTACAAAGACAAAACATTAAAAACTAACGATCACTATGTTACAGCCTTTGAGGAGATTTCTACTTTCCAAGGCAAAAAACAAAACAAGGATCATCACTTTGAGCAGACCATGAATGCATTACCATCCAAATAATGTTATAATCACCATGATTGAACGTCCCCCATCAATTCTCTCTCTCTCTCTCTCTCTATACATATATATATATATATATAAATATATATAGCATCATAGTAGGACATATCTTTTAAATATTCACAATGTTCATTTGACGAATTAACAACCCCAATCTTCACTTTCGAGTTCATGAGAGACGCTTCTGATGATTTAAGTCACGATGGGGTTACAGCTGAGTTTTTGTCATGAACTTCCTGTGATCAATAAAAGTAGAAAGCAACTAAAGAATGCTAACTTTTTTTCATCAACTATTTATCAACAATCAACAAAGTTGAATGCCCCGAATATGCCAACCGTTGTTCGAATCAATGATGTATGCTGAGCGCAGGCTAATCAACTTAATGGAAGTTTTTTGACAAAGATAAATCTACATAATACTACAAGAATTTAATTTTAATGCACTATCAGTGTAAATATATTTTTTACACAAGCAAGCATTAAAAAGGTAACACGTGTTCTTCAAAATTTAAGTACAGTATAAACATACAATGTTTATGAATATGTGTCATATTTTAAAGCATGCTTGTGTAAAAAAATTTTACACTGACAATGCATCAAAATTAAACTTATACTATAATAGGGGCTGATTATCAAAGTCTAGCTCTATGCATTTATCAGGCATTAACAAATTATATATATAGGTTATCAGCCGCTTCCGCAAAAGCAACTTGTAGCTTTTTGGGGTCTATTAAATATACAAACTCTACAGATAGACAAAACCAGGCGAATTTACAAACTCTTCCAATTTATTGGCCTTTTAGCCGCTTCTGATTGGATGCAACTCCAAAAGAATCACTAATTAGTTTGCAGATTAACCTGTTACCGTATAGGGTTTACAAATTAATCCTAGCTTAACTTTTTCTTTTTCTCTTTTTTTTTTTGTCACAAGGTACCTCACTACATTTTCTCAAGAGAAATTATCAAGAGACAAGATATATTTGGCCACAGCATGTCGCCTCTTTTATGTCAGATCAAAAACCAAGTAATTAAGCTCACCTATTCACCAACTAAATGTAACAAAAAATGGAACATACAACTGAGAAGTTATAAATTCTGCTATACCTCGAAAGTGAATGTTGCGCAGAACCCTAATATTGTATTTAGAAGGCCAAGGTTCCCCCAATCGTAGACTAATCTCTATTCTCTCGTCATGGACTAATCTCTGATTTGACTAATCGTTTACATTGAGTTGAAATAAACATTGCCTAATCTCAGAAATAAAAACAATGATGACAAACAACTAACCAAGACTAAGGATTGAACTTGAGAAATCAGTCTTGCTAAACTACTTTTAACCAATATAATCCCTTTTGACCGAGTATTACACTAGAAGTCAGGAATTTCCCCATCTTTCCAATCTGTCAATACACAGTCATTCAAATTACTTCCCACCAATGCTAATGTTGTTCCAACTCATCCTAATTGTCTTACATATATAGAGATAGATATCGATTGTCGAAATATGGTGATTGGTTTGATTGTTGGATTGGGTTAATTAGACTACATACACTTGCCTATAGTGAAACAGTTCCAAATACAATACTTAGATTATTTAATTACGTGAAGATTAATCAATTGCTACCACCTAAGTCTCTGAGTTGCAAAGGTCCATCATAAGCTGCTGCCAAGCCGGATCAACATTTGTAGAAGTCTGGACTTGCCATTTAACAAGTCCTATATGGTAGAAGATATAAAAATATATATATATATATATATATATCATCGTAATTTTATCTTGAATAGTATTCTTTTTCTCTTTTGTGTGTGTGTGAGGACAGTTAAATTTGATTAATAGTTGCTAATATTGGATTGGTGTGTTGTAGAAGCCAAACCCCATGTCTGCCATGTTGCATACAGGGTATGTAACGGACAAGAAGAGAGACGAAGATGAATGGTAGCTTCGCCCCATTAGTTTAAACAATATTAGTTGAGATTGAAAATTAAACCACCACCACCATAACAAATGATAATATTAGTTAGAATCAATTAATTAACATAAAAATGATAATTCAAAGTGGATTATCTTAATTCTCTCTCTCTCTCTCTCTCTCTCTCTCTCTCTCTCTGCCAATGCTTCTGCTATTCCCACATTTGAAGTCAAACACAGTTTTAGCAGTCTCTTAATTTCCCTCTGCAAGACTTCTCTCCTTTGGTGCTCTTTTGTCGCCAAAGGACTCGTTGAATCTTGTTGCTCCAAACAACTCATAGAAGACTGTGACAAGTTTGAAGATAGTCAAGAGGTTTTGTTTTTTATCTGAATATGTGAAAGAACTGAAGAATCTAAATTTGTTGATTGATACAGGGAAGCAGCGGTGAGCCAAAAATGATCTTGTTCATGGGATTTAGAGTAGCTAGATGGGTAGTTGGTGGAAGTTGATGAGTGAAGTCTTATTATGAGTTTGACAACTCAATGGAGCGGCTTCAGGTCAGGATAAAACGATAATGGAGGGATCGAATAACTGGAATTCACGACTGGTTTACTGTTTCATCCTTTGCTTCTTCACTTCTTTCCAATCAGCTTGTGCACAAGAAGGTGAGTAAGCGAACAGTTCTGGCTAAATCTTTAAAGATTGTCAACATTTTTAAGGAGAAAAGGAACATCTGAATTTCATAACACACTGATTATTGTCATACGAGTCTGGATCACGTTAGTTGTAACTATTGATGCAAAAGACTGTTCTAAACCATATTTAGAACTTAATCTTGAAATCAAGATCAATATTGTGTCTGGAATAAGAATCACCTATCTTAATAGTTATTGATGTTATATATATAGCATTTAGGTGATTTTGGAACTGTTCTGCACAGATGATCATACAACTGTGCCTATATTCTTCGATTCGATTATCAACCAAACAGTCAATTAATAGATTGATATTGTTAAGGGGTTTTTTGGCCTACTCCATGTACTAAACAAGAACGGTAGATAAGAGTTAAAAGGATCATAAACGAAAGTTTGTGATTAGCTAGATAAATCTGATGATTAGGATTTTCCATGAAGGGATAACCATTTTCCCAGCTGAACCTACAATTCAACAGAAAATTATTAATTATATATTTTAGTTGCCCGACACAATCCAATTCGTACAGATTACCTAGATCCCTCCCATGATTATAGTGTTTAATTATGGGCAGATCTTCTTTGTGAAAGTATGATTAGAAAACAGAATATTAGTTGTGACAAACCCACCTTACACAGATTAAAGAATAATATAACTAGAAAGTGCATCAAATTCATCATAAGGTTGCTTCGATTAGCAATCAAGGTTAATCCCCCTTATGTCTCTCTCTATTCTTACTATTGTTAAATGTAATTTTCATGCAGGATTTGTCAGTCTACGGTGTTGTGCTGATTCAAATTATACAGATCCAAGCACCAATATAATTTGGACAACGGATAATGACTTGTCAAGACATAGCCAGGCCATTGCAAAACGATACAGGCTATGATAAAGCTCGATTTTTCAGTTCAAGGCTTGGTAACAAATGGTGTTATAACTTAACGACAGTGAAGAATCAAGATTATCTGATAAGGGGAACATTCCTTTACGGAGATCTGCAAGGGACACTTCCAGGCTCCTCCTCCTTCAATGATTTGATTGGTTTTACACCTATAGGCATAGTGAACTCATCGTATGATACAGAAGTGGAGGGAATTTTTCGAGCTATCAATGACTACATAGATTTCTGCTTAGAGAAGGAGAAGGGAGATCCTTACATTTCAAAGCTTGAACTGAGGCCTTTGAATGATTCAGATTATTTGAAGTAAGAGGCATCTAGAGTTCTGAAACTGATTGATAGAGTTGATGTTGGAAGCATTGGGCTGAAGATCAGGTATGCTACTCTGTTTAGAGCCAAGAAGGAAAATCAAAAACATTAGATAAGCTAGACATTTTTTTTTTTTAAAACTTACATTGTAATAACCAGAATACTATTGTACTACACAATACAAGGGTCCATCATATCTCCTACACACACACACACACACACACAAATATAGGTAAAGTGTAATAATCTTTTTCCATGTTTAATATTTGTAATCACAGGTATCCATATGACCCATATGATCGAATCTGGAGAAAGGAGTTGAATCCCGACCAGACAGCCAACCGGACATCATCATTCACTGCCAATATCACCAATTCTACAACAACAGCACCTCCTATCCAAGTGCTACAAACGGCTCTAACCCATCCAGATCATTTAGAGTTCCTGCACAATGACCTTGTTACTGAGCATTACTATTACGATCTCCATCTATACTTTCTTGAGCTCAATGACTCTGCTCAAGCCGGGCAAAGGGTGTTTGATGTATACATCAACAATGAAAAAAGAGAAGAGATTGATATATTGGCCGGGGAATCCAATTACAAAGCAGTCTTCCTGAACTTCACTGCAAATGGGTTTCTTAATCTGACCTTGATCAAGGCATCAAATGGGTCACAGTTTGGACCCATTATTAATGCTTATGAGATCTTGCAAGTGCACCCATGGGTTCAAGGGACTGCCCAAGAAGATGGTAGGTTACCATGCACTTTTCTCATACCTGGACTTATATTCTACTCGTTTACTTTGGAGTGCCGAACAGTTTATAAACACCTCTCTCTCTCTCTCTCTCTCTCTCTCTCTCCAGTGAATGTGATTCTGGAGGTAAGGAATCAGTTACTAGAGGGTAACCAAGACAATGAGGTCTTGAAGACCTGGTCTGGAGACCCATGTCTTCCTCTTTCCTGGAATGGTCTGCAATGTGAGCCCATCAATAATTCCGTAGTTATCACTAAATTGTAAGTTGCAATTCCTCTTTCTCAACTTCTGGCAGTTGGGTTTATATGGAATCCGAGTTATTATTCATGTGACCTTGTGTTCTTCTTCCCCATCCTTGTCATTAGATTAAATAATTTTTTATAATTTAATCTGTTCTGTTTCTCCATTAACCAAAAACTTTTTTCAGGGATCTTTCTTTCAGTAAACTCCAAGGACCACTTCCTCCCAATATCACTGAACTGACCCACCTAAAGGAATTGTATGATTCCCAACACCATTTATTGTTGTCAACAAATATGATTTGCGTTGTCCAAGTTGTGTAGAACTAACTGTATGTGGCTTATGACTTGCTTGAGCATGCAGGAACATGAGCTACAATGACTTCACTGACACAATCCCAGAATTCCCACATTCTTCCATGTTGACATCAGTGTAACCTACTCCCCTAACTCAATTTTCAACAGTTCATAATCTGTTCATAATCCATTGTGCCAGAATATGAATAATGGATTATACAGATGCAATTAGTTCTCCTAGTTCGCATTATTTGATGCTTTAATTCCTCCTAATTAACAGTAATTTCAACAATACAAACCTTATAGAATTGCTGTGTATATGATCCCTTTGTAAGCTGAAAGGATTTGATTTTGTAAAATATTGTCACAGAACTAGGAGGATTGGTCAATATTTGAATATCTATTTTGCTTCTATTTAAGTTATTTTCATATTGGATGACCATCAACCAACTAGAATTTCTGAATTTTTTGTAGTTAGGTTCTGTGACATTACAATCATCTGTGCCCTGTCTATAGACAAACAAAATGATTTTGAACTCAAAAAACATTGTACAAAAACAGTTGCTATTTATACTTTATAAAAGCATACAGCCAAATTGTTCACTTCATATCATTAAGAGGTAGCCGAATTCAACATTGCAGACTCAAAATTATGTGCAATGTAAATGCATCAACATATGCAATGCTCTCAAAAACAAAAATAGCATACACACTCAACATGTTCATGTTCCACTATTCTTTTCCTCCATCACATTTTCCACCTACAACTCATCAGGAAATTCTTGATTTCAATAGTAAACATAATATAACATTCATATTCTGATTGTTGCTTGATTTGTGTTAATGTATCAGGGATCTAAGCCACAATGATCTTATGGGGAAGATTCCAGAATCTCTTACCTCACTTCCATATCTGAAAGCATTGTAAGTTATTTCATATTTTGTTTTAGTATCCTATATAAACTAGCAAGATTTTACAGGTGTCTTGTTCTGAACTCCTGCAAGAAAAAGGAACAGAAAACGAAAGTCTTCCTTTGGTCACCACTGCACCAAATTTAGTATTTATGTGGTTTCTCAGGTATTTTGGGTGCAATCCTCATTTCAGTGAAGAGCCTCCTGCCAGCATTAGCAGTTCAAGACTTACAACAGAGTATGAAATTTATGCCTCCAAATACAAGAGCAATGGAAATATCCAGTATAGAAGGGAGAATCTGATTTTCTTTTCTCTGTCATTTTTTCCCCCCTTCAAATCACTATGTTTCAGCAAAGGAATTTGTGGTGGTCAAGAATCCTCACCTTCAGTACAGGGCATTGTCATAGGCACAGCAGTAGGCGGATCTTTCTTAGTAACAGTTGTGGTTGCAATTTACTTTGTTTGCTTTTACAAACAAAAATTGATGGCCGGGGGAAAATTCAGCAAAGACCCAATGACAAAGAGTGAGTGCACAAGTCTCTCCTTCCCTCCAGGATCTCCAATTATACTTGTAGGATGCTAGGAGAAATCACATGCATTATGAATACAGAATCAGAATCTGATTCTCTCATTATTAGTTGACAATCTCATAACTGTAATTTCCATCTGTACTCTCAACTTTCAGAATGACTAAAGAGTTTCAAATACATTTTCAACAAGTATTAGCTTGCAATTTTACTTGTGTTCTGACATTTTTTAAATATTTGTCCAATCTATGCACTTGATGATGCATATGGTTTCTCAATGAAATTCTCCTAAACTGCAGATGTAATATTTTCTATACCCAGCATGGATGATATTGCTGTGAAGTCAATATCCATACAGAATTTTACTCTGGAGTATATAGAATCTGTGACCCAAAACTACAAAACTTTGATAGGTGAAGGGGGTTTTGGATCTGTTTATCGTGGTACTCCAACCGATGGTGAGGAAGTGGCAGTAAAGGTTTGTTCAGCCACTTCAACTCAGGGAACTCGTGAATTTGATAATGAGGTAAACTACTGGATCATTTTATTGCATACATACATTTTGAAATCACTTCCTGTTCAACATTTACCCCAAAAATGCTATAGACATTTTGCAACGGAAATTCAAGTTTCATTAGATCTTTTTACATTTTTCCCAGATCCATGATAAGCTCCCTAACCATTTATGAATCATATTTCAGAGATTCTCGCAACAAATCAAGCTACTATAATGACTAATTAGTTTTTATCATACTTTTTCCTTTGTTCACTAGTCCATGTTTATTGTAGCATATTTTTCGTCAAATCAGGAAATTAAGTTGTATTTTTGTAATTCTCATTGTCAATAGTTTTTTCTGTTTCCATGAGTACAATCAGTTAAACCAAGATATATTCATGAGTTTTAACAGTTTCACATGTAAGCCTACTGACAGTTGTTATCAATCAATTCTACAGCTAAACCTTCTATCAGCTATTCAGCATGAAAATTTGGTCCCACTCCTTGGCCACTGTAGTGAAAATGACCAACAAATTCTTGTTTATCCCTTTATGTCCAACGGCTCCCTACAGGATCGCCTATACGGTACTCCTTTTCTAAATCTGAAGCTCTATAACTGCATCTTTCTTAATGCTCATTTTATCCTTCACCAATTCTTTAACAGGGGAAGCAGCAAAACAAAAAACTCTGGATTGGCCAACCAGACTTTCCATTGCTCTTGGTGCTGCTAAAGGCAAGTAACATGGGGTCTGTAGCACTCATGATTTTGTTATATTCCACTCTCTCAGAAACTAAATGGAATGGACAGAGCAAGAACTAGTGTTTTTGATCTTTTGTTTGTTTTTTTATTTCTTTGGACCAAAGAGAAAAAAAAAACTAATGTCCCCAACAAATATGGAAGAAAAAAAAACATAAAACGAGCAAAACAAATTCATACTGGACTGTATTTCAGCATTTCAAGATAAAGCAACTATGCATCTTAATAGGAATTCAACTATGACATTATTTGGTATGACCTTCGCATCCAAAATTCTAGTTCAAATTAATCAAAAAATGTCAAGAGACATTTCAAGCATGGAAGAGGGCTTAACATCAGGTAGCACAAAAGTACAACAAAATACAACTTGTAGTTTACAAGAACTAATTTACTATGATTTACAAAATCACAAAAGCATTTATGGATGCATAAGAAGTGAATCCTTCAGAGAAACAAAGAGTAAAAGAGAAAAATAATTAAAATGTAATGATACTTAAGCAAAATGCAAAATGCAAAATAGCTATTAAAAGAAGGCAAAAATGTCAAATGTGAAAGCATGATCTACATATATTGTAAAAGCAATTTTTTTTTTTTTGTTGCTAATATTAGAGGAGTCAGAATTTCTGCTCAGAATTGTGTAATTTTTAGCCTTCAGAAAGATTTTACTGCCCTCAAAGATACTATGGGTTGTAGAGAAACTAAGGATCAGATATTGCAGGCAGTTAAGCCATGAACCTGTCTTGTGCCTTTAGTGGACAAGATAAGTAATGGACCTAGACTGAGAACATCTTTTGATCTAAATTCAATGTGATAGGCAGTGTCTAACACTTTGTTGTGATGCATTGTATTTAGCTATAGCTGGGCTTGTCAGGGAAGCTCACAAGTGCGCAAGCAAACATCTCTAATCCCCTAGTATGTAGATATGGTTAAAAAGTTATTACAAAACCATGAAGTTTATAGAGAAAATCCCAGTCAAGTGCAGTAGTCAGTAAAATGATATCTTTCACATGGACCTTAATTCTATGGAAAAATATGTGAAGCACTTGTGATGGAAGTCGCTCACTTTTATGGTATTTGGGCAGTGAGTACAGGAAGGTGCTATCCCAGATCATTGCATCTTTGATTTATAAGTGACCACAGATTGTGAATCGAGGGTACAATTGTTTTCTAGGAATGGGGGAATGCTATCAATTATCTGTGGTGAGGACTGCAGATGAACACCTGGATTGATGAGAACCTACAAGTTACGAAAAGTAAGAGACAAAAAGAAAATTGAAGGCCATTTAAGTATAAAGCATCTGAGGCAGCATCATACGGAATCGTCACCACCCCAAAATTAAAGGGTGATCTCATGAGACCTGGCCTATGAAGATGATAAGTTGCATCTAAGCAACCTTTAGAAAGTGAACATAGGGAGGTATAACATTGACATAGATCTAAGAAAACTGCATAGAATTCGGTTAGTGCTGTTCGATCCTGGTCTAACAAGAGTAAAGTCCCACCTATTGTTTGGTTGATTCAATATCTCTCCAGTTTATCAAAATTACCTCACTTGATGATCTCAAAGTTGGTAATTCTTTAGTTAATTTCACAGAAATTGGATCATCATTTCTTTCTACTTCTAAGTGGTTACACTTTTCAGGTTTGACATATCTTCACACGTTTGCTGGGTGCTGTGTCATACATAGGGATGTAAAATCAAGCAACATACTCCTAGATCATAGCATCTGTGCCAAGGTGGCAGACTTCGGTTTTTCAAAATATGCTCCTCAAGAAGGGGATAGTGGTGCTTCTCTAGAAGTAAGGGGGACCGCCGGATATTTGGATCCAGAGTAAGTATGGATGTTTTATTAGGCACATAATTGATTTTGACTTCCGTACCTTGCTTAACTCTTAGACTATGTAGTCTCTGGATCTACTATTTGAGCCACAAATGATAGATATTCACCATTCATGTATATATTTCTGAAATGCATATGGATGAACATCCTTAGCAGATCATTTCCCAAAAAGCTCCTCAAAAATCAGTGATATTCCCCACACTCTATGCTGGTTTCATGCTTATTAGAATGCATTATAACCTCAAAAATATTCACCATTGCTCTAAATATCATGTACTTGTATTGTTCAGGTACAATTCTACCCAGCATTTATCTACAAAAAGTGACATCTTCAGCTTTGGTGTTGTTCTACTTGAAATAATAAGTGGTCGAGAGCCTCTCAACATTCACAGGCCATTTAAGTGCAAAAGGAGTGAGTTGGGGGCCGGCTGTGGCAGCTTGGTTGAATGGGTATGGGGCATCAATTTGTGGCATTCGCACTTTTCTACTTATGTCCATACGGATGAAGTTGTGTCCCACTTGCAAAATGTTTCTCCTTTTGTGTACCACCTCTAAAGACCTCTCAAGCAATGCCTGCTTTTACACCTCAATTCAAGGTTTTGAACTCTTGAATTTTCACTGCATACCTTCCTCATATCCTTAAGAGGCCAGAAACTAGAGGCCAGAAACTAAAGGCTTGGTAAGCATCAAAATCAACAGTCAACGCAAAATTACCTAATCTGACATTTCTCTTTGCATACCTTCCTCGTATCCTTAAGAGGCTAGAAACTAAAGGCTTGGTAAGCATCAAAATCAACAGTCAACGCAAAATTACCTAATCTGACATTTCTCTTCAGATCAGATTTTCGTAGTTGACACTGAAATAATATTCCCATCCAGGAAAACCAAGTTGATGAAACTCGACAATATACCAGTATAACTCTCTGCCTAGAAGTAAAATGGTGGTGATTTCATCATATTACAAAACAGTAGAGGCACCAGCTACCTGTATCCATTCTTTCTTCCTGTTCTAGTGCTGGCCTTGCAGTCATATTGGGCTGGTAAAATAACATACTAGTGCAAACTGGTTATAGGACATAGTTTTTGGGGTTAGGAAACTAAGGCCTAACATGTCTATATGAGCTACTCATTCAGTCATTCTTGAAATTTTACTTTGTATCTTTCTTATTTCTCAATACTTTGTGTTATTATATCTTTGAGTTTTTTAAATTCTTCAAAGGAACACAACTAACGAAGAAGCACCTTTTGCATACAGGCAAAACCATATACAAGGAATTCAAGAATTGATGAAATCGTGGATCCTAGCATAAAGGGAGGGTACCATGCAGAGGCCATGTGGAGAGTGGTGGAGGTGGCACTAGCATGTATTGAACCCTTCTCTGCTTATCGACCATGTATGGCTGACATTGTCCGGGAGCTGGAGGATGCTTTGATCATAGAGAACAATGCATCTGGATATATGAAGTCCATAGACAGCTTTGGAGGATCTAATCGCTTCTCCATAGAGAGGACAATTGTCCTTCCACCGACTCCACCTCCAACAGAGCCATCCCCTATCCTTTCTCAACCCGCTCCTCCACAACCAAGATAATTATTAGGGTGGATGAGATTTCCTTTAATTGCAAGTGACATCAGTTTAGGAACATCACAACATCAATGACAACAGAAAGTAAGGTTGATCCCTCAAAGCTCTTTTAGAGCATACTAACACACCTTTGAGTCCATTCAAATTTTCTGAGCCAAAAAGACTCAAGCAACCACTATAACACTATTACTAGATATGTGATGTAGCTTAGGGTTTAGGATTATCTACTTCAGTTTATTTATTTATTTTTAAGTTGATGAGATGGATTTTTTTGGTTCATAACCTGTGATGTGGGGGGTGTCCAAGTCTTCTTAAGTAGTCACATGCACAGCATTTGACTATTTAAGTAATGTTACATGTGGCATAGTAGGTTTTTTAGACATAAGCACAGGACCTAAGGCTGGGTATGAGGACATTTATAACCTAATTCCTTAAAGGGGGTGGCTGTGTTTGAGAAAAAAAAAAGGAATTCACTGATTTCTGGCTGCTCTCTCCTTCTCATGTTGCGCTCTTTATCTCTCTCACGGTGAGATTGCTCCTTTAATCATTCTCCTTTCATCACCATATTCATTAGTTTAGTTCTCAGACCAGTAACTGTATCATCCAGCACTTAGTTTCTTGTTGCTTGTTATCTTATAGAGTTTATTGCAGGTTTTTATTCTTACGTTAGATATGAATTGTTAACATTAAATAAGTTTAACTAAGTTCTGTTGGATGAGTTTGTTTCCTAAAAGTTTCTTGCATCCTGCCCAAACTGACATTTATCTTAGTTTGTGAACTGTTTGGTGAAATTTCTTGTCTAATCTGAGGTGTGTTTAAGCTATATCTCATAAAGTTCTCCATCTGCATTTTCATGGTCCATATTTGTAAGCCTGGGCTACATTAATATGTTTAGGCATTATATTGCATTATTTTCTATTTATTAGTATCCCCACTAGGCGAGAGCGCTAAAAATTGGTGCCTCATCACTCATAGTCATCCAGCCACAGGCAGTTGAGCTGATATTTAGGAAGTTCTGTCAAAGAACGTAAGGTACCCCAAATTGTAGACCCCACATAAAAGAGGAAAATATGGTTTCTGAATTGTGAACTTAAATCACTAAAGTTAAACCCAGGGAATGAACCTATGGTGTAAATATAGTAGCTTAACACTAATTGTGTATTTTCTACATATAGACTGCTAGTTTTTGCCTGCTCAAATGATATTCTTGGTATGCCCGCTAACAAAAGATTCCAGAATGTAAGTCCATATTGAAGCTCCTTAACTGAAGCAGGCTCATAAATTGGTGATGTTGTTTAGCGGAATTCCGAGTGAAGGGAAATCTGAGGTCCTTGACCTCATAAAGGAATGTGAGAGGGATTTGCATGCTATGAAAATGAACTATTAGCAGCTAAAACTATAGATGTTTGCCCATTATAATTAATTTATCAAAAACATTGGTACATGAAATCACAATGGCATTATCAAATAAAACTTGCTTCTGATATAACAATTCAGAAAATTTCCCATTTGAATTCAATACTCAAGTATAGTCTAAAAGGAAAGAATGAACATCGATGTCAAAGATATATTTAACCACAACCTATTTACTTTCTTTATTCCTTTTTATCTTTTCATTATTGTAAAAAACACAAAATCAAGAATAACTTAGTCTTTGCACAAGTACCTTTAGCTCAATACAATGAGCTTTAAGCCCGATCACATGGCAAGGGCTACGAGGCCATCTTTTCCAATCAGCTGTTTGTGAAGTCCTTATCCTTTTCTCTGCGTTACATGGATGCAGGTAGTCAAGTCAGGTGCAGGTATGTGGCTAGGTGTTTTACCCATCTAACCTCCAAATTTTAGGGGATTAGAAAGCAAAGGCGGACAAGCAGTCTTTCATTTCTTTCATATGAAGAATAAGGATCAAGATAGTCCAAAATCAAAGTTTGATCCCAAACTGTCTAAAACTCTTCCGACAGAAGGATGAGTGATTAGGAATCAAATACCTTTCTAAAACTCCAAGAACATGAAATAAGTAATTAATTAATTAGTAGAAGACAGTAAAATTTTTTAAAACTCCCAAGTTAAAACTACTAAAGATAATTTGATTGTAACATCTTCTGCCCATGAGTTCCACATCAACAACATGATATCAAAAACACCTTTAATCTGCAACGATACACTTCTCCAATAAATCGTTATGCAATATATGTTCAACATCTTCAACCTAATATTCTACTCCAACGTTTGCAGATTAATGGGCTCTTGGACATACCTCGGTCACTAATCAACCCTGACCTATGGGGCTATTTCAATCAAGTTTTCTTTGCTTCTTCAATTTCCTTTTGGAGAGTGTGAGCTTTTAGTTTATGCTTACACCCTCCAAAAGGAAATTGACTTTTGGTTGAGAAAAGCTAGAAATGATAAAAAAAATAAATCAATAAACTCAGACAACTTATTGCTACACTATCCCATTAGTTTCCAGTCGGGGTACTCAACTGCTATTCTTTTTTAAACTTCCCCTTGTCTTGTTTGCACCTTTAACTTGAATCAAAGCACTCCTTTGTAAAGAGCAGTAGTTTGGACCTTGCATATGGGCCTATAATTTTGTATAATTTTCCCTCATCTTCAAGCTATGGTCACCCCTAACTACCCATGAGTGCATTCATTTCTGCCATTCCTACATCTCAAAATTTCAACGCCACCTATGTTATTGTTCATGTTCTCTTTCAAAAAAACCAACTAAAACCCATAAAAGACTGATGGCAGATGAGTGGCCAACATAAAACTTAGATCCATATCTAGAGTAAATCCTAAGAAATTCAGTCTTGGATAAAAAACTACCCAAAATTAGATCAAGGAGAGAGATTGGAAAAGAGATCATTTATAGAAGTAGAGGAAGATGGGTCAAATCGAAGAGGGACTGAGATACAAATCAAAAGAAAATCATTAATAAAGCAGCTAAGAGCAGTCAAAACTATGTTTTACAAGATAATTGTGAGTACAAGAGCTAAACAGTCCAAAAAATTGCATAGGGGAGTTAACAACCTGATATGGAGGAGATTCACAACAAAAATATAGAAGTATAGATGAACGCATAGATCAGATGCTAACAGGTTAGGAACAGGAGAGCCAATGAGTTCTCTTCCCATATTAGGTAAGAGTTCAAAGTTGGAAAATTTTAATTTAGGACAAATGACATTAAAGGCAAGGCAAAAAGTCCATTAAAGTGATTCATTCATATGCAACAATTACTTGACAAAAGCTCTCTTAAATAAGTGTAAGCATTGGAAGGAATTGTGGAAACCATTTGACAATAACATGATAAGAGTAGTCAGCCACAATTGTCTGGAAATTTGCAACAAAGACTGGTAACTGCAGCAGCAGTAGTAATACGTCATGAGTAAAGAGTAACAAGAACAAAGGAAAGGAAAAAATAATTTGAGTTGAGGGTGAAGAAAAGTCTTAGGCTATGCAAGCTGTAAAAGATTTGCATGTCATTAGCAACCCAAAAGGAAATGAGAAGACTATTAAGTTGTGTATTATCAGTCTAACAAGAGTTTTTTGCACAAGTAGCGCCAGCATTCCCTCTTGTTTGCACAAGTAGCGCCAGCATTCCCTTAATTTTTATTGGTGATATACTTGTAACCGGCTTAGCAAGACACACATATTGACAATTGCAAAAGGTAGCAAAAAGACCCAGACAAGAATAACCTTTCAAATATATAAAATGTGAAAGCAGCTGCACAACAACTTGATATTTACTCCATTAAAAACTAATACATGATATATGTTCGTACAAACTTGATGTGTGAAAATCATAGCAGACACGAAAATATGATGTCAAAATGGATTCCAAAACCAAGCAATCTGCCCACAATCCAGATAAGATTTGCTTACAGGCAAGCTAGTTCTTTTCTAAAATACCATGATCCTGTAAACATCAGGTGTTAAACACAGAAGGGTTGGCTGCTGCAGTACCCACTTGGACTTCAAGCAGTTCTAGACGGCGCTCTAGAGTATCAAGCTTCTCATTCAGTGATGCAAGTTTGCTTTTTGTTGTAGCCTCTGAAAAGGATACACGATAACATAAGTACAAGTCATAACATTTCAAATCCAACAAAAAAGTACCCTACTTGCAGCAATTACTTGATAGTGAAGTTGACTACAACCAGAGATTTAAATGTTGATTTCAAAGCAATACTAAGATTCCACAAGAGCGTACTTTGGGAAGATTCAAAGCCTCAAAGATATACAAATTTTGGGAAGAAAATTCCCACATTCCAAACACACAAAATATCCTAATTACATAGCAAAAGAAGTTGTACACGTAGCCATGATTCAGCCTCTGTGTACCAGAAGTCGTTAAACCAAATTTGAGTGGACTCTGTGTACCAGAAGTCGTTTTTTTAAATAAGCAAAAAAGCCAAAAAATTAGTTTTTTTGTGGACTAATCCACAAAGTACCAAAAAAAAAACAAACTAGATTGCATTTTTGAAAAAAAAAGGCCTATGTTTAAGCCACAGGATTGCATGAAAAGGCATCAAAAATAAATCCCTAAATATGACGTTTAATTTACTAGGATGTACTCTTTCTTAATTTGAGATCCAAATATTGTTTCATACCTTTTTTAATCTCAAAGACAAGATAATTATTTCCAAAACACCTAACCATATACAATGCTCTTTGACTTCTAATTGTCCCCTAAATCACCAAAGCAGTTGAATGTCTACAGCGCCATTTTGCATTACCTTCCTCGAGATGAGGATTGCTTGCTATAATGCACAATATCAGGAGTTGTTTCCCAAGAAGAAAGTATCAAATTAGATTAGTCAAGAAATTTTTGAACCTCACAATCTAAGAGGATCAGACTACACTAAATAACACCCATTGAATCTGAATGGGCCATCAACACTTCACATTGCATCTCAAAATATAAATTTTATCAAAACGAAGCCAAAAAATTAAAGGAATGGATACTACGATAGGAAAACTAAAAATGATCAAATTTTGCATTAATTTGCCCCTTTTTAGGAGATGAAATTAAAGTTCAAATGCCATACCAAGTACGATGGGACCATTTGAATCTAATGGAAAATCCAAAGAACCCCTTAAGTTATAGATACGAACAGATTTGGGAAGCATATCTCAAACCAAAAAGACAGATTCGTGATATAAAAGAAATCAAAGTTAAAATGTAAAGATATATATATATATATATATGTATAGATGAACGAAAAGATAAATAAATGAATGAACAACAATAATGCCATTACCAACAACGATAACGAAGACAACAAGATATCAACCACCAATCAGCCATAAGTTCAAGGAAATGCAATAATTCATCCCAGATAAGAATCAGAGAAGACGATTGAATTATATTTGTAAGAATGAGATCTGAGAGAGCAAAGGAGAGAAATTTTATTTCATGTTTTAATTACCGAATTGGACGAGGAAGTCGAAGAGGCGACGGACGTTGAGGGAGATGTGAGATATGAACTCCCGATTCTCCCAATCTGCTTGCACTGCTATCCCTACGTTCACCGCGTTCGTTATTCCCCCCGCTCTAGCCATTTTTTTCTATCACTACTACTAACTTTTTCTTTTTTGTTTTTTTATAGAGAGCTACCTCTGAGTTTGGGGAGAGAGAGAGAGAGGGAGAGAGAGAGAGGTTGCAGTAGTCATGTTCTTTTTTTGATCAACGGCTCGAAAAAAGTGATGGATGTCATGTGAGTGACTCAGCAGTCAGCAGCCTGATCTTTGAAGGCAAGCGCTCATTATGGGAAAAATTAGGGTAAAATACACCCCCTCTCTTTATATTTTATACTAAAATTTACTTTAATATTTATATTTTTAATTATAATAATTAAATTTTTAAAATTTTAATTTGTTACAATATTATATTTTGTAAGTTTTTTTATACAATTGATAAAAAAAATTTTGTGCGTCTCACGTGATTCTTTTTTAAATGTAAAAGTATATTTTCATATTAACTGATGTTACTTTTTTTTACAATTTTTGAACTTTTTTTTACATTAATTTCTCTAAAAAATTTTGCAGTTGTTTTATGTATAAAATAAAACTAGGATTGTAAATTATTCCCAAATCATCTCAAGTGAGGAAAGGTTAAAGACATTGAGTATGAAAATAGTTTGAGGATATATTTTTACTATTAAAAAAGGGTCACATGAAATGCACATGATTTTTAGCCATCAATTACACTAATTAAAGCTTATAGAGGGTGACAATATAATAAATTAAAAGTACAAAAATTTAATTGTTATACTTAAAAGTATAAGTCTTTAAGTAAAATTTAAAATATAAAGGTACAAAGTGTATTTTACCCGAAAAATTATTCGGTACCAGCACAGTATCATCCCATGGATGTGTTCTAGTTCCACATAGAGCAACACATGTTGCTAGCCAAACTTACACTATGTTATGGCAACCCAAGCACTAGCCCAAGCCTGGCTCTAGATCGGGCCTAACTTTAACCAGCCCATCCATTTTGCCCGAAAAATGATTCATAAATTTCATTTTTATTACTTTTTCAAATAAAAAATGGTTATATTAGTGGTTTCAATACATTTTTTTTTTTGTTTAAATTTAAGATCCAACTAACACTGCACTGTGTGCACTGTGAAAGGGAGAGAAGACTGAAGGATGAAGTGATACTCAAGAGAACCCCATAATTTGTCATTATTATTAATAATTTACAACATACAAAACAACTAGAAGTTTATGTGTACAGTTTATAATGTAAAAATAGTAGTTATTGTTTTATAACATATTAAAGAACATTGAACAAATATCAAAAGGAAACTAAACAACATCAACAAGAATGGTAAGATAGGTAAATATTCTCTGGATGATTTGCTGCCTTACACAAGGATTCCATTAATAACTATGGTTCAAGATTAAACTCTTAACCCCCACCGCCCCTTTCATAGCAATGACTTCTTACAAGTGCTAGTTGTTTGGTATCATTTAGGTGGTGGACAGCCTAGAACGTCCCAGTTTTTGTTGAACCTTATTAGGGATGTTTTAAAATAAATAAGGATTGTGTTTCTTTTGCAATAACATGGTCTGGCTTTCTCTTTAATTAATAAGAACATGTTCAAATCGCCCCTCTAATTGCGAATCAGATGCGAATGATGAAATCCCAAGTTGTACACGAACTCTTGTTGGCTTATGCTATGGAAATCCTTTGAACAATTACAGTAGGATGAAGTGTCAGTGAAACAACTCTAAAAAAGATTTTTTACAAAAACACTATTTCAATTTTGATTAATTACAAAAAATACTTCTTAAATTATGACTCAATATCGCTAAACCCCCTAAACATTAAAACTTAACATATTGACCATTTAAACTATCAATTAATACTTTTTGTTAGCAATTTATTAAGAAAGTGAATGAAAAATGAAATATCTAAATATAAGAGTAATCCAAGAGACATTTCAATCATTAAATAATTATTACAAAAAAAAGTCAATTTAAGTATAAAATTATACTTTTGCAAACATATATAAATCACAACTATTTTCAATTTACTCTCTTAACAGATTGCTAACATATTATTAACAGAAAATGGTGATGAGGATTCCCCGATCCGACTGGGAGCAACGCCCAGTGCACCCGGCCGTTCCATGACTGGGTCCTACTCCTTATCGTCCCCGCCTTTCAGAGCCGAGTGGATGCTCATAACTACTCTCTGATCGGTTTAGCACCCGACCAGCCCGATGGGGGCCCCCTTTCTGACACCGACCGCCCTGGCACGCATCAAGGGTATGGGCATGTACTAGCAACCAATCCCCACACCCTGACATCGCTCTGACACACGTCATCTTGGAGTGTGAGGATGGTCCACTCAAGTGCTCTGACACTGTTCTGGTCTTCCAACTAGAAGCCGGCATGTAGAAGAACCACTTACCCCCACCATGCAAGCATACAAGGAAAAACTTCGGCCCCTTCTTAGGGACGCAATACACACAACCCGGAAGATTTTCCTTCTCCCATGTTTAAACCCCCTTGAATCTAACTTGAACACTGGAGGGCCATCGGCTCCCATCAGACCGGTGGGTTTTAGCACAGGAGACCACCGGCTGACCCAGGAACAGTTCATCCCAGACCTGGGGGCAAGCCAACACGAGATTGCTGCTTCATCAGAAAATGTTGATTAATACAAATTGATAATTTAAGAAGTCAATATATCACATTTAGAATTTAGAGATATTTAATGATACTAAGTCATAGTTTATAGAGCGTTTTTGTAATTACTCCTTTCAATTTAGTTGTGTTCACTAGCTTTTCAGAACCAATAAAAAAGGAAGTCACCAATCCAGGGCCTCCTAAACTAACTTCCAGGAAATTCATCAGTGACATTTTCAAGCAGAGGCTGAGACTTGCAATAGCCCATTGTGCCTGAGCAGTGCCTCTGGAGAAGGTTCACGTCCACGGAATTCCACAAAGACCTGGACAAACCATGCAACAAAGTCAAGAACAAGAAGCTAAGCGAATAACAAATGTTTAGAAAGGACAATATTGAAGTTGGTAAATAACTAAGGGAGTTATGCACCAGTGAGAAAATTAGTGGGTATAGTGACGACAGTATAGGGCTTGGGCCATTTGAACATTTATCTCAATGAGCAAAAACAGAAGAACTTCAGTAGAAGAAAATGTGAAATCATGATATCTAACCTCCAATGGTGCTTTTCCACCACCGAGAGCAAGTATTGTTTCTCGGAACCTGTGCCCTGTTTCTTTCACAGCCTGTTGCAAGACAGAACTTGCCCTTAACAAATCATATATGAAATATGCTTTCATACCACAGAAACTCAAATCTGGAGAAACAAGTGAATCACAGCTGCTGACCAGCAATATAACAAAATGCATAAAATGTTCGCAGACCACATCATCAAAGTATCAGCATATTTGAGATGAATTAATGCAAGTGCATAGCAAGCCCATCTACAACCTACCAAGAAAAGAAGCAAATCTCTGCACCTGTAGTCCCCAACTATAAAACAAGAAAGACTTAGTGGCTACCTACCCAATCTCGTCAACTACTTCACCCACACTCTCAACTGCATACAAGGTCTCAAAATATCAGCGCACCTTCTCAATTTCCCAATCATGAACCAAACTCCAAAAACAAACATCTCAAACCACCATCAGCCACTGTGGCATCTCTTACCCTGGAAATTCCAATTAACAGAAGGAAAGTGTGGCCCTTCATCCATCCCCAACTAGTAAGTCGATCCATTTGCCCAACTATCCCACCCTCTTGAAATGCTGTTCCACAATCCCACCTCATAAGACAATACTGCGCCCAGTATGGTCCAATTACCTCAAGCACATCTACGTTTAGAAGCCACCACTCAGCTCCAAACTTTCCCTTCCAAGGCAATCTCCACAACCGTTTTCCCAACAAAGGGAGTATAATATGTCCTAGTTCACTGAATAGTACTTAAAATGCTGACCAACATATATCTATAATACTAGGCACAATTAACACAGAAGACGAAGCTCAACAAAGTCAAAATGCAAAACTTTTCTTTTCTTTCTTTAATTACTCACATATGTACATACTATATTTATACACCCTTATTCTATGTCTGTTCAACCATTTCTGTATCAAAAAGTGTCTTTTGCATGCTTGACTTGTTTGGACATGTGCATTGTGTTAAATTTACAAAAACATATTGGACAAGAACTGGTTGTGTCTGAAATGTTTCTGAGAATGCCATGTCCAGACCTGGTGGTAGGCACAGACAAAGGCTCTTCACAAGTGTTTGTGCTTCATGGTCTCCCAGTATTTGACCAAACAAACTTCATGCTTCCATCTAGCAACAGGATTTTGATAAAAAGAGAAGAAGCTCCAACAAAATTCAGCAAGACAGGGCCTCTCGCAGCCCTAGCGCGGAACATTCTGTCATACTAAACAACCCTCCAGCTTGAAGTAATTTTCCACTGGATTGTCCTCTTCCTCAACCTCTGGATTCAATAATTATATCTACAAGTAAGCATTTACGTTGATTTAAGTTGCTCATAACTAAACAACTAATTATTTCATGTCGAAGAGTTCATGGATTTGTTGACCCTAGTAACTAATAGGATAATTACAAAACATGTGCACTAGACAGCAACCGAAACGAAGAGTTGAAATTGGTATGGCAGAAGACCTAACTTCTGGCATATTTGCACATAGTCATTGCCCTCAAACTTTAACATGCATTCTCAAGGTTGGTAGCCCAAGTTTCAACCATAAGACCAACCAGTGACTCATCTACAAACAAAATGCCACATTCCACTATATATCTTATCAATACAGTAATGTTGAGCATTTCATCTCTATAAATTAATTACGACACTTGAATTGCCATGTAAATAAAAGTTACTTGTTATGGATTTCCCTTGCAATTTATAAAACAGTTTTCATATAATCTTTTTTTACCAATTCATTTTAAAGATTCTACAAAAACGTATAACTGACAAACACAAAAATACACAATTTGACTATTATGGTAGGGAGGACCATTAAATTCCTTGATCTATGGGACATTACCAATTCAACCCATACTACTCTTCCAAATTCAGCAAGAAAATATGCCATTCAGTCCACAAGGAGTTGAATGAAAAACAAATCAACCGAAGACTAACATGAGGTGAGTTAGTTCACCTTTCACACAAGTCGAACCAATAACCTTTCGTTTGACCTACTACAGGCAACGACATACTAAATCCCGTGATGCCACTCAACAAGTAGTGAAAGGGTACACAGTTAACTAGTTAAAGGAACTAAACTAAAAAAAGACGCAATGAGAAGAACATCTTGAGCTATTGAGAATTTGCATCACAAAATAATTGACATTAAAAATGTGCATCATGAAATGTCCTTTTCAATCATACTGAAGCAGTTGCAAAATCATTTCCAATGAAAATGATTGCCCAATTTAACAATCAGTAGGTTTAGAGAATGCACAATGAAAAATGTCCAATATATTTTGCATGTAACCACATATAATTGTATGCATGCTGGCAAAGGATCCATATTAATTGCAATGCATAAAGACAATGGATAATTAATGGAATAACAAAAAACCTCATTCCTTAGAATAAGTAGATTTATGATGTCACTAAGTAATTTCAATTATATATCTCTGTAATTATTTCAGTGATGGCTCCATTTCCAAGATGAGGTTGTCTGGTCAGTTGTAAGGGACACTAATTAGATCATTCAAAAGATGTCCAAATGCATAGCCATTTTATCGGAAGAATCTCATGGTACAGAAATCAATCATGTCCAGAATTTATTTCTTGAAGTTGAATTTACGAAAAATTGGAATGAAGAAGAAACTGTTTGAAAAGTAAAGGCTGTAGAAAACCCTGCTTTTGAACAGTGATAGACGGATATAAACGAAAAACAATTTGTTTGAAAAATCAAGTCAAAATAAAAAGCAATACTTCAAACAGCCTTCCCCATCATACCTTCTCATCATGTAATCCAGTATCCTCAAATGCTGAGAAAGCATCTGCAGACAACACCTCTGCCCACTGCAAAATTTGAATATTTTGCTATCAAAGACTATCAACAAAATAAAAGCCTCAACCAAGGTATACCTTAGTCAAAGAGAGGTCCCATTGTATAATTATTTCTACTTCAGTGAGCAATCATAATCCAGGCTTTATTACGGTTCTCACAAGACATATAAAGAACAGGAATTGGAAGAGTGACCATGTAAAGTGAAGATAATAGAGAGGGAGAGAGCGTAAACGATAACTAAGTAACCAAAAATGTCTGGCAACCTTCCCATTTCCACCCTCCACCATCCCCCCTCCTCCTTACAAAAAAATGAACAAAAAGGAACTCACAAAAAAAAATAATAAATAAATAAAAATATGAAACGCATGAGAAACAAATACCTTATAACTGTAGAATCCAGCAGCATATCCACCTGATAACGAAGGACACCCAGCCCCAGAGGACCAATAAGTTAGAAAAAAGTAAAATGAAAAAAGAAATATCATAGGCAGCTTGCAGCAAAACAAAATTAGATATATTGCTCAGAAACGAAGAAATTAAATTATTAGGAAGAGCAAACCGTCAAATATATGGGTAAAGCTGCAAAGAAATCTGTCCTCTGGCAATGGAGGGATCACTTGTGTGCTTTTACTAACCCTTTGATCCACATCATGGATCGATTCTGATCCACCAGGAACATACTTGGTATGCAACTCCAGATCAACATATGCAAGGCTCAACTACAAAACACAATAAGATGACAAGGAATTATAGATTTTACCATGTATCCGAGCTTCCAAATGCTGTTGAATTATCAAAGTCTTTCCCGCAAAGACAGACAACCAATTAAAACATGGCACCCAGGACAGTCAGTCAACTTAGAAACATAATGACTGGCCCAACTAAAGTCAGAACATACCATGACAGCATTTAATCGTAGTTTTGCTACAATTTGGAGAGAGAGAGAGAGAGAGAGAATAAGAAAAATCATCAACATCCATCAGTCCCCAGAAAACTTAACAGATATGTGGACACATACTTCAACTCAACAGCCATGTGAATCAAAGAAACCAGGACTCACCTTTTCAACCATCATTCGATTCAAAGTGACATAATATCTTCTGACTGTGGACGAGTGTAATACATTTGAAGTCTGAGCCTATTTACAATCTTTTTCTTCTGATGAGAATTAAGCACAGAAGTCACCATTTACCAATAATAGTCCTGTTGATTCTAGGTGCTGGATGGCAAGGACAAGGTACAGAATGAGCATCTGCTTTACTTGCATGAGGAGGCAGGAGTATATTTGAACCATAGTCTCACACCTGACTAATATAAAATTGAGAATTAGGGCCTCTTTACATCAAATATTCTTTGTATATCGCGGAAAACCTCTCTCACATCTGTTGCAAGAAACTCCCTGACCTCGGTGTGTGTGTGTGTCTCTCTCTCAAGAGTAATTTGCATTAACCTTTCCTAATTCCCCGACAATTACAACTACTATCACAGCTCTCGCCATATATGAATTACAAGGCACTCCCCTCTGATCTAGCTACAGCAGTGACCTCCCTTCCATGAAGCAACTGTTCATTTCAGAAACATAATTTGCTAATCTGAACTCCATATATATAACTTTTTTCTTACGATAAGCTTGTACATCATTATCACATGGAGACCGGTTAAATAAAACTCATAGGAAAATCCCACATTGGCCTAAATGAAATGCAAACTAATTACTGAAATCATATGATTCAGAATGCTAATCCAGAAATACAATAAAGAAAGAAACAGAAAAGCAAGCAGCGTGTTGCACTGACCTGAAGAAGACTCCGGGAGCCCGCACGATAAGTACGAGCTGCAAGGAGCTTCTTATATATGTCTTCGGGGAGACTCTCTCCAGTTTCATAGTGCTTTGCTATGCCCATCAAAGTATCCCTGCAGCACTTGGTGACAAAAGATAATGATATTATGATAATAGTAAATAATATACCATAAATTTGTCGCACTATATTTATACGACTCGAGAAAGAGAACACACTATAAAAGTAAATGTCCAGATGCAAGGATGATTTGTTCACCTATGCTCAAGAAAGACAGGAGTTTGCCACAAACCATAAAATGTGGGCTTCAAACACAGCTTTTGCATTCTTTTATTTTTAAGTAGTGCTATTATCACCAATGTATTTTATGGACAGCCCTTACCAAAAGATAAGGCAGTTGATAGTATACAACAACAACCCACTAGTTTGAAGTTCGCCAATTGTCAGTTAGTAAATTATTCTGTAAGTCCATGAAGAGTAGCATTTACTTTACCACTTGTTCTTTGTCTAAGCAATCAAATAAATTTTAATACAAAAAGTAATGGAAAAATACGAATACTAAAAAATTAAATGAGATTACGGTGAAGCAACATTACCTATGATAACACCAATTTTCCATGAATTGAGAGGGTAATTCAACAGCATCCCCCTCTATGCCTCGAATACCAGCAACCAGACCCTCATCCTGCTTCGTCAGCATATGCTGAAGTGCATGACCAAACTCATGGAAGACTGTCTCAACCTGCAAATAACATCAGCACTTGACAATTTAGAAAATAACATATTGCAGCAGTAATGTAAAAGAGGCAGAAGTTCTAAAAATCCTATTCAGGTAAAAGAAGTGCAATGCTCTCCTTGCAAGAAGCCCAGCAGATAGATTCCTGATTCATTCTAAAATATCTTATTTGTACAATAATCATGGAATCATTACAAAAGAAGCTTCTTAATTTAACTCCACAGGTGCCTTTGCTTTTTGGCATTCACAGGAAAAAAAATTTATCTCACTATACAAAATATGCAGATGGAAATGCAAGATAAAAGTAAAAACTCTTTAAGTATGTGTCAGTGTCACATAGTGATTAGAGAAAAAGGATTGGAAACTACACAGGCTGATGCAGCACGTTGGTTATATAATGGCTGAAGAATTACTATTAGTAGAAGGCAATTTCCAGGATGCAGTATTCAAAAACCAACATGTCTACATTATTTTAGGATGATTCAGAAAATACTGATGGCATTAAAAACTTTAGAAAAATGACAACCAGTTTCCACTCAAGTCGATTGGGTCTAGAAATCTAAGTGAAAACAAACTGAATCCATGCTTAATCACATGACTGGAGTATACTCAAGGAGTTATGAAATGGGTTGGCCCAGACCTATTTCCTTCAATCCGATGGCCAACCGATCAGATCCTACCGCTTCTTGCTTGTTCTAACCATCATACTAGGATTGTAAATAAATACTGTCTCTCTAGAATGAAACTGCTTTTGGCCTACATACAGCACAGACTCATATTCCAGATATTGAAACAACCAGGACGCAGAAACTTCAGATTCGAGCTGCAAATTGAATGGATAATGTTTTTGTCCATTCTGACTCAAAGGTCATCCAATTGGGGCCCTGGAGCTAAACAGCTTGAGCTGTTGCTTGCTACTCCAAATCATTTCCACTTCTAGTCATTTAAAGAACCCAAAATTCCAGTGACTTGAGCTAAAAGCTAACATGCTTACCTCACGGAATGTCATAAGACTTGGTTTGTCCCCCACTGGCGGCATTTGATTGCACACCATGTGAGCAACAGGCAACCTAGGAGAGCCACCATCTTGTGAAAATACACGACTTCGACCAACAACCTCATTCATCCATGCACCTCCCTGTTTTTCAGATGGACGAGAATATGGATCAAAATAGAAGTATGCAATTGGACTGCCTGAAGAATCATTGACACTGTAGAATCTCACATCCTTGTTCCAAACCTAAAAAGAGAGGGCATTGCAAAATGAGAATATGCAACCACCATCTGTATATCACAAAGCAAAAGGCCCAAAAAAAAATGTACAAGCAGCAACCAAGAAAAAGAAAGAAACTGAAATATATTACCGGAGCTAAACCATCAGCTGGTTCAATTCCAATCCCAAAGAGCATCTTTGCAAGGTTGAAAAGGCCATCCATAACTTTAGGCAATGAGAAATATGGGCGTAATTCTTCCTATATAATTTAAACCAGAAAACCATAAGTTCCTCCTTGCAACACGTAGAGGTCCTGTATGCAGGGACGAGGCAATATTTAAGATTTAAGAGGATAAAGTAAAAATTTCAATCAACTCCAGTAAGAGATTATAGCAAGGCCAACCAATAGCTCCCGTTCAATCCATGCCACCATTGCAAAGAGTCACAAGCTAAAATTGCAAAAAAAAAAAGAAAAAAAAGGTTGTGCACACGGTTGAGATCCAAAGCCGAAACTGATGGCAGGACAGGTCCCAAGAGAAACCGCAGATTCAAAAGCAACAGTTTAGAAGTCATGCACAGAGGACCAACACTGTTGGCATATGTTGGCCAAAGTAGTGTAGATCAAAGACCCTCAAAACATCTATTCAGTGACAACTCCAACGTGCCCAAGGTTATATGCTTGAAAAATAAATTGCTTACTAGTGAAGCTGTTACTATAATACCAATATCTAGAAGTAAACGATTTTGAACTTTGGAGAGACTCAAAGATTTGAGTTGCGGCAAGCAATAAAATTTTCATTTGTTTCCATTGAAATGCCTGAAACGTATCTATTTTCTAAGAGACTAAAATGAAACAATATTGGAATAATGAAATTCTATTGTTTCTATCAAAACACACCGGAGTATAGAGAAATGCACCAAAACAAAACACTATATATTGAAACAATAAGTTATGTTGACACGAATTTAGAACCTTTCATAAATGTTGTACAATTTTTATTGAGAAAAATACAAAAGATTTTATTTTACTATATTAATATATGTAACTTCTGAAATATTTTCAAAACATCCCGAAAGGTTTTTGTTTCCGTGCCAATCAAATCATCACATCAAAATGAATTTTTGATCCTTGCCACTAGCTCTGTGCATGGTAGTGGCATGAGGCGCTTCTATGGTGAAGGGAGGCTTGGCTAAGGGAGGTGGAATCCTGGTGACAATTTTAATTCAAAACCTCAGTGGAGAACAGATAGCCAGGTAATACATGGCAGGGCATGAGGAAGCTGCATGGCAATCAGAAATCGGGCATGGGGTCTCAGACAGATCATTGTGGTTGGAGCTCAAACTGGAAGGGTAGTGGGCTTTATTAAAAAGGGTGCGGCTCAGTTCTGTTGAGAAGCGGAGAAAATGGACATAAGTTAAAATTTAATTGGGTTATAGTTAAAAACTAGTAGAGGTGAGAAGGCCGCTGATTCTGTGCTGGATCAAGAAGCAAACAACTATGGATGAAGACCCAAGTATGGCTATGACTCAAAGAAGGTGAGTAATGTTCATAGGCGTAGAGGTCTGGTCCAAGCCTGCTAGGGCATACTTGACAGCCTGCTGGGGTTTTCAGCTCGGGATCTTGAGGGCTTTCATCGGAATTGAGTCCTAGAGGAAGCAGGGCCCACGTTTTAAGCCCTAATCCAGTGAGGAACAGACCTAGGGGTTGTTCCACTCTTGTCGGTGGAAAAAATTGAAGCACATCTACTGAGGCTCTTTCAAACAGAAGCCAGCGGAAGGGGGATCAAGTCAGCTGATGCTGAGGGAGGTAGGTGAAAGTCAAAGGAGTGGTGTTGAGTCAACAGTAATGGTGCTTGGGGAAGATTCAAATTGTGAGCCAAAGAGGTTTATGCAGGTGACTGTATGTCACAGGGCAATCAAAGGCTGGGTGGAGACAGAGGGACTGCAGCTTTTAGTTTTATCTCTTTTATTTAGCGAAGAGGTCTAGTGTTGTTCACTTTTGTTTTGAGTGCACTCCAGTATGTCTCTTTTATTTAGCAAAGTCAAACCTGATGTGTGCAACCCATGTTAGTTGCATGACTCTTTAACCTTTTTCAAAGTTTTGGCAAGTTAGAGGCATGTCGGTAATATGTCCAAGCTTGTCAAAGCAAAGTCGAGCCTAACAAGAACCCACTCCTCTCTAGAAGAGTCGACACTACTTAGCTTATACTAAACATCAACCAGTGCTGAAAAAATTAGCTTTGAGGTGAGATGTAATCAAGGATAAGAATTTAACTGACATGCAGAAATGCATGTTAAATGTACCTTGAGTGGGGTTCAATTGTCATTAATAGTTGTTAAATAAACAGGTTGACAAATAGCAATCTTGATTCATAATTCTCCTTTCTATTGGGCCATGATGCAACCAAAGCTACAACAGCAAACTTAGGGCCAAAACAACAGGTCCTAAAATAACAATGGGAATAAAAAAAAGAAAGAAACAAAGCTTGTGACACACCCAAACTACCTTTGGTTCTCCTTCAAGACAACTTTTCTTTCTGGTACCCATTTCAAGAATTTATGACTTTATAAAGCCCCCTGAACAAAAATTAAGCATGACAAATATCATAGAAGCATAGTATTTTATATATTTTCTTTATTAAAGGTTTTATTAATTTGAAAAACAAAGTCGACCATCCAAAAGAACTTAGGGTAGTAGGGTTCACACAAGTTTGTGCTCACATCCTTGATTTGATTTATTTAAGGTGATATTGAAAGGAAAATGTAAATGAATTATAATAGCACAACAAAATAGAGTAAGTGTCACAGATCACATCAAACTTGTAGACACGAATTTCAACATAATATGGAATGTGTGAGTGTGTGTGTGTGTGTGAGAGAGAGAGAGAGAGAGAGAAACCCAACCTCATTTATTTCATACTTTGACTCACGAAGCCTCTCGCTCCAGAATGCGATGTCCCAATTGCTCAAATCATTAGCTTCAGGGGCACCTTGAGTTTGGCAAAACTGTTTGAGGTCTTCCATATCTACAAAAATTAAAACAAAGATCAGGTTCCATCCAACTTAATGGATTTATGCTTGAAAACAGTTGTACTATGAAAGAAGAATTAGCATTTAAATTCAAAAATAAAAATACAAAAAAAGAAACAATCCAGATAAATGGGACTAAGAAAGCTTTGAATTCACTCCAGAACAATAGCAAAACATTGCACAGATAAACCAAGACAAGCTTAGTTTTCATGTTTCTAAAGAATGCCTATTCAAAATTATTTGGTGGCATCATATATTTGAGAATTTTATTGCTGCCATAATTAAGAACTATTGTGGTGTTCTTAAAATGTTAAAATACTAAAATTTATTCTACAAGAAGACCATCAGAATATTAGTCAGTGGAGCAAATGAAACCCAACTATAAAACAAATGTGAAGCTTCAAATATCTACGAGTGGCATTCAACTTTCTCTTTTTCTCTGGCCACTCATTAAGTCATTTAGGATCTACAAAGGAATATACCATGAAATTGTACCAAACAAAATACCTTGGACAGCAGCATCCCAAGAAGCACTTCGAAGATTTTCTAGGAGCTCTTCTGCTTTATCAACAGTTGCCATTTTGGTAGCCATGCTTACCTGATAATACCACCACAGTAAGACTATGAAAAAGAAACATATTCTACAAAATAATGAGTCATACCTCAGCATAATTATTGTAGCCAAGAAGCCCAGCCATTTCCAACCTAAGCTTCAAAATTTGGTCAACAATTCCAGTATTGTCTAGATCTCCACTAGAAGCACGGGTTACATAAGCACGATATACTTCCTCACGCAAAGCTCGGTTTCGAGAATGTTGCATCACAGACATGAAACTTGGATCATCCAAGGTAATCACCCATGGCCCGTTTTCAGCTGTAGCGTTTTCATGGCCCTAGGGTAGTTGATTGAGATGCAAGATGCATGAAGTGATTATAGACAAGAGGAAAGACAAATGAACCAGAGCAGTAACAAGAAAAAATGCACGTCAGAAATCAATGGCAAATACCTTTGATATAGCTGTTTGTGCAGCCAATCCTAGAGCAGTAGCTGGGAGTCCTTCGATCTCCTTCTTATCTATTATTAATTTTTCAAACTTCTTTGTTGCATCCAAAACATTCTCCCCAAACTTCTGAGATAGTCGCGCCAACTCCTGTAAATCAGCTCACGGTGAAAGGGCAAGCAATTGGCAACTGAGAACTAAGCAGAAGGCAAAAATCAGATTGCCAACGACTTTTATTTGGTCAAAGAAATTATTTTAATTCCTATGACATCCATCTATTTGAAACTTATCCACAACAAAGAGGGATCGATGCAGGTCTCTACAAAGTTCATTGTGAACATTTCTTCAGACATGAATGAGGATCGTAAATGAATAATACCATGTTTCCTATTCACTCCTCACTGTTAACCATCAACAAGCAATGTTAAGGTCTTCAAACTAAATCGGGAATAACCCACACTCATCCCCTAGACCTCCTTTCTCTTAATAGGGTTTCAAAACATTAAATAGACGATTGCAAAATTTGCAAAGAATTGAACAAAAGGCCTCCCTGATTTAACTGACAACTTACTTTGATGTACTACAACATATGTTAGGATAGACAAGCATGTGTTAGACAGAAATACAAATGGGGATAGGCCTTCCTTTTCCAATTCATAATAAGCAATTCAATATCTATTGACCTCAGTTGAATCTGATTCTTATTATTTATAACCAATTCTTGGAGTTTGTGTCTCATGTTGTTACGCTAAGATAAAACTGACAAGCATTTTCATTGTTTATATATTCATTACTTAAATTCGACATACCATGCCTGTTTCTGTAATTTCTGCCCTCTGGAATGGATCTGTTAAATATTAAGTATGGGTAATCGTAGAATTATCCAATTGGGGTGGAAAACGTTTGATTTTGTTGAGGAACAAACGGAGAAGAAGTTGGGTCTGCGTCTGGTGGAGAGAGGCAGAGCCATTCAGAAGCAACTAATTTTATTGGGGGCCGAGATTTCATGGGTTGGGGAGGTGATGAGAAAGGCGGGTTTCAAAATCCTGTGCAACATGCTCTTAGGAAGCCTTCAAGGGGGATGCAGAGTGATCGAGTGCCATCTCAGATCCAATAACGAAGGACGTTTCCTGGAGATCAGCGCTACGGGACTGGGCAGAGGAGAAGTGATTAGAGTGCCGGAGATAAGCGCCAAGGGGGGCTGGGATGTTTTTGCCATGTTCTTGAAAAAGTTCAGGCCTTTGTCTTCACACAGTAAAGATCGATCAGCAGTGCTGAGTGATGATCAGAGACGAGGTTCCTGGGCTCCAATGGAAAGTGTTACAGAGGGTAATGTCATCGAGGTGTGCCCTCTGGTGTGTGATGAATATTTGGCATCTCTGATGAGATGTCTGATTGGGCAGCTGTTAGGGTTTACTGAAGCAGTTCCAGATGCAGTGTCAGTACAATTGTGGGTTGATCGGTTGTGGGGCAGAGAGGCAGGGATCAAGGTACATGATGGCGCGGGGGCTTATTATTTATTCCAGTTCCCATCCACAGAGGAGGCAGAGACGAAAATGGAAAAGGTTCGGTATTTTGATGGCCACCCACTGGCTTTGGAGAGATGGGATTCAAGAGCATGCTGCTATAGTAGTACTGATTTTTGAAAGGAGATCTGTATTCGGGTTTTGGGTTTCCCTTTGCATATATGGGATCTTTCCTTTTTCAAATCGATAGGCAATTTTTGTGGGGGTTTCATTGGAATTGATAAGGATACGGCGGAGCAACGCCATACAAGATGGAGGTGAAGGTCAGGGCAACTCAAAGTGCAGAAGTCATTGCAGAAAGCAGGGCCTAAAGTGCAGTCCAGAAGAAGGGAACTGGAAGGTACCCACGAGCACACAGCGCCGGGGGCGAAGAGGAAGGAAGCGCGTGATGTTGCCGATGCAGAGGCGCATCGAGAGAGGCAGATTGTTAACCAAGGGAAAGATGCAGAGGCTTCAAAGGCTGTTGATGGCTATGAGAAGTCTGTTTTGGGGAATGCTAAGGAGAACAGGTGGACGGTGGTGATGACTCCACAGGCACACAGCAACACCTGGGTGTTTTCAATGGATTGCATTTCTCAGAGTCGGGGACGAGTGAGAATCTGAATGTCGTTTTTAATTGTTCACCTTTGGCAACATTGGCACCAGATGATTCAAGGCCAAATACAAATGAGACTTTACGGTTGGATGAGGGCAGTTCTGAATGGTCAGCATGGGATGCAGACATACTGGATTCTTTTAGTACTTTTCTGAGATTTTCTTGTGAAGGTTATGAGCAGGAAGCATTCAGATTCCTACACGTCATAGAACAAAGATGCAGAGAACAGACGAAGCAAACGGAAATACATTGGAAAGGGGGGATGACAACCAGAACTGACAGGGAATTGAAAAATCTGCAATGTTCAGTCAACTATGATGTTTCGAAGGATGGGTTGAGGGCTGGTGTTACTGTGGTTAGAAGAGGTAGGGAGTTAGTAGTGTTATCTCAATGAAGTTTAAAATATTAAGCTGGAATGTGAGAGGAATAAATGACCCGGATAAAAGGAAGGTGGTAAACTCTATGTTATTGAATTGGAAGGTGGACCTAGTCTGTTTGCAAGAAACAAAGATGGAGATGATTGATTTGATGTGGTGCGTTCGTTGTGGAAAAGTAAGTTCGTGAACTGGAGTGTCTTGGGTTTTAGTGGGGCTGCTGGTGGAATTATTGTGATCTGGGATAACAGAATTATGAGAAAGAGGGATGAAGTTATAGGGGCTCACTCTGTCTCTATACTGTTTGAAGCTGTTGATGATGGTTTTTTATGGACTTTCTCAGGTGTGTAGAGTCCGGTTTTGGATTCTGTATGAGGTATTCTGTGGGAGGAACTGACATCTGTTTAAAATAGGTGGCAACATCCATGGTGTGTAGGAGGAGATTTTAATGTTATCAGGTTCCTGGGGAGAGGAATGGTTGTATGCATATTAATCCTGCAATGAAGGAATTTTCAGATTTCATGAATGATAATGGGCTTATGGATTTACCCTTGGAATGAGCCAGGTTTACCTTTTGCGACAACAGAGATGCGCCTGCTCTTTCTAGGATAAACCGCTTTCTAATTACGGCTGACTGGGAAGAACATTTCTCCACTGTTTTGCAGAGTGCGTATCCTCGGCCGGTCTCTGATCATGTCCCAATTGTTCTGGATTGTGGGGGAATATGTAATGGCAAAAGTCCCTTTCACTTTGAAAATATGTGGTTGAAGGAGGAAGGTTTTATTGATTTAGTGAAACAGTGGTGGAGGTCTTATCAAGTGCAGGGCTATCCTAGTTTTATCTTGGTGAAAAAATTAAACCTTTCAAAAACTGATCTCAAAAAATGGAATACTGAGGTGTTTGGCAATACAATAGTTAGAAAGGGCAGATGTTTACAAGTAATTAAGGATATTGACAGTTTGGAAGGGGAGAGGGCTTTACTCCACGAAGAAGTTCTGCAACGGGAAGCTGCGAAAGGGGAAGATCGCAAGCTCTCTTCAAGCGTCTGATGGCTCAAGTTCTTTCATCTACTATTTGCTCCTATTCCCAATTTCTATCCACTTAATCTTATTTTGCTCACACAGGTATTCTCAGCCTAATTGCAATTTAACTGCCTTCTTCTAATGTTCCTTGATTATCGATTAATCATGTTCCTCTGTATTTGATTCTTACTTGACATGTTCTGGTAAGGATGGGCAGTAATGCTCTTATGGATGAAATTAGCTGGCGTCAAAAGGCAAGGTCGTTATGGTTGAAAGAGGGTAATAACAATACAAAAATTTTCATAGAATGGCTAACGCTCATCGGAGGAATAACTATATCAGTTGCTTGCTGGTTGATAACGAAGAGTTGAGGAATGAGGCTAAGATTAGTGAGGAGGTGGTAGGATTCTACAAAGCTTTATATTCAGAGTCAAGTGGCCGAAAACCTGGGTTAGATGGTTTGGAGTTTTCTGAACTGGAGGAGGTAGATAGGGTCTTTTTAGAGACCCCTTTCACTGATGAAGAAGTGTTATTAGCTCTCAAAGAATGTAATGGTGATAAAGCTCTAGGGTCTGATGGTTTTACCAAGGCTTTTTTACAAGCAGGATGGCATCTTTTGAGGGGCGATATTATGGCCATGATGCATTATTTTTTTGTGAATGAATCTTTTAAGAGTTTGAATGCAACCTTTATTATTCTTATTCCAAAGAAGAGTGGAGCAAGGGAGCAGATGGATTTTCGACCTATCAGCCTTGTTGGTAGTATATACAAACTTGTGGCTAAGGTACTGGCTCTTAGGCTCAAAAAGGTGATTGGCACAGTGATTTTTGATTCTCAGAATGCCTTTGTGAGGGGCCGTCAAATTTTGGATGCGGTTCTTGTGGTTAATGAGGCAATCGATTCGAGATTGAGGAGTGGGGTTCCAGGTATGTTGTGTAAACTTGATATTGAAAAGGCTTATGATCATGTTTGTTGAGACTTTCTTATCTACTTATTGGACAGGATGGGGTTTGGGGGGGCAATGGCAGAACTGGATCAAATTTTGTATCTCTTCTGTTCAGTTTTCTGCTACGGTGAATGGCTCTTTGACGGATTTTTTTGATAGTTCTAGGGGATTAAGAGAAGGAAACCCTTTATCGCCATATCTCTTTATCATTGTCATGGAGGCTTTTAATAGAATGTTAAAGCAAGTCGTTGATGGGGAGTGATTGGTTATTTTCAATTGGGGAGAATTGGAGAGAATATGGTTCCAATTTCTCATTTGCTTTTTGTCAATGATACACTCATTTTTTGTGATGCTAGTGAGGAACAACTGAGGTACCTACGTTGTATTCTTATTTGTTTTGAGGTTATTACAAGGCTTAAAGTGAACGCGGGTAAAAGTGAATTAATTCCAGTGAGAGATGTGGGGAATATATCGATTTTAGTAGATTGTTTGAGCTTTAAGGTGGGAGCTCTTCCTACTATTTTTTTGGGTTTGCCTCTTGGCTTTTCTTTCAAAACTACGTTAGTTTGGGATGGTATTGTTGAGAGAATGGAAACGAGACTTGCTTTTTGGAAAAGGCAGTATCTCTCAAAAGGCGGTAAATTGACTTCGATTAAAGTTACCTTATCTAGTCTACCAACCTATTTCATGTCTCTTTTCACTGTTCCAGCATCAGTGGTGGATAGAATGGAGAAGCTGCAAAGAGATTTTTTGGGGTGTGGTTTGGGAGATGAGTTCAAATATCATCTTGTGGCTTGGAATAAAGTTTGTGCTTCTTTTAAAGATGGGGGTTTGGGTATTTTTCATCTTTTCCGTTTTAACCAAGCACTCTTGGGTAAGTAGTTGTGGAGATTTGCTATGGAGGATGGGCAGTTATGGAAGTAAGTGATTCAAAGTAAATATGGTTTGGGGGTTGATGGCTGGTCTTCTAGCCGAATTAAGAATACATATGGGGTTAGTTTGTGAAAAGGAATTAGAAATGGTTGGGAGGATTTTTCACATTATGTTAGCTTTGCTATTGGTGATGGGACACGAGTCCAATTTTGGCATGATCTTTGGGGCAAAGATGTCCAGCCGTCAGTTGTTTTTCTGAGTTTGTTTGCAATTGCGAGGGATAAGGAAGTTCTGGTTTCAGAGTATTTGAAGGTTACTAATAATGTGGTGGCGTGAGAACCCCTTTGCATTAGGGCGATTCAAGATTGGGAATTTGAGAGGGTAGTTGATTTTTTTGAGCCTTTATATAAAGTGAACATTAATCATGAAGGTGTGGATCTATTGATTTGGGCAGGTAATAAAGGGAATTTCATTGTTCGGTCCTATTGTGATTATCTCAATAACGGGCAGATGTGATCGTTTCCATGGAAGGCCATTTGGAAGTTGGGGGCTCCTTCAATGGTGGGGTTTTTTGTGTGGACGACAGCTCTAGATGCTATTCTTACAACTAACAATTTAGGGAAAAGGGGTTATATGCTTCCTAATCGGTGTTGTATGTGTTATCGAGCTGAGGAGATGGTTAATCATTTGCTTCTCCATTGTGATGTAGCGGGCCAATTTTGGCATATGGTATTTTCTATTTTTGGGATTAGTTGGGTTATGCTAGATTCTGTGGTATCTTTATATGAATCTTGATCTACAGGTTATAGAGATCGTATTAAAAAGAAGACATAGGTGTTGGTTCCACTGTGAGTTATGTGGTGCATTTGGAAGGAGTGCAATAAGAGAACTTTTAAGGATGTTGTTTTACCAGTCTATAGACTAAAGGCTATGTTATTGCATACTTTTCATTTTTGGGTTTCTGGGCATATAGTGATTCTTCTCTTGCTTTGACAGATTTTATAGGTGATCTCCATTTTGGGAGGAGGATTTAGGGGTTTCTTGTTTTTGTATACATCTTATATGCTTTAAGAGGCATTGATTTTCTATAAATGATCTTTACTTATCAAAAAAAAAAAAGAAGCTCTCCACATATTTGCAAATGTGTTTTGTGATGGATGCCATGAGCTACTTCATTTGTGTAAATGTGTCATAAAATGTACAAAACGAAATACCTAACATAGATGTAAATATGCATTACTGGTGGAAATTTACTATAAAAAGTATGATGGATGCATATAATGTTCAAAATAGCACATGAAAAATTTCCTCATTCACATCATTGAGCAACAGGAAAGCATACCTGTTGAATTTTGTTAAATTGGTCTCTTTTGTCATCTTCAAGATATACACCATTAAGAATTGCCCACTCTATTTGAGCTGCACATGTACACGAGTACTTGTGATGTCAAACTCAGGATTCAATAAACAGTGTAGACACAAGTACTTGGGATATCAAGCTCAAGTATTCACTAAAAAAGTTCCTGCAACGTTAGATAAAAAGAATAAAACACAATGCATAAGATGCATGTTGCAAGTAGTGTAACTTCTTGCACAAGAACTAGCTCAATAGGGTTTAGTTACTTGAAATAGGAAGTCACTACCTTATATCTTAATGCAACATTTTTGTGCAAAAAATTCTAATCCAAAACCTTCAGAAGTAAGGATTTGAGGGCAAACATACCAAATAATGTACAAGAAGAAAAAGTTTTTTCTCCTGACATGTAGAAGTTTCTACTATAAAAGTAAGGATACAGTTAAAAGCATATGCAAAATAGCACACAGGAAAAAAGGAAAGGACATGCTTACCCCTTCCAGTCAGGGCTCTTCTCTCCCTCCTTCCACTGTATTATAATTAAAGAAATGTAAAGGGGCATTCATAAATTAAACAGCCAAAATTCTTCAAGTACTGTATATGTGGGTAACATCCAGGTAATCTCTCTCTCTCTCTCTCTCTCTCTCTCTCTCTTCTCTATATATAATATATATATATATATGTATATCGTAGTTGTCAATACGAGAAACAACTCGTGAATTGAAAATTTCTTTGTTTGAACCATAAATCGAATCAAATCATGAATTGTAAGATTTAGTAACACATTTAAAATGATATATATGGGCAAATGCAATGATTATGGGTGTGATGTGTACAACGATCAAAATCTCGTTTCGAATGGTTGTTTTGGTGGGCTCAGAAACGGAAACATTGCAGAAACGTTTCGGAAATATGATAGAAATAGAGAAAAAATAGGAAATATAAAGAAACATGTGAAAACATAACTTGATGTTTATTAATATATAATTTTAATGCTAATATGACAATAATGGAACATGTTTAAGGGGTATATATTCATTAGACTACAGAAATAGAAATAGAATTGAGTAGTAAGTAGTAAGTGATAATGTAAATGCAAAAATAGACAATAAATGAGCAAAATTAAATATAAATTATATGTTCAATGTTTTTTTTTATATTCAAAATATTTGTTTCAATTATTCCCTCTTAGCCTAAGTGTGTAAGTGGGAGAGATTTTTTTAAAAAAAATTAATTTTTTTTAACATATCAAAATTTAAAAAGTTTAATAAAAAAGATAATAATATTTATAAATGATAATGTTTATATTTGTTAAACCTATAACTTATTATCATTTATAATATTATAGGTATATATAATGTTTATAAATATGTTTTTAACATAAAATTTATATTTTACTCTAATTCAAATTAATAATAATGTTATAATATTTATATTTGTTAAACCTATAACTTATTATAATTTATAATATTATAAGTATATATAGTTTTTACTCAATAGCTGAAAAGGTCAAAGCCCCTTTTAAACATATTAATTATAACTTAACATAAATTAAAAAAAATGAACACAAAAAAAAATCTTAATCTAAAATCTAAATCTAATTTATCTAAATGGCCGAAGGACCCTTGACCAATCTGGCTTCCACTATTAACTACCGCACGAAGAGAGAGGGAGGGGAAAGTTGCAAGCAGAGTCACAGAAAAGAGAGAGAGAGAGAGAGAGAGAGAGAGAGAGAGAGAGAGAGGGGGGGGGGGGGGGGGATTGGAAGAGAAAGAGATCTGTGGAAGAGGAGGGAGAAGAAGAGAGAGGAAGAGATTCAAGAAGGGGGGAGAAGAAGATTGCAGCCAAGAATAAGAGGATGAAGAAGATGTACCTGAGTAAGTCTTCTACCTTTGGCTTCTTCCTCTTTCTGTAGTTTTTTCTCAGATTTTATGGCTTTTTTGAATTTTTTTTTATTTGATTTGTCATCTTTGTCTTCTATCTCTTTTTCTCCTCTCAAATTCTCAATCAATTCTTGGGCTTTCTGTAGCAAAGCTGCCACTTCCACTCCACCAATTTGCTTTGACACTTGACACTGTTTCAACCGAAACTTTGTGTTTCGTACAAAACACACCAAAACATATTGGTTTCGTTCACACCCATGGAATTTCATAATTCTTTCGTTGTTTCGCTTCGGTGGCTAGGGAAACAGAATTGTTTCAGCTGTTTCGTTGGAAATGAAACGAAATTTTGATCTTTGGATGTGTACCCTATGAGAAATACGATAATCACTCGCCAATTGTCGAACCAAAGAGCAAAATTGAGAGAGTTAATGGCAGCCAAAGAGGGAGGGCAGTGAACCAGTCCATTGGACAACTTGTGGTATAGATATTTGATGATTAAAGGATGATGGCGTCCTTTATATAGGCGATTGGGCATAGGAGGGAGAGCCAACCCATGATGGGTTTGATTGCTCTTCCCTCTATGTCACCAGAGGTTAGCCCTGCAATTGAGATCTTCAAAGGCAGGTAGGATTCAACTTCAGTGGTACAAAGCTGATACGCATTAAATTCTTTTTGTCTTCTCCTTCATGATGTCTTTGTTTATGTGTGTTTCAATGCAATTGGTGATCTCTCTCTCGTAAGATGAGCCAAGGGACAAATGAGAGGGTGTCTAGAACCTCGATGAACCCATTAACCCTAGCCTCAAGACCAAAAGCCCCTTATGGTTCCAATTCGGGTCATGACTTCCAGGATATGCCATGACCAAGCGACACTCGAGCGGTAAATCCCTAGTCTCTGCTCAAGACCCAAGGAGTGAAGTAGACTTAACTAATGGAGATATGCACCTGTAGAAGTGGCCCAAGGGTGAGGAAGAGAGTCCCTTAGAGAGTTCATTAAGAGAGTCCCTTGCAAAGGTCCCTTGGCTAGGAGGAGGTCTAGGTGCCCCACTCAAGAGACTTTGAAGCTTCCCACTAGTCAATTTTTTGGATTAAGGCATTGCATACATTAGTCTAATCCGATTTGACATGTTGATGTCTTCCCGACTTGGGTGGCCAGTGTAGGAAATGATGTGGCGCGTTTGGCCACGTGGGTGATTAAATTTTTTTTTAAAAAAAAGTATACAACTTGAAATTAAATTTTATTTTAAATATGAAGAATTAGTATATATAAATGCAAAACTCATTGTGAATGGTAACCACGTGGTCTCATCCTACTATGCCCTGGGCCTTTTGTTCTTTTAACGTAAAAGTTGGACGACCATTTGTCAAGGCCTAGGAATCTAATGGACATCTCAGCGGTGGGATTGAATGCCTGCATCACATAGGAATTCCATTTCAATGCCCCCCCCCTCCCCCCCCAAAAAAAAAGAAAACATAAAGGGGAGCTCTTGCTTCCAAGCCACTGCACTAGATGCGCATGTAGTCGTAGTAGTCGGCCCAGAATGCCTCTGTTCTATACTAAAATACTACTTCGGATGAATGGGGAATTACGTCGCTCTTTGATCTGCAGAATAAGGCCTACGAGCTCTTTGTTTTATGGCAGAGATCTCTCCACACCAAGGAACCAAATCACAAATGGATCAAAGCCTCCTTTTCCTTCACAATGTACATGCTGCATTTTTTCCATTATCTTCATAATTAATTGCGGTCGACCACAATTTTTGGATGGGTGTCCAACATGAACATGATACCTGTTTAGAAGTTCCAATGCTTTTTAGCAATGGAGACTACATACATTAGTAAGGGAGCTCTCTGGAAAGTATGATGGTTTCCAAAATAGCGCTAGGTCACCAAAGATAGTCTAGGTAAGAATGGAGGCGGTCTTGGAGTGAGAAAGAGGGAGAGGATAATGGAGGTCTGGAAAATGGATAAATAAAACCTCTAGGTGAAGACTAAGGGTATGGTCATCGTGCATGGATGAAAGAGGTCTCCTATTTATCAAAGGGTTGAGCCATGGTCACATGGTGCCCGAGTGAGCACAAAGGGTGAAGTGGCTCCATCTGTTTGGCCAATCAAGAGGTAGCAACCACTACTGATAGTGGCATCGAAACTCTCAGAGGCCCCAATGCAACAACTGCAATGGTGATCGGCCATGCTCCTTGGGTACAATCAGGTATGGAACACGTCATGTGTCTATACAGTACCAGGGATTGTCTTCTTATAAAGATCCCTCTCTCTCATAGTGGTTAAAGTGTAGATCCTCTAAGGGGGAGTGGGGGAATGGGACATAAATACCTTGACGAACCCCTCAACTCTAACCAACTAATTACAAGAGCTTAATGATCCTACGCGAAGGCCATGGGGTCACTTGGGCACCCTTTAACCGAACACCAAACCCAATGGAGTTCCTAAGCCATACTCTTGACCTAGTGTCACGGGCTGGCAGGCCGGGCACCACACGGTGACAGTAATGCGACCTGCCATGATCATATGCAGCGGAATACACCCGTGAGGCGACTATGCTCCAAGCAATAGTCCTGCCAAACTCAAACACCAAGGCATAAGATTATGCGCTTGTCCAGGATCCATCCGTAATGCCCCGCATAACTCTTTAAGCACGGACCTCTGATGCTCAAGCCATAAGGCAACCCAAGTTATAGGCGATAGCAACGCCATACTCAAATGCGCGCACACACGACAAGTAATGTGCTTAGCGCCAGTCCCTCTCGCAACACAAGCCAAATGGCCATGTGCAACTAGATATGCGCGCATCAGCCAAGCATCACCTGTTAGGCATAACGCCTCCATCCTTGAAGCTCTTAGCGCCCCGCGTCAAGGTTGCCCTCAAGGAAGGCACCACCGAATAGCAACTGTTAAGCCCACAGCACAGTGCCCCGCAACACCAATGCTAGCCAAACCAAGCGACCGTGTGCACAAGCGTGAACCCAATGCGCAAGTGCACACGAGACACACGGCATGCAAGTGTGCACACCGAGGTCCAATCCGTCATGGACATAAGCCCCACCACTTTATAATTATGGCGTAGCGGGTGCGAATGCCACAACCCCATCCTCGACGCTAATGCCCAACATTTGCCCCACCGGGCACAATGCCGCCCATGTAGCCCCTTGACTAGCATGAGGACTGTAGCCACGTGCCACAGCCGGCCCCCAAGTCTCGCCCACTCCCTTGGGGGACTCACTTGAATGCTGTCCCTTTCGGTAGCACCAGGGGTTATAGAGTCAACACCATGCCCCCCCTTATAATAGCATTCTGAGCCATCTCCAAACTGATAGGAAGAAACATCCTACCCCCTCGAGGAGTCATAATCCATAAATCCAATAAATATGAAAAATACAAATTACGAGATTGCCATGCCACCGGTCAATCATGCTCAGACATGCCCCACGCCAAGGTCCCTCGCGGCCCTCGACGTGCCACAGGTGGCAACCTGTGACACCTAGGCTGGCGTAGAAGCATGAAGGTGTTATATGGAGAACTAAGCTTAAACCATAAGAGGAGCACACTAGGGTAGAGAACTGCTTGGCCAAATTGAGGAAAGGACAAGCACACATATCACAAGAAGATATAGGCAGGCTCAGGTAGAGGACTAGTCTGACGAGCGAAGGAGAATCGAGTATGCCTAGGGCCTCTTAGAGATTGCCCCAAGTGCCTTGGCTCATGTCTAAGACACCACGTACATTAGCCTCACGTAGCACACATGGCGGTGTTTAGTTGATCTAGGTGTTAGCTCACAAAACTAACATGTGGGATCAGAGTACATAGAGAAAGTGATATGGCAATGTCGTGGTCAAGCCATGTGGAGGGTGGACCCATGTACCTACGGTATACGTAGGTTCAGTGGAAAGGAAAACAAAAATATTTATGAATTAGAGAAAAAAAGCATTCAAGGTCCATCATACAAGAAGCTCAAAGATCCAAACTTAAAAAACAATGTAAACTATACAAAATATGCATAATAAGTCATGAATACATCACAAGTTCCAGACTTCTAAACTGCGTAAAGTAACTTATCATTTTCATCAAGCCATGGTCTATTCTCAAAACTAAACCATGGTCACTCCGAGACAGTAGTAAAAACGAGTTCTACTATGAAAAGTGATACCATATGTTCCCTCCCTCATATCCAAAGGGAAGTCTTGCTTGTAACATTGACTCTCCAGGGTGCATGAGAAGAAAATAGTGAACAGAAGTGTTTGCAACTCAAAATGGGTAGCAAGAAGTATAACATGTGTATCCATCTCTACAAAAGTCTAAGAATTTTGGGCTATATTACTTCACACATCTGCTCAAGGAATACAATAAGACTTGTTCCAGTATATTCCATAATAACAGTGAAAAAGAAAACAAGATAATGCGACCATTAAAAATGCCCAATTTCTGAACTTGAGCAGCATAAGAACTTAAAGTGATGGTATCTTGGCAATTGCCGAGGTTCCCACCCCAGCAAAAACCAACGATTGATGGTTTAATACCTACCAAACACAATACAAACTAGGACACATGAAATTGATGAGCAATCCACGTAAATCAATACCCGAATTATACCTGACTCATCACATCCCTATGGTCTAAATTTTTAAGTAGTTTTTATTAAAAAAAAAAAAACAGGACAAGAAGTCTCCACTGTAGGAAGTATAATTTGAGAATTAAGATACGTACATTCAACTATACGTTTACGAGCATCACTCAGTGCTTCCCAATCAGAAGATTCTCTGATAGCTTTAAATGCATCATAAAGCGGTTTGCTCTGCTCAAACTTAAGCCCAAGCTCAACTGTCTCTGGCTGCCACCCAAAAACTTGAAACTATCAACACCAGAAGGCTCATAAAGCAATAATGTGCGACTTCATTTCCAAATTCCACAAGAAATGCATTCTCAGCCAACAATAACAATCCTCGACTAAAGAATAAAATCAATGAATAACAACTGGATATCAATTTTATTAAATCTAAACAGTTAATTCATCGACTATAAATGAGAATCAATACGCAACCAATCAACTTCAAATAAGTAACATAGCTTTAAACACATAAGACGTAATACAGGGCAGAAAGAAAAACGGTACCTGAACTTCTTCAATGGCGGAACGGAGTTCGGGAGTATCTTGAACGGACTTAAGATGATTAACAGCTCGCCAAACCACCGCTAGCCGATCCGTAATCTTCTCCAACGGCTCCACCAGCTTCGACCACGTCGGTTCCACCGTCTTCTCCAATTCAACCAATTCACTCTCCTACCAAAGCAAAACAAAGCTCAGCACAAAACACCGCAGTATATATTCACATACGCATACAAACACATACGAGTTTCTTCAGCAAGGCACGAATCCCTGGCCGGACGTGCTTGGCATCGATGGCATCGAAGGGCGGGAAATCGAAGTCCCTCAAGAGAGGATTGTCTTCTTCGGAGACCGTCGATGTGGCGGCGGAGAACGAGCGGACGGTGGAGGAATGAGGAGTAGAGGTGGTTGACTTGCGGAGGGTTTGGAGTCGGAGGCAGCGGGAGAAGGAAGAGGACCAGAGGGGACAGGGACGGGATTTCTGGAGATGTCTGGGGTAATCGCGGGGACAAGAAGGAGGAGTTCGTCGTAAGCAGACTGGTTGAAGTGGAAATTGAACAGAGCAAGACAGAGAAATACGGGTCGCCATGACTGTGTTAAATATAAAGAGAGCTCCGAGTATAGGGGCTCTCGTTGATAGGTCAACGCTAGTACTAGCGAACTTCATTTTTTAGCCTTCACTGCGTGCATGATCAGATAGTCGATGAAGAAGACGTTGCGTATTGTCGTTTGATGGTGATTTTGTTTCAAATTCAAACGTCTGACATCCTTATTTTCAAGCGAGTGAGCCTGTTTGGAAAGAGAGAGAGAGAGAAAATGTGAAAAAAAATTTTCTCTTTACGGTTTGGTTTTATAAAGAAAATGAAAAGAAAGTATAATAAAATATAAGGAAAAGAGGGAGTGATTTAATTTTTTTTTTCTTTTTCTCTTCTCTTTATTTCTTAGGTAGAATCAAATAAGAAAATAGACAATTTTTTTTTCCTCCCCTCCGTCAAGTTCAGCTATAATAAGAAAGAAAATAATGTTGAGGTCAAATAATAATTTTCTGTTTTTTTCTTCTTTGGTTTTAATTTAAGATGAAACGAAAATAAAAATGAAAGAAAATAAAAACTCTTTGCATTTAATAGTCTATATTATTTTTCTTCCTTTTTTCTTTGAATTTAAGAAAAAAATTAAAGTTTATTTCCACTTACCTTTAATATTATTTGCAAAAACCAGACAAAATAAATAAATAACTTTTCCGAGCAAGCTCATATATTGTCACATGTTCTTGGTCTATAACAAACTTACTTAAAAAAACTATTTTTATTTATACTAACAGATAAAATGAGAATACTATTTTGATTTTCTCTCAAAATTGAAGGCTTAAAGTCCGTTAATATTTTTGTTTTGTCAAAATAAATGTAGTTATTTTATGTTACTTGTGATATGCGCGCATATAGTGTGGGCATAAAGTTTAGTATTTGGAAAGTAACTAGAGCAGTAAAACAAAACTAATTTTGGTACTGTTCATTTTTCTCAGCAATTGTTTCTTGAAAGCCAAGTTAAAAAAATCATTTTTTCACAAATATTATAATATTGCATTTTTTTTTATAAGAACATCATAATATATATTTTTATTCTGTGTCATTTATTTTTTGCCACAATATTAAAATGATAAAAAAACACTACGTTCTTAAAATCCTTGCAACAACTTTTAAAGATATGATTTTGTAAATTGTTTTGTGAAAACTAGCTCTCCCACCTAGTCCCTTCCCCCGTTCTTTGCATCCATCTTAAGACAATTAAAATGCAAGCTTTATTCTAACAGTACTTTTAATAGAGTGTTTCAGCTTAAGAAAACTTCAAAAGGGTGGTGATCAATTCCAGGTTGCTGACAAGCTAGATTTCAATCCAGTTATCAACACATTGCATACAATCACACACTTTCTTCTGATTTACTTTCTGTTGAAATAATTGGAGTAACATGACCATGAAGGCCATATCTCAATTAACTGGGAGAAGAGTTTCCAATATGTGCATCCAATCATGTCAATTACAAACATAGGAGAAAATAAAGCAGCTCTTTGTAATAGGGAAGTTTATTACTCTGCAGGGCCTGTATTAATATACATATACACTTTTATGGAGATGGTACACAAGATTCTGCTGGATATTATAGACAAAAGCTCTAAGTTCACATCCTTATCATCTTGCCCACACGCCACTTCCATCATCCCATTCCATCGACTAGAAAAATCATATATTTTCTGGTTTGGCGTCTGCAAGACCAGAAAATTATAAAACAAATTAAAAATAATCAGCACACATGACACAACCCAAATGGTGAATAAAGAACCAGAATGCATCGACTTATGCTTAGCAACAGAATAGAAAACCTAGCAAACCAACATGTGCTAACTACGGGTAGTCACTCCAACACATCACATACTAGTGTACATTTTCTATTCTTCACTCGTGTAGATATGCTTCCAAAATAATGCCCTTTTATGATTAGGACTCTTTCTTTTTTCAATTTTCCTTTTTTGTGGAGCCAACTATGAAACATTCATGTCCCTTGTTATTTGGTTATTTATGATGCGTGATACCCAAAGGACTGTCTTACGTCCAAAATATAATGAAAAATAAATTTTCAGTAGACAAGCTTAGAAAACATCCGCGTAAACACGCATGAACCATATCAGTGCGTCAAAATTCCAGGGAACAGCAGTGACCAGTAGTAGTCATGCATGTGTCTGAACATCAATAAGAAAAGGTCACGTGAAACGCATGTGATTTTTAGTCATCAATTACACTAATTAAAGCTTATGGAGGGTGATAATGTGATAAATTAAAAGTACAAGAACTTAATTGTTACAATTAAAAGTGTAAATTTTCAAGTAAAATTTAATGTAAAATGTAAAAGTACAAAGTGTATTTTACCCAAAAAATTATTTAGTACCAGCACGGTATCATCCCATGGATGTGTTCAGAGTCCAGACCCACATAGAGCAACACATGTTGCTGGCCAGACTTACACTATATTATGGCAACCCAAGCACCAGCTCAAGCCTAGCTCTAGATCGGACCTAACTTTAACCAACCCATCCATTTTGCCCGAAAAATGATTTATAAATTTTATTTTTATCACTTTTTAAAATAAAAAAATGGTTATATTACTGGTTTCAATCTTTTTTTAAAAAAACCCAACTAACACTGCACTGTGAAAGAGAGGAGGCTGAAAGATGAAGTGATGCTCAAGAGAACCCCATAATTTGTCCTCATTATTGACAGTTTACGAGATACGAAACAACGAAAAGTTTGTGTACTGTTTATAATATAAAAATAGTAGTTTATAACATATTAAAGAACGTTGAGCAAATATCAAAAGGAAACTAAACAACATCAACAAGAATGGTGAGATAAGTAATGATTTGTTGCCTTACACAAGGACTCCATTAATAACTATGGTTCAAGATTAAACTATTAACCCCCACCGCCCCTTTCATGGCAATGGCTTCTTTTTTTTTTTTTTTTTCGTGAAAGCAACAGGAATAGATTTATATTAATAGATAGAACTTACAGAGCATCTTTTAGAGTGGACTTAGCTAAACAATGAGCCTGCTCCACCCTATGCCTATCTACCTTACAAATACATACATTATGTATCATCACAACAAAATGTAAGATGTCCAAGACCATAGGCCTGGAAACCCATTCAACCATCTTTGGTTTGGGTTGTTAAGAGCATGAACCACAAAAATGCTGTCAGTTTCAACCCGCCCAAAAAAAAAAAACCATGGCTTACAAACCACTTTAAGGCTTCCAAACACTCTCGAGCTTCCGCCATAAGAGGGGTCGATGCGAAGAAATGAGAACTGATCTGTATCATCTGCTCACCAGTTGCATCCAGAATAATACCAGTTGCCGCTCCTTGAGAAGACTCCTTATGCCATTCACCATCCACTAAAATCATTGCTTGAGGAGCTATAGGATAGACATATCTGGAGAATAAGAACACATTTCCTGTAGGCTTCACTCTAGCAAAACAACTTTCATGCCCTCGGCCATGATCGAGAGCCCGGTCGCTAGCCCTGACAAATTGATTGAGCAGTTTAGTGGATAATTTAATGGTAGCCATCGGTGAGTAAGAGCACTACCGAAACTACATCTCACTCCTGTGCAACCAGATTGCCCTTAAAATAGCAATGGATTCCCAACGGACATGCTTATCTAAGGCATTGGTGACCCAGTCCAAGAACCAATCATTAAAACTCTTCGGAACACCAATAGTGAAATCCAACCCCAGCTTAGATCCTTTCCATATATGCTTGGACATAGGACATTCTAAAAATAAATGCTCTATGGATTCATCCTCCTTTCCACATCTAATGCAAGTGGGCAGAATATCCACCTTTCTTCAAACTAGCAATTTGGCCACTGGAAGAATTCCATGAACAATCTTCCATAGAAAAAAGATGATCTTTGCAGGGAGACACAAAGTCCAAAGTTTTTTCCACAGCCTCATCACAAGAGGATCAGATTCACCAAAGCTTTGGTAACGAGAGAATAAAGCAAAAAAATAAGTTGATTTAACAGTGAAATTTCCATCCTTAGTGGGAGCCCAAACTAGAACATCCTCAACAATAGAAATCGGAATATAAGTTGCAACAATATGCTTGAGGACAAAATTTAGGAAAAGGCATTGTAGCAAAGGGATACGCCACTGGTGATTGGCATCAATCAATTGGTCCACTATAAGCTTAAGAAATTTAGGAGCTGAAGAAGCCTGACCATACGGATTAGCAGCATTGGGGATCCATTGACTTTGGAACACATTGATAGAAGTCCCTGAACCAAATGACCATTTCAACCATTTAAGTAGCAGATCCCTCCACCATAAAATACAACGCCACCCCCATGAGCAGTTAGGCTTCAATTGGGTAACTAAAAATTCCTTTCCATAACAGTAGTTGCCAAGTAAAACCCGAGCCAGTAGGGAGTCCGGGAACTTGACCAACCTCCAAGCCACCTTGGCTAGCAGTGCTTGATTGAAAGACTCCATATCTCTTATCCCAAGACCTCCCATGGACTTAGGAAGACATAATGACTTCCAACTCTTCCAGAAGATGCCCTTTCCACTATCACTTTGCTAGATGAAACGCGATAGCAAAGATCGTATGGTCTTAACAAAGTACACAGGAGCCCGAAAGCACGATAATAAGTACAGAGGAATAGCTACAAGGGTATGTATAGCCAAGACACATCGACCCGCAAAGGAGAGGAGGGGAACCTTCCACCCTTGGATTTTATGACGAAACTTAGATTCAGTCCCCCTAAACAACTCACCTTTCTTGAGGGTAAAATTCATAACAGTCCCCAAATACTTGCCCAGTCTATCAACGATATGCACACCAAGAGCCTCCCCCAGTCTTTTTCGATCCCCCTCATTCATATTTGGGCTAACAAAAAGCTCAGATTTATTAAAATTAATCCTCTGCCCTAATTGATGACAATATGCAGTCAACACCCCTTGTAAACACCACACATGAACCTAATCAAACTGTTGAAAGATGAAACAATCATCTGCAAATAAGAGGTGATTAATTGCAGGTGCATGACGGCTCACGGACATGCCTTTACAAACATTTTGTAAAGCCATCCGGTCAAGAGCAGCCGATAAAACTTCAGAACATAAAATGAACAAGTAAGGGGAAAACGGATCCCTTTGGCGCAATCCACATCGCGGTTGAAAATAATTAGAGGGGTGATTGTTAACTAAGACAGCAAAGGACATTGTGGTAATGCATTGCTAAATCAAGTTAATCCATTTTGCACTGAATCTCATAACCTCCAGCACTTTCCGAACGAACTCCCACCGAATGCGATCATAAGCCTTGTACTTCAGAAGTTCATGCGCAAGCAGAATATTATTCGAGATTAACCGTCCAAGAATGAAAGTAGTTTGCACATTGGACACAAGAGATCTGATCACCTTTCGAAGCCGGTTTGTAAGAACTTTAGATATAATCTTATAAATGACATTACATAAGCTGATTGGCCTGAAATCATTAACAGTTTGCAGATGGCTGACTTTTGGGATTAGAGCAATGAATGTTTGATTAATTTCTTTCAGCATAACCCTGGAATAGAGAAAAGAGAGAACAACATGAGAAACGTCCTTGCCAACCACCGACCGATTCTTTTGATAAAATGCAGCAATAAACCCGTCGGCCCCAGAAGCTTTGGTCCCCACCATTTGAGAGACAGCCTGCTCCACTTCAGCTTCGATAAAAGACTGATCCAGTTCCGAACACTGTGCTTCTGTGAGTCGTCAATTCACAACTGATAAGAGATCCATTTGCATATCATAGTTCAGCTGCTCCTCAGGAGGAGTTTGTGATTAAACTCTGAAAAGTGCTAGTTGTTTGGTATCATTTATGTGCTGGAAAGCCTTGAACATGCCAGTTTTTGCTGAATCTAATTAGGGATGTTTTAAAATAAATAAAGATTGTGTTTATTGAGATAACATGGTCTGGCTTTCTCTTTAATTAATAAGAACATGTTCAAATTGTCCTTCTAATTGCAAATCAGAGGGGAATGATGAAATCCAAGTTGTACACGGACCCTTGTTGGCTTATGCTATGAAAATCTTTTGAACAATTACAGTAGGATGGAGTGTTAATAAAACAGCTCTAAAAAAGATTTTTAAAAAACCACTATTTTAATTTTGGATAATTACAAAAAATACTCCTTAAATTATGATTCAATATCGCTAAACTCCCTAAATTTTAAAACATAACATATTGACCATTTACACTACCAATTTATATCAATTAACACCTTTTGTTGGCAATTTGTTAAGAAAGTAGATGAAAAATAAAATAACTAAATATAAGTGCAATCCAAAAGACATTTCAATCATTAAATAATTATTACAAAAAAAAAAAATCAATTTAAGTATAAAATCATACTTTTATAAACATATGTAAGTCACAACTATTTTCAATTCACTCTCTAACATATTGCCAACATATTATTAGCAAAAAATGTTGATTAATACAAATTGATAATTCAAGAAATCAATGTATCACGTTTTAGAGTTTAAAAATATTTAATGATACCGAATCATAGTTTATATAATGTTTTTGTAATTACTCCTTTCAATTTAGTTGTGTTCACTAGTTTTTCAGAACCAATAAAAAAGGAAGTCACCAATCCAGAAATTATTGGCCAGCAAGATTTTTATTTATTTTTTATGTGTGCACTAATTGCCTAAACATCCCTAATAATGGATGAAGGCAGTTGAATTTCCAATTTAGCCCAATCTGGCGTGAACTATGAACTAAATATTACTGAAGGTCGAAAGCCTCAATCTCCCTCCAGAGCCTCGTAAACTAACTTCCCCGAAATTCATCAGTGACATTTTCAAGCAGAGGCTGAGACTTGCAATAGCCCATTGTGCCTGAGCAGTGCCTCTGGAGAAGGTTCACGTCCTCGGAATTCCACAAAGACCTGGACAAACCATGCAACAATGTCAAGAACAATAGGCTAAGTGGCTAACAAAAGTTTAGAATGGACAATATTGAAGTTGGTAAACAACTAAATAGGGGTGTTATGCGCCAGTGAGAAAATTAATGGATATAGCGACAACAGTAAAGAGCTTGGGCCATTAGAACATTTATCCCAATGAGCAAAAGCAGAACTTCAGAAGAAGAAAAATGTGAAATCATAATATCTAACCTCCAATGGTGCTTTTCCACCTCCGAGAGCAAGTATAGTTTCTCGGAACCTGTGCCCTGTTTCTTTGACAGCCTGTTGCAAGACACAGAACTTGCCCTTAACAAATCATATATAAATCTGGAGAAACAAGTGAATCACAGCTGCTGACCAGCAATATAACAAAATGCATAAAATGCTCGCAGACCACATCATTAAAGTATCGGCATATTTGAGAAGAATTAATGTAAGTGCATGGGAAGCCAATCTACAAACTCCCAAGAAAACTGAAGGAAGCAAATCTCTGCACCTGTATTCCCCAACTATAACACAAGAAAGACTTAGTGGCTACCAAACCAATCTTGTCAGCTACTTCACCCACTTGGCTCGGGCAGAAGATAGAAAGGCTAAGACAAATCCACTTCCTAAGTCAACTCCATACAAGGTCTCAAAATATCAGCGCACCTTCTCAATTTCCCAATCATGAACCAACCTGCAAAAACAAACATCTCAAACCACCATCAGCCACTGGCATCTCTTACCTGGAAATTCCAATTAAAAGAAGGAAAGTGTGGCCCTTCATCCATCCCCAACTATTAAGTCGATCCATTTGCCCAACTATCCCACCCTCTTCAAATGCCGTTCCACAACGCCACCTCTTAAGACAATACTGCACCCAGTGTGGTCCAATTACCTCAAGCACATCTACATTTAGAAGCCACCACTCACCTCCAAACTTTCCCTTCCAAGGCAATCTCCACAACCATTTTCTCAACGAAGGGAGTATAATATGTCCTAGTTCACTGAATGGTACTTAAAATGCTGACCAACATATATCTATAATACTAGGCACGATTAACTCAGAAGATGAAGCTCAACAAAGTCAAAATGCAAAACTTTTCTTTTCTTTCTTTAATTACTCACGTGTACATACTATATTTATACACCCTTATTCTATGTCTGTTCAACCATTTCTGTCTCAAAAAGTGTCTTTTGCATGCTTGACTTGTTTGGACATGTGCATTGTGTTAAATTCACAAAAACATATTGGACAAGAACTGGTTGTGTCTGAAATGTTTCTGAGAATGCCATGTCCAGACCTGGTGGTAGGCACAGACAAAGGCTCTTCATAAGTGTTTGTGCTTCATGGTCTCCCAGTATTTGACCAAACAAACTTCATGCTTCCATCTAGCAACAGGATTTTGATAAAAAGAGAAGAAGCTCCAACAAAATTCAGCAAGACAGGGCCTCTCCCAGCCCTAGTGCGGAACATTCTGTCATACTAAACAACCCTCCAGCTTGAAGTAATTTTCCACTGGATTGTCCTCTTCCTCAACCTTTGGATTCAATAATTATATCTACAAGTAAGCATTTGCTTTGATTTAAGTTGCTCACAACTAAACAACTAATTATTTCATGTCGAAGAGTTCATGGATTTGTTGACCTTAGTAACTAATAGGATAATTACAAAACATGTGCACCAGACAGCAACTGAAACCAAGAGTTGAAATTAGTATGGCAGAAGACCTAACTTCTAGCATATTTGCACAAAGTGGTTGCCCTCAAACTTTAACAGGCATTCTCAAGGTTGGTAGCCCAAGTTTCGATCATAACACCAACCAATGACTCATTGGGAAGCAAAATGCCATATTCCACAATATATCTTATCAATACAGTAATATTGAGCATTTCATCTCTAGAAATTAATTAGGACACTTGAATTGCCATGTAAATAAAAGTAACTTGTCATGGATTTCCCTTGCAATTTATAAAACATTTTTCATACAGTCTTTTTTTACCAATTTATTTTAAAGATTCTACAAAAATGTAGAACTGACAAACACAAAAATAAACAATTTGACAATTATGGTAGGGAGGACCATTAAATTCCTTGATCTGTGGGACATTACCAATTCAACCATACTACTTCCAAATTCAGCAAGAAAATATGGCACTCAGTCCACAAGTTGAATGAAAAACAAATCCACCGAAGACTAACAGGAGGTGAGTCAGTTCACCTTTCACACAACCCGAACCAATAACCTTCGTTTGACCTACTACAGGCAACCACATACTAAATCCCGTGATGCCACTCAACAAGTAGTGAAAGGGTACACAGTTAACTAGTTAAAGGCACTAAATTAAAAAACGACGCAATGAGAAGAACACCTTGACCTATTGAGAATTTGCATCACAACATAATTGACATGTAAAATGTGCATCATGAAATGTCCTTTTCAATCATAATGAAGCAGTTGCAAAATCATTTCCAATGAAAATGATTGCCCAAATTAACAATCAGTAGGTTTAGAGAATACATAATGAAAAATGTCCAATATATTTTGCATGTAGCAATATATAATTGTATGCATGCTCGCAAAGGATCCATATTAACTGCAATGCGTAAAGACAATGGATAATTAATGGAATAACAAAGAACCTCATTCCTTAGAATAAGTAGATTTATGATGTCACTAAGTAATTTCAATAATATATCTCTGGAATTATTTCAGTGATGGCTCCATTTCCAAGATGAGATTGTCTGGTCAGGTGTAAGGGACACTAATTAAATCATTCAAAAGGTGTCCAAATGCATAGCCATTTTATCGGAAGAATCTCATGGTACAGAAATCAGTCATGTCCATAATTTATTTCTCCAAGTCCAATTTATGACAAATTGGAATGAAGAAGAAACTGTTTGAAAAATAAAGGCTGTAGCCCTGCTTTTGAACAGTCATAGACGAATATAAACGAAAAACAATTTGTTTGAAAAATCAAGTCAAAATAAAAAGCAATACTTCGAACAGCCTTCCCCATCATACCTTCTCATCATTTAATCCAGTATCCTCAAATGCTGAAAAAGCATCTGCAGACAACACCTCTGCCCACTGCAAAATTTGAATATTTTGCTATCAAAGACTATCACCAAAATAAAAGCCTCAACCAAAGCATAACTTAGTCAAAGAGAGGTCCCATTGTATAATAATTTCTACTTCAGTGAGCAATCATAATCCAGGCTTTATTACGGTTCTCACAAGACATACAAAGAACAGGAATTGGAAGAGTGACCATGTAAAGTGAAGATAATGGAGAGGGAGAGAGCGTAAATGATAACTAAGTAACCAAAAATGTCTGGCAACCTTCCCATTTCCACCCTCCACCATCCCCCTCCTAACAAAAAAACAAATAAAAAGGAACCCACAAAAAAAAAAAAAAATGAAACGCCTGAGAAACAAATACCTTATAACTGTAGTATCCAGCAGCATATCCACCTGATAACGAAGGACTCTCGGCCCCAGAGGACCAATAAGTTAGAAAAAAGTAAAATGAAAAGAGAAATATCATAGGCAGCTTGCAGCAAAACAAAATTAGATATATTGCTCAGAAACGAAGAAATTAAATTATTAGGAAGAGCAAACCTGCAAATATATGGATAAAGCTGCAAAGAAATCTGTCCTCTGGCAACGGAGGGATCACTTGTGTTCTTTTACTAACCCTCTGATCCACATCATAGATCGATTCTGATCCACCAGGAACATACTTGGTATGCAACTCCAGATCAACACATGCAAGTCTCAACTACAAAACACAATAAGATGACAAGGAATTATAGATTCTACCATGTATCCAAGCTTCCAAATACTGTTGAACTATCAAAGTCTTTTCCCGCCCAATTAAAACTTGGCACCCAGTACAGTCAGTCAACTTAGAAACATAACGACCGGCCCAACTAAAATCAGAACATACCACGACAGCACTTAATCGTAGTTTTGCTACAATTTGGCGAGAGAGAGAGAGAGAGAGAGAGAGAGAGAGACAGAGAGAGAGAGAGAGAGACAGAGAATAAGAAAAATCATCAACATCCATCACTCCCCAGAAAACTTAACAGATATGTGGATACATACTTCAACTCAACAGCCATGTGAATCAAAGAACCAGGACCCACCTTTTCAACAATCATTTGATTCAAAGTGACATAATATCTTCTGACTGGGGACGAGTGTAATACATTTGAAGTCTTATCCTATTTACAATCCTTTTCTTCTGATGAGAATTAAGCACAGAAGTCACCATTTACCAATAATGGTCCTGTTGATTCTAGGTGCTGGATGGCAAGGACAAGGTACAGAATGAGCATCTGCTTTACTTGCATCGGGAGGCAGGAGTATATTTGAACCATAGTCTCACACTTGACTAACATAAAATTGAGAATTAGGGCTTCTTTACATCAAATATTCTTTGTATATCGCGGAAAACCTCTCTCTCTGTCTGTCTGTTGCAAGAAACTCACCTGACCTCTCTCTCTCTCTCTCTCTCTCAAGAGTAATTTGCAATAACCTTTCCTAATTCCCTGACAATTACAACTACTATCACAGCTCTCGCCAGATATGAATTACAGGGCCCTCCCCTCTGATCTAGGTACCGCAGTGACCTCCCTTCCATGAAGCAACTGTTCATTTCAGAAAAATAATTTGCTAATCTGAACTCCATATATTTTAACACCCAAATAACATTTGGTAGGCAATTAGCTATTATGTGTCAATCCACTAAACCCACCCATAATAACAAATTCTTGTAATGTTGGATACATTAAATGGCATGGCAAATCCAACACAACCCCAACACGCTCCCGGAACACCCCCACCCCCGCTCCCTGCTGTGGGTCCTGAATATTCTGGGTAATTCTCATCTAAGTGGAAGTTTTGGGACTCAGAACTAATGTGCTGCCCCAGCCCCAAAAACGAAAAAAAAAAAAAAAAAAAAAAAGAAAAGATTAAGAAAATTACATGTCATATATTATGTCTCCATGGTTAATCGTTAATAGAAAAAAAAGGATTACCCTAATATTTCATTTTAGCAAATATTAAGGATGTTAGTGTGATGATTACAGTAACTCACTACTGCACTGAACTTAAAGGACCTAATAATAACGTGTGACATTGTTACATATAAAAAAAAAATTACATTATTATTCTAAAATTTTACATTATAATTGTATAGTACTTTGAACAAATTACTTTTCTAACAAAAGAACAAATGCGAGAAGCAATTATGGGCCCGCCAGGGGAAATTTTCTGGATCTGCCACTGGATGCATTATTTTGTGTTTTTACTGAATGGATACATACTTGGATATAAACTGACAACAGCCAAAATTATAATAAGTAACAAATGATGATAGAAATGAATGCGTAAGCCTTATAAGAAGATACCTCAAACTTCAAATACATTACTAAAGCTGAATTTTATTTGCAGTAATGCAATCAGAGCTGCAACTTTTTTCCAAAGTATCAGTCTGTAGGTAATTCTAACCCCAGTGAAACAAAAAGATCTTGAGTCATTAGAGCAGTTTACATAAAGCTAAATCCAATGTGACAGAATTTCCCAAACTTTTACTCTATCAACAAAATCTTTTTTTTCTTTGTGATCAGTAAAGTTGTTACAGTATTAATGAGGACACCAAGGGAGGGTCAACCCTGTACATCAAGATATGCACACCAAAAAAAAAAAAAAAAAAAATCTGTCGACAAAATCTTACATAAAGCAATTCAGTGCACTACCACATATCAGAACATATCTTGCAACAATAATTATAATAGAACTCAGTGTGGTGTGAATAAAGATATTAGTACAGCAATTCCAAACAAATAAAAAATCTCAAATTGAACAGCTGAAATAAAAACTCATCATCTGCTCCAGCAGAAATCTTGACAAGTATCTAATGAAGTTTGCTCAGGACAATAAGATTGCAAAGATCCTTCTTAACATAAGGCAAATATTCAACCCAATATAACCATTTCACTAGGACAAAAAAAGAGGAACTTACTTTAGCATAATAGCTCCTTTTTCTGTAAACTTGCATAACTTTTTTCTTACGACAAGCTTGTACATCATTATCACATGGAGACTGGTTAAATAAAACTCATAGGAAAATCCCACATGGGCCTAAATGAAATGCAAACTAATTACTGAAATCATACGATTCAGAATGCTAACCCAGAAATACAATAAAGAAAGAAACAGAAAAGCAAGAAGCATGTTGCACTGACCTGACGAAGACAAAGGGAGCCCGCACGATAAGTACGAGCAGCAAGGAGCTTCTTATATATGTCTTCAGGGAGACTCTCTCCAGTTTCATAATGCTTCGCTATGCCCATCAAAGTATCCCTGTAGCACTTGGTGACAAAAGATAATGATATTATGATAATAGCAAATAATATCCCATAAATTTGTCGCACTATATTTATAAGACTCGAGTAGGAGAGCACACTATAAAAGTAAATGACCAGATGCAAGGATGATTTGTTCACCCATGCTCAAGAAAGACAGGAGTTTGCCACAAACCATAAAATGTGGGCTTCAAACACAGCTTTTGCATCCTTTTATTTTTAAGTAGTGCTATTATCACCAACGTATTTTATGGACAGCTCTTGCCAAAAGATAAGGCAGTTGAAAGTATACAACAACAACCCACTAGTTTGAAGTTCACTAATTGTCAATTAGTAAATTATTCTGTAAGTCCATGAAGAGTAGCATTTACCTTTACCACTTGCTCTTTGTCTAAGCAATTAACTAAATTTTAATACAAAAAGTAATGGAAAAATACGAATACCTAAAAACTAAATGAGATTACAGTGAAGCAACATTACCTATGATAACACCAATTTTCCATGAATTGAGAGGGTAATTCAACAGCATCCCACTCTATGCCTCGAATACCAGCAACCAGACCCTCATCCTGCTTCGTCAGCATATGCTGAAGTGCATGACCAAATTCATGGAAGACTGTCTCAACCTGCAAATAACGTCAGCACTTGACAATTTAGGAAATGACATATTGCAGCAGTAATGTAAAAGAGGCAGAAGTTCTAAAAATCCTATTCAGGTTAAAGAAGTGCAATGCTCTCCTTGCAAGAAGGCCAGCAGATAGATTCCTGATTCATTCTAAAATATCTTATTTGTACAATAATCATGGAATCATTCCAAATGGAGCTTCCTAATTTAACTCCACAAGTGCCTTTGCTTTTTGGCATTCATAGGGAAAAAAAATTATCTCACTATACAAAATATGCAGATGGAAATGCAAGATAAAAGTAAAAACTCTTAACTATGTGTTATTGTCACATAGTGATTAGAGAAAAAGGATTGGAAACTACACAGGCTGATGCAGCACGTTGGTTATATAATGGCTGAAGAATTGCTATTAGAAGAAGGCAACTACCAGGATGCAGTAATCAAAAACCAACATGTCTACATTATTTTAGGATGATTCAGAAAATACTGATGGCATTAAAAACTTCAGAAAATGACAACCACTTTCCACTCAAGTTGATTGGGGTCTAGAAGTCTAAGTGAAAACAAACAGAATTCATGCTCAATCACATGACTGGAGTATACTCAAGGAGTTGTGAAATGGGTGGCCCAGACCAATTTCCTTCAATCCGATGGCCAACCGATGAGATCCTACTGCTACGGTGTCTCTAGATTGAAACTGCTTTTGGCCTACATACAGCACAGACTCATATTCCAGATATTGAAACAACCAGGAGGCAGAAACTTCAGATTCGACCTGCAAATTGAATGGATAATATTTTTGTCCATTCTGACTCAAAGGTCATCCAATTGGGGCCCCGAAGCTAAACAGCTTGAGCTGTTGCTTGCTACTCCAAATCACTTCCACTTCTAGTCATTTTAAGAACCCAAAATTCCAGTGACTTGAGCTAAAAGCTAACGTGCTTACCTCATGGAATGTCATAAGGCTTGGTTTGTCCCCCACTGGCGGCATTTGATTGCACACCATGTGAGCAACAGGCAACCTAGGAGAGCCACCATCTCGTGAAAATAAACGACTTCGACCAACAACCACATTCATCCATGCACCTCCCCGTTTTTCAGATGGACGAGAATATGGATCAAAATAGAAGTATGCAATTGGACTGCCTGAAGAATCATTGACACTGTAGAATCTCACATCCTTGTTCCAAACCTAAAAAGAGAGGGCATTGCAAAATGAGGATATGCAACCACCGTCTGTATTACAAGCAGCAACCAAGAAAAAGAAAGAAACTGAAATATATTACCGGAGCTAAACCATCAGCTGGTTCAATTCCAATCCCAAAGAGCATCTTTGCAAGGTTGAAAAGGCCATCCATAACTTTAGGCAATGAGAAATATGGGCGTAATTCTTCCTATATAATTTAAACCAGAAAACCATAAGTTCCTCCTTGCAACACGTAGAGGTCCTGTATGCAGGGACGAGGCAATATTTAAGATTTAAGAGGATAAAGCAAAAATTTCAATCAACTCCAGTAAGAGATTATAGCAAGGCCAACCAATAGCTCCCGTTCAATTCATGCCACCATTGCAAAGAGTCACAAGCTAAAATTGCAAAAAAAAAAAAAAAAAGGTTGTGCACACAGTTAAGATCCAAAGCCGAAACTGCTGGCAAGACAGGTCCCACAAGAAACCGCAGATTCAAAAGCAACAGTTGGGTTGCTGGCAAGGAATAAAATTTCCATTTGTTCCCATCGAAATGCCTGAAATGTATCCATTTCCTAAGAGATTGAAACGAAACACTAGTGGAATAATAAGATTCTATTGTTTCTATCAAAACACACCGGAGTATAGAGAAATGCACCAAAGCAAAACGCTATATACCGAAACAATAAGTTGTGTTGACACGAATTTAGAACCTTTCATAAATGTTGTACAATTTTTATTCAGAAAAATACAAAAGATTTTATTTTACTATATCAATATATATAACTTCTGAAATGTTTTCAAAACATCCCGAGAGGTTTTTATTTCCGTGCCAATCGAAACATCACATCAAAATGAAATTTTGATCCTTGGTTGCCACTAGCTCTGTGCATGGTGGTGGCATGAGGCGCTTCTATGGCGAAGGGAGGCCTGGTTAAGGGAGGTGGAATCTTGGTGACAATTTTAATTCAAAACCTCAGTGGAGAACAGATGACCAGGTAATACGTGGCAGGGATTGAGGAAGCTGCATGGCAATCAGAAATCGGGCATGGGATCTCAGACAGATCATTGTGGTTGGAGCTCAAACTGGAAGGATAGTGGGCTTTACTAAAAAAGGTGCGGCTCAGTTCTGTTGAGAAGCGGAGAAAATGAACATAAATTAAAATGGAAATGGGTTATAGTTAAAAACTAGTAGAGGTGAGAAGGCCATTGATTCTGTGCTGGATCAAGAAGCAAACAACTATGGATGAAGGTGAGTAATGCTCATCAGTGTAAAGGTCTGTTCCAAGTCTGCTAGGTCATACTTGACAGCCCGCTGGGGTTTTCAGCTTGTGATATCGCGGGCTTTCATCGGAATTGAGTCCTAGAGGAAGTAGGGTCCACGTTTTAAGCCCTAATCCAGTGAGGAACAGACCTAGGGTTGTTCCACTCTTGTCGTCGGAAAAAATTGAAGCACATCTACCGAGGCTTTTTCAAACAGAAGCCAGAGGAAGGGGGGATCAAGTCAGCTGATGCTGAAGGAGGTAGGTGAAAGTCAAAGGAGTGGTGTTAAGTCAACAGTAATGGTGCTTGGGGAAGATTCAAATTGTGGGCCAAAGAGGTTTATGTAGGTGACTGTATGTCACAGGGCAATCAAAGGCTGGGTGGAGACAGAGGGACTGCAGCTTTTAGTTTTATCTCTTTTATTTAGCAAAGAGGTCTAGTGTTGTTCACTTTTGCTTTGAGTGCACTCCATTACATGTCTCTTTTATTTAGCAAAGTCAAACCTGATGTGTGCAACCCATGTTAGTTGCATGACTCTTTCATAGTTTTGGCAAGTTAGAGGCATGCTGGTAATATGTCCAAGCTTGTCAAAGCAAAGTCAAGCCTAACAAGAACCCACTCCTCTCTAGAAGAGTTGACACTACTTAGCCTATGCTAAACATCAACCAGTGCTGAAAAACTAGCTTTCAGGTGAGATGTAAACGAGGATAAGAATTTAACTGACATGCAGAAATGCATGTTAAATGTACCTTGAGCGGGGTTCAATTGTCATTAATAGTTGTTAAATGAACAGGTTGACAAATAGCAATATATGATTCATGATTCTCCTTTCTATTGGGCCATGATGCAACCAAAGCTACAACAGCAAATTTAGGGCCAAAACAACAGGTCCTAAAATAACAATGGGAAGACAACTTTTCTTTCTAAAATAACAGGTCCTAAAAAAATGAAAGAAACAAAGCTTGTGACAAGCCCAAACTACCTTTGGTTCTCCTTTAAGACAACTTTTCTTTCTGGTACCCGTTTCAAGAATTTATGACTTTACAAAGCCTCCTAAACAAAAAGTAAGCATGACAAATATCATAGAAGCATAGTATTTTATATCTTCTTTATTAAAGTTTTTATTAATTTGAAAAACAAAGTCAAACATCCAAAACAAAGCTTGTGACAAGCCCAAACTACCTTTGGTTCTCCTTTAAGACAACTTTTCTTTCTGGTACCCGTTTCAAGAATTTATGACTTTACAAAGCCTCCTAAACAAAAAGTAAGCATGACAAATATCATAGAAGCATAGTATTTTATATCTTCTTTATTAAAGTTTTTATTAATTTGAAAAACAAAGTCAAACATCCAAAAGAACTTAGGGTAGTAGGGCTCACACAAGTTTGTGCTCACATCCTTGATTTGATTTTTTTAAGGTGATAGCATTGAAGGGAAAATGTAAATGAATTATAATCAAGGATAAAAATTTCAGTTGGCTTGGAAACGGAAATGTTTCGGGATGTTTTGGAAACATTACACTAGAGACAGATATTAATGTTGTCTTTTATATTTTTCTCAATAAACATTATATAACATTTAAGAAAAGTTCTAAATTCTTGTTGACGCAAGTTATTGTTTTGGTATATAGTATTATGTTTTGGTGCATTTTTCTATGTTCCGGTGTGATTTTGATGGAAATAATAGAGATTCGTTATTCCACTAGTGTTTTGTTTCAGTCTCTTAGGAAATAAAAACGTTTCAGCCATTTCGATGAAAACAAATAGCACATCAAACTAGAGCACGTGTCACATCAAACTCGTAGACACGAATTTCAACATAATATGGAATGTGTGTGTGTGTGTGTGTGTGTGTGCGAGAGAGAGAGAGAGAGAGAGACCCAACCTCACTTATTTCATACTTTGACTCACGAAGCCTCTCGCTCCAGAAGCCAATGTCCCAATTGCTCAAATCATTAGCTTCAGGGGCACCATGAGTTTGGCAAAACTGTTTGAGGTCTTCCATATCTACAAAAATTAAAACAAGATCAGGTTCCATCCAACTTAATGGATTTATGCTTGAAAACAGTTGTACTAGAAAAGAAGAATTAGCATTTAAATTCAAAATAAAAAATACGAAAAAAGAAAACACTCCAGATAAATGAGACTAAGGAAGCTTTGAATTCACTCCAGAACAATAGTAAAACATTGCACAGATAAACCAAGAAAAGCTTAGTTTTCATGTTTCTAAAGAATGCCTAGTCAAAATCACTTGGTGGCATCATATATTTGAGATTTTTATTGCTGCCATAATTAAGAACTATTGTGGTGTTCTTAAAATGTTAAAATACTAAACTTTATTCTACAAGAAGATCATCAGAATATTAGTCAGTGGAGCAAATGAAACCCAACTATAAAACAAATTTGAAGCTTCACATATCTACGAGTGGCATTCAACTTTCTCTTTTTCTCTGGCCACTCATCAAGTCATTTAGGATCTACAAAGGAATTTACCATGAAATTGTACCAAACAAAATACCTTGGACAGCAGCATCCCAAGAAGCACTTCGAAGATTTTCTAGGAGCTCTTCTGCTTTATCAACAGTTGCCATTTTGGTAGCCATGCTTACCTGATAATACCACCACAGTAAGAATATGAAAAAGAAACACATTTTACAAAATAATGAGTCATACCTCAGCATAATTATTGTAGCCAAGAAGCTCAGCCTTTTCCAACCTAAGCTTCAAAATTTGGTCAACAATTGCAGTATTGTCTAGATCTCCACTAGAAGCACGGGTTACATAAGCACGATAGACTTCCTCACGCAAAGCTCGGTTTCGAGAATGTTGCATCACAGACAGGAAACTTGGAGCATCCAAGGTAATCACCCATGGCCCATTTTCAGCTGTAGCGTTTTCATGGCCCTAGGGCAGTTGATTGAGATGCATAAAGTGATTATAGAGAAGAGGAAAGACAAATGAACCAGAGCAGTAACAAGACAAAATGCACGTCAGAAATCAATGGCAAATACCTTTGATATAGCTGTTTGTGCAGCCAATCCTAGAGCAGTAGCTGGCAGTCCTTCAATCTCCTTCTTATCTATTATTAATTTTTCAAACTTCTTTGTTGCATCTAAAACATTCTCCCCAAACTTCTGAGATAGTCGCGCCAACTCCTGCAAATCAGCTCATGGTGAAAGGGCAAGTAATTGGCAACCGAGAACTAAGCAGAAAGCAAAATCAGATTGCCGACGACTTTTATTTGGTCAACGAAATTATTTTAATTCCTATGAAATCCATCTCTTTGAAACTTATCCACAAAAAAAAAAGGGAATAGATGCAGCTCTCTACAAAGTTCATTGTAAACATTTCTTCAGACATGAATGAGGATCGCAAATGAATAAGGGTCTTGCTAACATGTGCCTTAAGGGCACATTTTAAGCACGCTTTGTCTGGTTGTACAAAGCGTTGGAACTTGTGTTTTTACAATTTTCAACACTGAAAATACAATAACCAATATTACGTACAACCAGACAAAGCATGCTTAAAATGTGCCCTTAGGGCACATGTTAGCATTTGCCAATGAATAATACCATGTTTCCTATTCACTCCTCACTGTTAACCATCAACAAGCAATGTTAAGGTCTTCAAACTAAATCGGGTATAACCCACACTTATCCCCTAGACCTCCATTCTCTTACTAGGGTCTTAAAACATTAAAGAGATGATTGCAAAATTTGCAAAGAATTGAACTAAAGGCCTCTCTGATTTAACTGATAACTTACTTTGATGTACAACACAAGTCAGGATAGACAAGCATGTGTTAGACAGAAATACAAATGGGGATTTCTTGCTTAGGTCCCAGGGCCCCTTCCTTTTCCAATTCATAATAAGCACTCCACATATTTGCAAATGTGTTTTGTGATGGATGGCATGAGCTACTTCATTTGTGTAAATGTGTCATAAAATGTACAAAAGGAAAAACCTAATATAGATGCATATATGCATTACTAGGGGAAATTTACTATAAAAAGTATGATGGACGCATATAAAGTTCAGAATAGCACATGAAAATTTCCCTCATTCACATCGTTGAGCAACATGAAAGCATACCTGTTGAATTTTGTTAAGTTGGTCTCTTCTGTCATCTTCAAGAGATACACCATTAAGAATTGCATTCTTTCTTTGAGCTGCACAGGTACACGAGTACTTGCGATGTCAAACTCACGATTCAATAAACAGTTTAGACACAAGTACTTGGGATATCAAATTCAAGAATTCACTAAAAAGTTCCTGCAACGTTAGATAAAAAGAATAAAACACAATGCATAAGATGCATGTTGCAAGTGGTGCAACTTCTTGCACAAGAACTAGTTCAATAGGGTTTAGTTATTTGGAATAGGAAGTCACTTCCTTATATCTTAATACAACATTTTTGTGCAAAAATTTCTAATCCAAAAACTTCAGAAGTAGGGATTGGAGGGCAAACATATCAAATAATGTACAAGAAGAAAAAGTTTTTTCTCCTGACATGTAGAAGTTTCTATTATAAAAGTAAGGATATAGTTAAAAACTTAAAAGCACATGCAAAATAGCACACAGGAAACAAGGAAAGGACATGATTACCCCTTCCAGTAAAGAAATGTAAAAAGGCATCCATAAGTTAAACATCCAAAATTCTTCAACTACTGTTTATGTGGGTAACATGCAGGTAATCTCTCTCTCTCTCTCTATATATATACATATACATGTATATCGTAGTTGTCAATACAAGAAACAAATCATGAATTGAAAATTTCTTTGTTTGAACCATAAATCGAATCAAATTGTGAATCGTAAGATTTAGTAACACATTAAATATATATATGGGCAAATGTAATGGTTTTGGGTGTGATGTGTACCCTATGAGAAATAAGATAATCACTCGCCAATTGTCGAACCAGTTAGAGAGTAGAAATGAGAGAGTTAACGGCAACCAAAGAGGAAGGGCAGTGAACCAGTCCGTTGGACAACTTGTGGTATTGATATCTGATGATTGAAGGATGACGGCGTCCTTTATATAGGCAATCGGGCAAAGGAGGGAGAGCCAACCCACGATGGGTTTGATTAGCTTTGCAACTGAGATCTTTGAAGGCAAGTAGGATTCAACTTCAGTGGTACAGAGCTGATCCGCATTAAATTCCTTTTGTCTTCTCCTTCGTGATGTCTATGTATATGTGTATTTCAATGCAACTGGTGGTCTCTCTCTCATAAGATGAGCCAAGGGGCAAATGAGAGGGACTAGCACCTCGATGAACTCATTAACCCTAGCCTCAAAACTTAAAGCCCATGATGGTTCCAAATGGGGTCATGACTACCTGGAGATGCCATGACCATGTGACACTCAAGCGGTAAGTCCCTAGGCTCTGCTTAAGACCCCAGGAGTGGTGTAGGCTTAGTTGATGGAGATATGCACCTGTAGAAGTGGCCCAAGGCTGAAGAAGAGAGTCCTTTATAGAGTTCATTGAGATGGTCCCTTGAGAAGGTCCCTTGGCTAGGCTGAGGGAGGAGGTCTAGGTGCCCCACTCAAGGGACTCTGAAGCTTGCCACAAGTCGGTTTCTGGGATTAATGCATTGCATACATTAGTCCTATCCGATTTGACATGTCGATGTCTTCCTAGCTTAGGTGGCCAGTGGAGGAAATGATGTGGCATGTCTAGCCACGTGGGTGGTTAAATATTAAAAAAAAAGAGTATATAACTTGAAATTAAATTTTATTTTAAATATGAAGGATTAGGTATATATAAATGCAAAACTCATTGTGAATGGTAACCACGTGGTCTCATCCTGCTATGCCCTGGGCCTTTTGTTCTTTTTACGTAAAAGTTGGACAACCATTCGTCAAGGCCCAGGAATTTAATGGACATCTTAGTGGTGGGATTGAATGCCTGCATCACATAGAAATTCCATTTTAATGCCGCCCCCGGCCCCCCAAAAAAAAAAAACACATAAAGGGGAGCTCTGACTTCCAAGCCACTGCACTAAATGCTCATGTAATCGTAGTAGTCAACCCATAATGCCTCTGTTCTTTACTAAAATACTACTTCAAATGAATGGGGTATTACGTTCCTCATTGATCTACAAAATAAGGCTTACAAGCTCTTTGTTTTATGACAGAGATCTCTCCACACCAAGGAACCAAATCACAATGGATTAAAGCCTCCTTTTCCTTCACAATGTATGTGCTGCATTTTTTCCATTATCATCATAAATTAATTGCGGTCAACCACAATTTATGGATGCGGGTCCAACATGAACATGACACCTTTTTAAAAGTTCCAATACTTCTTAGCAATGGAGACTACATACATTAGTAAGGGAGCTCTCTGGAAAGTATAATGGTTTCCAAAATAGTGCTAGGTCGCTGAAGATAGTCTAGGTAAGAGTGGAGGCGGTCTTGGAATGAGAAAGAGGGAGAGGATAATGGAGGTCAGGAAATGGATAAATAAAACCTCCAGGCGAAGACTATGGGAATGGTCATTGTGCATAGATCGAAGAGGTCTCCTATTTATCAAAGGGTTGAGCCATAGTCACGTGGTGCTCCATCTATTTGGCCAAACAACCTGAAGGTAACAATCACTACTGATAGTGGCATCAAAACTCTCAAAGGCCCCAATGCAACGACTAAAATGGTGATCGGGCATGCTCCTTGGGTACCATCAAGTACGGAGGACATCACGTGTCTGTACTGTACCAGTCTGGGATTGTTTTCTTATAAAGATCCCTCTCTCTCATAGTGGTTAAAGTGTAGGTCCCTCAAGGGGGAATGGGACATAAATACCTTCACGAACCCCTCAACTCTAACCAACTAATTACAAGACCTCAGTGATCCTTCGCGAAGGCCATGGGGTCACTTGGGCGCCCTTTAACCGAACACCAAACCCAATGGAGTTCCTAAGCCATACTCTTGAACTAGGCTGGCATAGAAGCATCAAGGTGTTATATGGAGAACTAAGCATAAACCATAGGAGGAGCACACTAAGGTGGAAAACTGCTTGGCCAAATCAAGGAAAGGACAAGCACACATATCACAAGCAGATATAAGCACGCTCTGGTGGAGGAATAGTCTGACGAGCGAAGGAGAATTGAGCATGCCTAGGGCCTCTTAGAGATTGCCCTAAGGGCCTTGGCTCATGTCTAAGACACCACGTACATTAGCCTCACGTAGCACACATGGCGGTGTTTAGTTGATCTAGGTGTCAGCACACAAAACTGATATGTGGGATCAAAGTACATAGAGAAAGTGATATGGTGATGTCGTGGTCAAGCCATGTGGAGGGTGGACCCATGTACCTATGGTATGCGTAGGTTCAATGTAAAGGAGAACAAAAATATTTATGAATTAGAGAAAAACAAACATCCAAGGTCCATCATGCAAGAAGCTCAAAGATCCAAACTTAAAAAAACAATGTAATGCATAACACGTCATGAATACATCACGAGTTCCAAACTTCTAAACTGCGTAAAGTAACTTATCATTTTCATCAAGCCATGGTCTATTCTCAAAACTAAACCATGGTCACTCCAAGACAATAGTAAAAACGAGTTCTACAATGAAAAGTGATACCAAATGTACCCTCCATCATATCCAAAGGGAGGTCTTGCTTTTAACATTGACTCTCCAGGGTGCGTGAGAAGAAAATAGTGAACAGAAGTGTTTGCAACTCAAAATGGGTAGTAAGAAGTATAACATGTGTATCCATTTCTACAGAAGTCGGAGAATTTTGGGCTATATTACTTCACACATCTGCTCAAGGAATACAATAAGACCTGTTCCAGTATATTCCATAATAACAGTGAAAAAGAAAACAAGATAATGTGACCATTAAAAATGCCCAATTTCTGAACTAGAGCAGCATAAGAACTCAAAGTGATGGTATCTTGGCAATTGCCCAAGTCCCCACCCCAGCAGAAACCAACGATTGATGGTTTAATATAATACCAACACAGTACAGACTAGGACACATGAAATTGATGAGCAATCCACATAAATCAATAACCAAATTATATCTGACTCATCACATCCCTATGGTCTAAATTTTTAAGAAGTTTGTACAAAACACAGGACAAGAAGTCTCCACTGTAGGAAGTATAATTTGAGAATTAAGATACTTACATTCAACTATACGTTTACGAGCATCACTCAGTGCTTCCCAATCAGAAGATTCTCTGATAGCTTTAAATGCAGCATAAAGTGGTTTGCTCTGCCCAAACTTAAGCTCAAGCTCAACTTTCTCTGGCTGCCACCCAAAAACTTGAAACTATCAACACCAGAAGACTCAGAAAGCAATAATGTGCGATTGCATTTCCAAATTCCACAAGAAATGTATTCTTAGCCAACAATAACAATCCTCAACCAAAGAACAAAATCAATTCATAACAACTGGACATCAATTTTAAATCTAAACAGCTAATTCATGGGCTATAAAGGATAATCAATACGCAATCAATCAACTTCAAATAAGTTACGTAACTTTAAACACATAAGACCTAACATAGGCAGAAAGAAAAACGGTACCTGAACTTCTTCAATGGCGGAACGGAGTTCGGGAGTATCTTGAACGGACTTAAGATGACTAACAACTCCCCAAACCACCGCTAGCCGATCCGTAATCTTCTCCAACGGCTCCACCAGCTTCGACCACGTCGGTTCCACCGTCTTCTCCAATTCAACCAATTCACTCTCCTACCAAAACAAAACAAAGCTCAGCACAAAACACAGCAGTACATATTCACTTCACATACACATACACACACATACGAGTTTCTTCAGCAAGGCACGAATCCCTGGCCGGACGTGGGTGGCATCGACGGCATCGAAGGGCGGGAAATCGAAGTCCCTCGAGAGAGGATTGACTTCGGACGCCGTCGACATTTTCGGAGGTTCGGATACCGTCGATGTGGCGGCGGAGAACGAGCGGACGGTGGAGGAATGAGGAGTAGAGGTGGTTGACTTGCGGTGGGTTTGGAGTCGGAGGCAGCGCGAGAAGGAAGAGGACCAGAGGGGACAAGGACGGGATTTCTGAAGATGTCTGGGGTAATCTCGGGAACAAGAAGGAGGAGTTCGTCTTAAGCAGACTGGTTGAAGTGGAAATTGAACAGAGCGAGATAGAGAAATGCGGGTCGCCATGACTGTGTTGAATATAAACAGAGCTCCGAGTAAAGGGGCTCTCGATGACAGGTCAATGCTAGTACTGGCGAACTTCATTTTTTAGCCTTCACTGCGAGCATAATCAGATAGTCCATGGAGAAGAGGTTGCGTGTATTGTCGTTGGTGATATTTGTTTCAAATTCAAATGTCTGACGCCCTGATTTTCAAGCGAGTGAGTCTGTTTGGAACTCGAGAAAGGGAAAGATAAAATGAAAGGAAAAATTTTTCTTTCTTGTTTGATTTTAAAAATTAGATTAAAATAAGAGAATGAGTGATTTAAATTTTTTTTTATTTTCTCTTCTCTTTCTCTTTCTTTTTCTTTTATTTTGTAAGTAAAATCAAACAAGAAAATAAATAATTTTCTCATCTTTTTTGTCTCCTCTGTCAAGTTCAGCTATAATAAGAAAGAAATAAACATTGAGGTAAAATAATAATTTTGTGTTTTTTTTCATCTTTGGTTTTTAATTTAAGATGCAAGGAAAATAAAAAAAGGAAATAAAATAAAAAATATTTACATTTAATAGTCTATATTATTTTTCTCTTTTTTTTCCTTTGAATTAAAAAAAAAGTAAAGTGGTTTTATTTCCACATACCTTTAATATTATTTGCAAAAATCAGACAAAATAAATAAATTACTTTTCCAAGCAAGCTTATAGATTATGTCATATGTTCTTGGTCTACAACAAACTCACTTATAAACTGTTTTTATTTATTTTTTGAAAAGAACCAAACTCAACACAACTCGTTAAAACAGGAAGCGGGTGTTTCGTGTAAATGAGAATACTATTTTAATTTTCTCTCAAAATTGAAGCCTTAAAGTCTGTTAATATTTTTGTTTTGTCAAAATAAATATAGTTATTTTATGTTACTTGTGATATGCGCACATATAGTGTCAGCATAAAGTTTAGTATTTGGAAAATAACTGAAGCAGTAAAACAAAACTAAATTTTGGTTTTGTTCATTGTTCTCAGCAATTATTTTTTGAAAGCCAAGTTAAAAAAATCAAATTTTCACAAACATTATAATATTGTATATTTTTTTCATAAGAGCACCATAATATATATTTTTTATTCCGTGTCATTTATTTTTAGCCACAATATTAAAATGATAAAAAAAACACTACGTTCTTAAAATCCTTGCAACAACTTTTAAAGATATGATTTTGTAAATTGTTTTGTGAAAACTAGCTCTCCCACCTAGTCCCTTCCCCCGTTCTTTGCATCCATCTTAAGACAATTAAAATGCAAGCTTTATTCTAACAGTACTTTTAATAGAATTGTTTCAGCTTAAGAAAACTTCAAAAGGGTGGCGATCAATCCAGGCTGCTGACTAGCTAACCTTCAATCCAGTTACCAACACATTGCATACAATCACACTCTTTCTTCTGATTTACTTTCTGCTGAAATAATTGGAGGAACATGACCATGAAGGCCATATCTCAATTAACTGGGAGAAGAGTTTCCAATATGTGCATCCAATCATGTCAATTACAAACATTAGGAGAAAATGAAGCAGCTCATTGTAATAGGGAAGTTTATTACTCTGCAGGGCCTGTATTAATATACATATACACTTTTATGGAGATGGTACACAAGATTCTGCTGGATATTATAGATAAAAGCTCTAAGTTCACATCCTTATCATCTTGCCCACACACTTCTTCCATCGTCCCATTCCATCAACTAGGAAAATCATATATTTTCTGGTTTGGCGTCTGCACGACCAGAAAATTATAAAACAAATTAAAAATAATCAGCACACATGACACAGCCCAAATGGTGAATAAAGAACCAGAATGCATGGACTTACGCTTAGCAACAGAATAGAAAACCTAGCAAACCAACACGTGCTAACTACGGGTAGTCACTCCAACACATCAAATACTAGTGTACATTTTCTATTCTTCACTCATTTGTAGACATGCTTCCAAAAACATGCCCTTTTATGATTAGGACTCTTTTTTCTTTTTTAAATTTTCCTTTTTTGTGGAGCCAACTATGAAACATTCATGTCCGTTGTTATTTGGTTATTTATGATGTGTGATGCCCAAAGGACTGTCTTATGTCCCGAATATGATGAAAAATAAATTTTCAGTAGACGAGCTTAGAAAACATCCGCGTAAAAACGCATGAACCATATCAGTGCGTCCAAATTCCAGGGAGCAGTAGTGACCAGTAGTAGTCATGCATGTGTCTGAACATCAATGTTCGAAAGGTCTGTAGAGATGATTGAAAATAAAGCTTTTTGAAGTTTAGAGGAAAAAAAAGTTCCATCCTGTAGAAAAAGAGACATTTATTGGCAAGGTCTGACACCAACAATCGGAAAAAAGCCATTTACCTGGTGCTGCAATATTCCTTCCTCAGTTTTTGTATTTCATGGTTTCTTTCTCAAATCCAATTGTTGGGAATTGTTTTGCATACTCCTCAACATCAAGTCGGAGCTTGGCAATCTCAGATTGGATGGGAGCACTGGACTGCATTGTTGCCAAAAAGTCTTTCAACTTCGTCCCTGGGTCATGATAAACAGCAGGCAATCCCCTAGTTAGCGCACACTAGCACTAAGATGTGCTTGCAACTAACCATAAATGCGTCTACATGACACACAGCAGAGACATATATATAAATAAACTGATTATCAGTCAGACTCGAGACCAGTGGCCACAAGGATACGCCAAATATAGAGTATTCCCCAAACAAGAGAAGTCATAGGAAAAGTAGTGACACTGCTACATGCAAATGGAGATTATGGACAATTATATATCAGAATTCAGATGAATCAGTTTATAAACCTTTAGTTTCAGTCTTTATCTTCACAGCAATCTTTACAGCAGCATCAAAGAAGTCAGCCACTTTTGCAAAATCCTCCTCAACAAATCCCCTGGAAGTGAGAGCAGGGGTTCCTGAAGCATGAGAGTTCATCAACTTTGTTAGTTAAAATAGATTACTGAGGTACAATCTGATCAAGGAAGAGGCCTCTACCCATCCTGATGCCACCGGGAACCATGGCAGACACATCTCCAGGAACAGTGTTTTTGTTGGCTGCTATGTGAACAGATTCCAACACCTTTTCAACTCTTGAACCATCAATACCCTGTGGAAAAAAATCTGATGAGGAAGTGGCATTTGCTCTTTTTATCATGTTTTAAATTTATGAAGATACACATCAACAGGAAGGAGCGATATCTCTTATGTAGTTTACGAGGATATTGCAATTGTCTTATATCAGACCCAAATAGTTTATTGCTTCCCTTGAAAAAGCAGTAACTATAATAGAATTGGATGATTTTCTAAACAGAATTTTCAAGAATGAAAAATTCTCCTAACTAGTGAAAGATTGAATATACTCTCTCATTTACCTTATTTTTCAAATTCACCAAAACTAAGTGGTTCTCAGTCCCACCAGAAACAAGTTCATAGCTCTTCTCAACTAAACTCTGCAAAATTGGAGGACCAGTTGGACTTTTTATATACTGATGAGGAGCAAATGTTGATTAAAACTTCAGAAGCATGAGAATGAGGGAACGTTGTATCCATGAGAACTTGCTGTAAAAAACTCTGAGATGTCATTGGCCCATACCTGTGCAAACTTTGAGCAATTACTGAGAACTTGCTCCTGATAGTGTTTGTACTCCGGAGTCACAGCCTGCATTGTACAACAATATGAGAACACAAAAGCAGAGGTTTGAACAACTTATCTTTCTGTCTATAGGGCCTTGAAGTCCCAAAACAAATTAGCATGATCTACTTGGTAATTTGAATAGTTTCCAAAAGTAACCCTCTATGAGCCAACAGAAATTCTTTTGGCAGGCTTTGAGTCTTGAAGTTGCAACCAAATGAACCTACTACTTGTTTCTTTGAAATGTTTAAACTGCTATAAAGCATATTTTGAATTTTTTTTTTTTTTACACATTTCCAAGAAATCAATATGATCATGTTAGAAAGTAACAATTTCCCCTGAATCATGTTAGAGAATAACCAAATGCTTCAAGATTACGTTTACATTCTACCCCTATAGAGGGAAACATAAACTTACGTATGCACCATGACTCATTGAACAGCATGCTGCATACTATTAAACGAAGAGTCAAATGTTGATTGTTCATAGATCAAAAACTATAACTATAAAATTACTTATTCGAGTATGTTAAGACTATTTTGGATCTGATGTAGCTCCCAACATTGTGAAAGCCCCATTCTGACCACTAGGCCAAAAGAATCAATTTCTATTTTATCATACATGGTTGCGAACAATGGTCATATATTCATGTAGCATATAACTACCAGAATGTTTCAAGGAGTATTGGTTTCCAACCTGTTTCAGAGCAACCGCTAAGCCAGCAATTGTATGATTGTGTGGACCACCTTGAAGTCCAGGAAAGACAGCCTGATTTATTTTGTCTTCATAGTCATACAAAACCTTCAAGGAGAGCTCAGAGTATTAATATTTGCTTTTACTTCAAACCATACAACTACTTACTAAGTACAGAACCAAAAAATGGCCTAAAAATGACAAATGAATTATAATTATGGGGCTACACAAGGCAAGAGTGAAACACTCAAACTGATTTTCTTTAAACAAGTCACCTCTTGTCCTTGCTTATTAATCTCCTTCACCCCCTTCCTGTAGAAAATCATGGCACCACGTGGCCCGCGAAGTGACTTGTGGGTTGTGGTGGTCACCACATCTGCATAATCAAATGGAGATGGGATGACACCAGCTGCAACCAACCCACTGATGTGCGCCATATCTGCCAACAAAATAGCTTTCTGCTTGTCACAGACCTGTTGAATACATGGCAAATGTAAGCTTGAAGCTCTTAGAGCATTCAAATGAGAAAAGTTAAGAATTGATGTCCGCTTATGCTAACTAAATTAGTGTAGTAGAACAATCTAGTGGATTTACCTTGCGAATGCGTGCATAATCATAGAGACGTGCATAAGCACTAGCGCCAGCAACTATCAGTTTTGGCCTGAAGAGTGTGGCACTTTTCTCCATCTGCCATTTAACAATTCCAATGTCAGATAAGCCTACTTCTAAGTTTGAAAAAGAGATAGAGATTACACAACTTGCACAGACAAACTTAAAACATCGAACTAGATCATATGCATGAGTGAACCTGGTTTATACATAATGACTAAAACCTGTTGGGCTTCCAATGGCGCATATGCTTGCTCATATGAGTGGAAGAGAAAAAAATGTGTAGGAGATGGCAAAAAGGGCCAATAAAATAATAACTTGGTCAAATGATTCGTGAATTACACACACAAACACATAACAGAGAAAGACATTATGTGAAGCAACTATATCCAAATAGTCCACGTGGTGGCTACAAATGCATATAGACGTCTATTTTGGGTGATGTATGAAGTTGTGATATGTGTCAATGCAAAGTTGTGTACAGCACATATAAAATACAAACATGCAATGGCGACAAGATAACAAATTAATGAAGGCTACAAGTGGCTTGACAGATGAAGATACATATTTGAAGTTTACCAAAAGCTTTTGAAGGAATGTGAAAGAAAGCCTTTCCAGGCAGTTCATAAGACGCTGCACTTTATCTTATATAATAAGTCACAGTCAAGACAATATGGGCTTAAATAGTGAGTCTGCCCAAGGTAAGGAGGTTGAAATGCTGAGTAGTAATACAAGATTTAACAAGGTTGTTAATGAGTATATTCATGGCAAGCTATCAGTAGCTACAAAAAGAAAAAACAGAAAAAATAAAAATAGGCCAAGCCAGTTATGATGGTTATGTCATGTGCGATAATTTGATTATAATAGGCCAAGCAAGGAATGAATTGGCAGGAGGAATGATTTGATTGAAGTTGAAGGCGCCACAAGCATGGAGGCTGAAAAGAATATGGGTTGAGGTAGCAGAATAATAAGAAAAGAAGAGAGCTACCTGATCGTAGTCAATATAGCCTGTGCTCTCATTCAATCTGTATGGCATTGTCTCGAAGAATATTGAAACTGCAGATATCTTCTTCGTGTCAGTCTGCTCAACGGGAAAAAGGGGAGAAAATGAGGTTACTTCCATATTATGAAACCTGGGGAAATGCTTAACTTTACCCAAAAGAAAAAAAGATCATAAGAGAAGAAAATCATTTTACATATAAGGAAGCTCCTGAGAATTATTATCCAGGCTCAATTCTGTTTGTCTATATGAAATTACTTCCAGCGGTCAATACAGAGATAAGAAAAACTTCTAAAATTACAAATGTGTATGCAGAAAATCAGTGAAGAATAATCATTTTGTGCTAGGAGTTGTGGTAGTACAAGCTTTTCAATATGTGCTCAGCATAGCCTAGATGCTCTAAAAAAAATATGAGACTTTTCACAGGCAGTTGTTACTCTTTGTATATTCTGAACACCGAGAAGTTGGCATTAGAATATATGTCTAAGCTACCAGTGGTTTCAGAAGATGACACTCTACGCCTGCTTTGAATACTAATTTGTGTATTTTTCCGTCATAAAACACAAACAGATGTTAAATGATTGAGAAAGTCCAACACTTTAGTAGAGAATTGCCAACTTCATATAAGAGCACATTTAACTGGTCTGCTTGGGTATTTCAGTCTCCGACCATGAGCCTTAAACATTATTCATTTTTTTTTTCATTCTCTTGTTTGTCTGTGCTGTATTTGTCCATCACAGAACACTGAATCACTATAATTCATATTGCCAGGGCAAAATGCTCCTGTAAGAGTGGTGTAAAAATAATATGAGGCTTAAACTTTTTTTTTCATATTATGCTTTGATAAGTAAATATGAGGCCTAAGTTGACAATTCAAAAAATCAATGAACGCATAACAGGAAAATAAGTAGTGAAAATATTTCCTTCATTGAATTCATTTAGTCTGCTCGGCATGCCAGTTTCCACGAAAGAAATTGCAGGGAACGTTTATTTTTTTGGCATAATGCCCACTCATGGTAATCATATTTCCAAGGTGAAATTGTCTGTAAGTCTGTATAAATCTTGTGCATAAGAAAGGATACAGTCGACAATTTGAAATACCGGTGAAAGGAAAACAGACAAAACACTTTCACAACTGCACATGAATTATCATCCACTGATAACTATGTAACTCCATAGAACTAACTAAGAGCGGCACAAAATAATCCCTACTACAACCTTTTAAGGAAGATGAATCATCATGCATTCATAGCCATGTAATGTCATTAGAACTAACTGAGAATAGCACAAGATAATCCCTACTGAAACCTTTTAAAGCAAAAAGGTTTATAGGCGATTTAGGTTTAATTTATCATAGACCGTCTCAATCACTCATAACCTAAAAACAGGAACCAGTTATTCAGCAGAAAAAATGAAGAAGTTGTAAGGCACCTGATAGCCATGTGAAAGATGCCCACCATGAGGGAGATCAAGAGCCATGATTCTTTCATGAGGTTTTAATAATGCGGTGTAAACTTGAAAATTAGCTGGAGACCCAGACAGAGACTGCACATTCACTGCATCATAAACGGTGATTAGAAATTAAGTATTTTTTCCCTTTTTTATGAGTGGGGGATGGGGGAGGAGGGAATTTGGCATTCTAGTTCTACCACTTTGCCAAAATGTTCATTAGAGTGAGACCGTTTAGAATCTCCAAGGCTGGTAACTGCTTGGTTGTGTAATTTACATGCGTGCTACTAAGATTCCATAAATATGCCTAACGACATTTTCTTCCTCAAGAAAGCTATGAGAGGACTTGTGTTCTTTCTGTTAAAGTTAGTAGTGCTTATTTTTTAAGCATATCTGAACATGTCTCTCGCATTTTTGCCACATATATTACATACCTCCCCATTTTGCAGGATCCAACCGAAATGCTTCCAGAGCACGCTTCTGGCATAAGGATTCTGCCATATCAATGTACCTGAAGGGGAAATTCTCGTACTCTCAAACAGTACAAACCAGGAAGGTCAAAAGACTCAAAACCAAAGAAGAATTGAGTCAACTCTGTATGGGCCAATCAAAATTTATATATATCTCGAGAAGCAAAAGAAAAGCAAAGGTAAAAGGAGGTGTTCGCATACTCATTTCCTCCATAGTATCTGGCACCCGGATATCCTTCACTATATTTGTTAGTCATTACGGACCCAACTGCTTGCATCACAGAGACAGAGGTGAAATTCTCCGAGGGTATCAGTTCGAGTCCCTTCACAAACATAAGAGGGATATCTTGAGAGATCAAAATCCATTCAACTGAGCCTAGGAAAACTACTTCACTTAGCTATGGTGACGTTCTCATCCTTTAGAAAATTAACCAAAACAACACAAAACAATAAAATTCATAATTTTGAGCTTTTCCTCAATTTTCCTGTCTACCAAACTGGGTTCAAAAGAAATAAGCACAGCAGAAGCATTCTCTATATCATTGGTGGCACATGAGAAAATATACATATGTTTCAATACTCCTGTCAGTAAGAGAATAGTAGTTAATCTAATGTATGTTAGACACAATAAAAACAGATAGTTACGCATATATAATCATGTGTTAATATAGAGCGACAGACAGACAGAGCACAGACCTTCCATTGTCTTGCTTTTTCAAGCTCGATAATGTTAGCAATCTCAGGATCGACAACTTCAAGTGGATCATTCAATTGCTTTGGCCACTGTAATGCGAGATTGGATGTAAAAGATTGACATACACACAGAAATGAGATTAACATAAGGAATTAGATGAGGAGGTGAAACACAAAACTAAATCAAACAGATAACGGGCTTAACTGAGACACGAGATTTCTCCTTCTCGTAGACAGCTTCGTTTGGCAAAGACGTCTACAAAACAAAGCCAAACAAACATCAATTCGTTCAGAAACAGAGATTTTAGTTCCTTAGAAGTGTTGCAATACGAAAATGCTTTCTTTGTTTTGAGAAAGCAATGGTGCACCATGTAATAGAGAGAGCCGCCATTGAAGATACGCTGAATTGGCTTGTCCACTGAAGAGGAGAGCCTGCGAAGTGCCATTGCCATTGCCATCTCTCTCTCTCTCTCTCTCTCTCTGCTTTATTTTCTTGGCGCTCTCTCTGCTTCGTTTTCTTTGAAGGCCTCTGTGCGCTATGTTTCTTTTTGGTTGAGTTTTTGGTCGTTGGATAATTTTTTTTTTTTTCTGGGGGAGAATTAATGCTTAGGTTGGACAACGACTAATAAATAGAGTTCAGGAGCATATTTTGCTGAAAAGAGAATATAATTACAAAATGCCATGAAAATAAAGAGAAATTATTTAATGCTTCTCGTACTACTGAATAAAGTTTCCTAAATTACATATGCCTACTTGATAGTTTGATGATTTAACTGACATATAATGTAAACATGAAATAATATAATTATAATTTTTGACAAATATATTGGAGAGTGTGAGTGCATTTATCTTTTTGTGTAATATTTTATGCCTATGTTCCAATTCCAGCAAAATATGGGCTTGAATCTCATTTCTATCATTTTACCTGAAAAACACTAATTAATCCAAATTTTTATTTATTTGCATGTTTATGCTTTTTGTGTTAACAAAAGGTTTATCCTTTTCGATCTGTTATCCGAACTCAAAGAACATCACTTACCACCACAACAAAAGGAAGGAGTGGGAAATGAACTGATTCAACAAAAAAATCGACCTATTATTTTAAAGAGTAATGCTAGAGTTATCGATTTTTTTTACTGAATTTTTATTACCGATAGATATAAGATGATGAAATTCACATTATCCAATACATGTATGATTCACTTTTTTATGTCTATCAGTGATGAAAATCCGGTAAACAAAGTCGGTGGTTATAGTATTTTTTATTTTAAAAACAAAATTTTAAATTTTTTTTCATTAATTACAGGGGCTCCTCTAATACCTAAAATTAGTTTGACTAATAACTAGTAGCATAAACCTGGAAAAGCAATTATGCAATGTTCGGTTTCCAGATTTGTGGAGGAAGAGGAAACAAAAAAGATAAGAAAAAATGAAAAAAATATTTTATTTTTACTTTTTGGCAAAAATGACAAATAACTAGTAGCATAAAAAAATGACAATCCTCACCGAGAGAGATAATATCACACCAAAAACCAGCCATGAAAGCCCTATCCACACACCACATTTCCTAGCCACAAAGACTCTCTATCCAAGATAATACTTTGATAGGGCCGTGACTTGTTTGTGAAAGAAAGTTGGCCACTTATATATACATTTATTACATGTATGAATTATATATATATATATATATTATGTGTATGAATTATTCCTATTTCAGGTTTCAGCTTCTGTGTCACTACCTTTCAAGATGAAATTAACACTGGGCTAAGGTTCTCAGGCCCGACAGACAACCCAATTGCTTCACCACAGTAGGTACCACACATGCCCTCTTAACTTTTAAATGGGCTGGCCAGGACTGGTACGTAGCCATGGCTCATTTAAACACGGGCTTTGTATTGTATGGCCTGAATGAATGCTTTTTGCTTAGACTAGCTTGTATAATTGTATTGCATAACTGATCTCCTATGACTTGAAATTTTTAGTGCATAAAAATTTATTGGGCTTAAAAAATTAACAAATTTTAAAATATATTTAAATTTAACTTATTTATATATCAAGCTGACCTCAAAAGAACTTAGGCGAGCTCAAGTGCATTAGTTTAGTTTACAGCCGTAACTCCATGATAGGCTTTGATACTCCCAAGGAGTCCAATTATTTGTATCGAAATGGAGGATAAACTAAGAAGAGGAATCCAAAGAGGTCCGTAACACAAAGACCAAGAGAGATAGATTGGCGGGGACACCGAATCCTTGAGGGCAGGGGGCTGAAACGTTTTTATGTGCAGTGTACCATGCGGCTGGAGAGAGTCGAGAGACCACGACAAGAACCATGTCCCCACAAGTTTTGGTGGGTTAGGCTGGCAGCAGTTTTGGTTGTACCAATATCACATGCTTTTATAGATTCTCTTTCTATTTTTTTTTTTGTTTTTTTGGTTTTCTTCCTTTCCTTAATAATTATTTGTTCACAATCTTCTTGTTAGGATCAATTGTTAGTACCAAAAGATGCCAAACACATCTTTATCCAACTGCTACCATTAATTTTCGACAACCACCAAGTTACCATTCCATAACATTATTCCTAACCAATATTCTTAGGACAACGTTATAAAATTGCAAAATTTGTATAAAATTTCTTTGCAAAATGATATAGTTGAACGAGAGTTTTCACTTTAAAATAAAATACTCATTATAATGACGTTTAATTTAAAAAAATAAAATCACCATATTACTCTAGTAGAATTTTGTGTATAAACTTTATTTAAAAAAAAGCAATTTTCATCATCTTATCTTACCATTATAAAAAAAAATACAGAAAAGATAAAGAAAATGGGCAGAATTTATTAAAGTTCTCGAGTAGGTTATCAACCACGTGCACTGAATTAATAAAAATCCCTCTAGTTTTATCTCAAATATCTTTGAAATGTGACTTCAAAAGCTTAATTAGCTCCATGGCATGATATATAAATAAATCCCATTTTTTGATTAAAGTTACGAGTAAACATTGATACCAGTCCAAGAAAGCTCGATGATGTTCATGTTAATTCATATTAGGAAAATACTATTTATCTAGAATTTTTATACAGAATTTTAAACTAAAATGATGTGATAGTGATAATTTTGTAATTAAAATGTATCTCGGTAGGTTCTTTGTTTTAAAGTGATAGGCTTATAACTCAAACACATCATTCTAGATATAAATTTTGTATAAATTTTCTGAATGTATAGTATTACTCTTCGTATTAATCCAATTCAGCTTATTAATATCTAATAAAACACCACCTACAAGACAGCAGTGTTGACAACGAACATACACTGAAAGACAGGCCCACAACAATACTAGTGATAATAGAAAGGACTAAACTTTCCCTAAATCCAATGGCCACAGTATAAAAGAGTGAACAATACTTCTCCCTCATATTATTCTTGAGGAAACCCTAGCGAAGCTTGACAGCAACACATAATCTACATCTCAGGTGACATGGGGAGTGATCTGACCGGCCACCGGCGATCATCATACTTTTCCGGTTGCATGTCGCCGTCGTGTGTTCCGGTGCATGAAGAATATTCCCGCATTCATCTTCCGATCGGTAACACCAGAAGCCGGAGATGGCGAAAGCTCATCAAGAGGTTAGTGAGAGAAAGCAAAAGCATCTACGGATCCAAACCACGGACGTTTCAATATGATGCCATTAGCTACTCGCAAAATTTCGATGAGGGGTGCCACAAGGAAGAATCCACCCGCTGTCCACAGGTGCTTGGAGAATTTAGATGGAATGTACATAAGTGATGATCTAGTAAGTGTAAGTTGAGATCATCGTCTTTAAACGTTTTAGATCATGTATTGAATATATGAGAAAGTGTATTTTTTTCCTGGATCTTGATCTCTATGAAACAATTAAGAAATTACACATAGTTTGTATGTATGTATGTGTGTGTGCGTATATATATATAATATGTTTAATTTCAAATATAGAATACATCTTCCCACATTTGGAGTATTTTGTCCCTGTGCTTGAAGTATCTATAGTACTACCCATTGTCAAGAAGCTTTTTGTTTTGAGAGAGAAGGCAATACACACGCAACAACAAACAAACTCAATACACAACGTAGGTAAAGAGATCACAATCTCCCAAACAACCCATTAAACGAGAAGGTTGCTCATTGTCAAGAAGCTTGAGCACCCCATTTTGGTTGGTGAGGAAAGGTCAAAAGATAGATCAATAGCGGCATCCATACAGGTAGCCTCTCAAAAGTATATGTAGGGCAACGGCTGATACCTGGTAGTTCAGTAGCATTCAGTTCGTTGCTTTAGTATCTACGTTAATGAGATCTGAGTTTAAAATCCCAAATAAAAGATTTAAATTTATGGTTGTTGGGTTTGTTGCGACAGTTGTGGTGTTTGGACTTTTTCAAAGGGACGAGTGTCCAGTTTAATTTATTTGTTATGATATAATTATTTTTATAAATTTACAACGACAAAAAAAAAACGGAAGACACACGACTTTTTCCTTTGGTAAAGGATAAAATTAATTTGAAAAGGGAATTTAACGGGAGATTGCAAAATATAGGTGGTTCAAAATCATTAACTAGCTAAAAGCTAATTCAAAATAGATGTGAGGTACAATATATAAACATAAAAATTATATAGAATTCTTGTAAAAAATAATATGGTTGAATTAGAGCATTTCACTTTAAGACAAATTATTTATTAGGATGACTTATACTTACAAAAATATCATTAATTATCTTATCATTATGTTGGATTTTCTGTAGAACTTTTTCTTAAGATTAGAATGAATCAAGTCTTTAATTTTTTTCTATAACCAAGGCAAGAATGACAAATTATTGTGGAAATCAAATATATTACAAGAGCATGCATATTGCCTACATAAGAAAATTCAAAAATTGTAAAGAAGATAAGTTTAAAGAAACATTTTAAAATTTAAAAAAAAAACTTGAGTATTTAGAAAAGGAAAATGTTGTCATACATAAACTAATTTCTCAATTCATTTTCACATTCTTAAACACAAATAAATGAGTTCCACATGTATTTATTAATGTGAGTTCCAATGACTTGTTGGCTTTTGACTCTTCGACCTAGCTACATTAGGGTGTCTCTCTCTTTTTTTAATTCATTCCACGAACATAACAATGCCACTGGTTTCAAATTCAAATTTACTGGGATTTTGGGGCTTGCTACATCAAATTCGAGCCATTAGTACTGCAATTTGTCGAAAGGACTCTCAAATTGGAACCTTAAGAGGATTTGTCAACTTCGACAGGTTGATCTGATTTAGCAGCGACCCATTTGTTTTACATAAATAGGTCACATGCATAACGCTAATTAAGTAGATTAATAAAATTAATCTAAAAGGTGGCCAAGTGGCCGATTGTTCTTTATGCTCAGCATGAGATTTCAAATTTGATCTCTCTTCAACCGTTTTGTGGCTAGTCATTTCTCATATAATGTATAAATATTACATGTTAGACCGTAATTATTAATACTGTACTATACTGGGTGGTACTAGCAAGTATCGGATTCATTGAATTTTATACAATTTGTTCTAAGATAATTTATTTTTATTGCATTTTGATAATAAATATTTGTTAGAACTTGTGTTAGAAATATACTAAACAATTAATATGTATTTTTAATATTCTTAAACATATACTTGGGTTGGGTAACACATTTATAACATGTTAAAGTTATTTAGTGTTGAATAATACTTGAGTGAACATGAATAATGTCAAATTTTGTAAGTGTATATTTTGGAAGTAAATGTATACTTTCACAAATATAAAATATTTACATTGATGCATTAGAAATGGTACTTGATAATGCACTAATATTGGTGCGTATATATTCTAATAAAAAAAAAAAAGTTAATCGATAAGTATTGACAACTATATCGTTCACACCCACTCCAAATCCCATGTGGATTCAATAAGGTACATCCAGGGCAAGTATGTAAGCAAATTGACGCCCATCAAAGATCGTCCTCCCCGAGCCCACCCAATTTCAATTACAGTGAGACCAAAATTCTCTCGCAAAGAAAAAAGAAAAAAAAAAAGACAACATATGCCTGATGTTAAATAATGAACACAATGAAAAAATAATGAAGATTTATTTTTGGTTATTATGTTATGCTCGTTTTTTTTTAAAAAAAAAGAATAATGAAATTAAAGGAAATAATGAGCCCAATCACAAAAAAGAAAAAGGAAGTCTTCAATAAATAATGAAAAATAATAGTTTCTATATTAGTAGGACACCATAATTTCCTGGTCTATAGCTTAATCAGAGTTCTCTAGCAGGGGCATGGCGGCAATTTCCTATGAGCAACAATTAACAAGCATATACACTGACTAATAGCTGAACATAAAATCACAGGTGTTGATTAAGTTCGAAGTCACTAGCAAGAGTCTAGTCTAAGATTTCTAAGTTCACGATTGGTTCCAAAGTTCGCAGGACACACCCTGGGTTTAACTTGTTCAAAGCATAATGCACAAACGGGCCAGAAATTAAAGTAGGCTTTTTTTTTAAAAAAAAACTATTATTTCCAATTCAAACTCAAATTGAATCCGTTTTTGAATTTTAAATTGGTTAATTATACTTTGCACTCTTACACTTTATATTAAATTTTATTTTGGGACATTCACTTTCAGTTGTAACAATTAAGTTTTTACACTTTTAATTTGTTGCAATGTCAATTTTCTCCCAATTTTCATTTAGAAAATAGACAAAAAATTTGTATATAACATGCACGTTGTCCTTTTCAAAATAAAAAGATGTAAAATTGTACCTTTTTTTTTACTAATCTACCACAATTTTTTTTTAAATCACTCTAAAATTACTAGTGTAATCAACTTTGTGATGTATATAATGTAATTAAGTTTTATGTAAAAACTCCAAATTTAACTCACATACAATATATGTGAATCTTGAGGTTGAAAAAGGGTTAAATTTTATAGATTTGTCCCTTGAAAAAGATGGTTATCACATAAGAATTTTTTGTCAATTTTTCAAACAGAAGGTTGATATTGTAAAAAATTAAAAGTGTGAGGGCTTTATTGTTATAATTAAAAATAAAGGTCTTGAAATGAGATTTAGTGTAAAATACAAGGGTGCAAAATATAATTAATCCATTTTAAATACATTTAGGAAAATGCTATTGTTTTAGAAAAGGTGAACAAAAAATTTCCTAAATATAATGTGGTAATAAAATTTTTGTAATTAAAAGTCGTTATGATGAATGCTTTGTTAGGCCACACCATTTTAGTGATAATTTATGTATGAATTTTTTAATTATACTAAGTCAAGTAACTTTGAATTTAGTAATTGATGAGTTATTTCATAACTGGTGAGTTTGCAGCAAGCTCCATCAAAAGCGGTATAAAACTTACAAATTTAAGAGTTCGGTTGCGCCAGGAATTTTGGGTACTTTCTCTTCGCTGGAAATTTAGTTTATCAACGTCGGTAAATTTTAGTTTCTCAATGCTGGGAATTAAAATGACATGTTGGGTACTCCCGCTTCTGCGTGCAAATTATTTGGAAGATGATTTCTAAGTCAACTTAAGAGAAAACTTAAAAGAGAGATGATAGAAAATGGTCGGCAAAGTCAAAAGAAAACTCATAATGCTGATGGACAGCAAATTGAAAAGAATAGTTAAAGATATAATAATTTCTTGGAGTATAATATAAGTGAAGTGCAGGAAGTTTTGGATTTTCTTGAAGCAATCGTAGAAAATGGGAGCTTAGGCAAATGCTCTCATCCATGAATTTCACAAAAATTTCTGTCGAAACCAAAGCTATACAATATCTTTTCATGTTTGGGAAGCTAGAAAATAACCCAGATGCCCCTGGAAACCTAGAACTTTGAAGCAGAGACAATAGCCCCCACCATGTTAATTTGACAAACTAAGTAGATGCGTTCAATAACTACAAGCACTTAAAAGAGATCATTCTCCACCAGAAGGACTCAATCTCAAGTATCCGACTAATCAGGTTAAGAGCTTTCTGCAATTTAAAATTCTGTTATTGAAGAATCTGACATCCACCAGAACTACTGCTCTTTAAACATGAGCCTCTTCTTTGACAGAGTCTTATCCTTACTTTTCAATCTAAGGCGAAGCAATGACACTGAACTGGACACCTCTTTAAACTTGGACCTTCACCGGGTAGTTCTCTACTCTAATGTACTAGAATCTGTTCCAGGTCGTCCTCAAAGATCAGTTATCACTTTCCAAAACACAAAAGAACAATGAAACAAAATTTCGAAAGTCAAAACAGAGACCCTTTTAAGTGCTTGTTTAGAATTTGAATTTTTGAAAAAAAAAAATATTAGAAAAAAAATAAAAATACTTTTTTATTTTGTTATTTTTTCTTTCACATTTTTTTTTTTAAAATTCGGATTCCAAACAAAGCTTTAGTAGCAAAATATGGTAGACAATGTGACCCGAGGAGTTGTGTTAACCTAGTAGTAACAGCTCTCAAAGCTTGTAATCATATGGGTTCAACTTATCCTACCCTACCCCTCTTCAGGCTTTAACCCTGTGATGTACCCAAAAAAATAAAAAACAAACAATATGATGGCCGTTTGATTTTAAATTCTTATAAGACAATCTATTTATATAAAACCCTAACTTGCTTAGCATCATGTTTAGCTTAATTGCATATGTTGTGGAGTATGATTACACTAATTGAGAAGTCCGATTAGCATGTTCTAATAAGAGCATGCTATGGGGAGATTATCATATTTTTTTAACATGATTAGTGAGCTTAATCAATTATTAATTAGCTTAATTAGTCTCCATATTTAGCTTAATGGTAATGATGATTAATTATCATAAGTGTAAATAATTATATTAATAATGTGAATTAGTGAAATAAGGAGGTGCTAGGAAGTGTCACCTATGTATGTGCTTCATTTAAGTGAGATGTGTGCATTATTTGTGTGCTTTATCTCATTTGCTAGTATTATTTGTGTGTGTAGTATTATTGATACATTTTGTATTTATTATTGACTTGAAAGCCAAGGAGAGAAGAGTTTGCTAGATAAAAGTGTTTGGTGAGAAAGAAAATGAGAGAAAAAGAAAAGGGAAAAGAGAAAGGAAGAGGAAGAAAAAGGAAGTGCAAAGAAAGTTTATGTGTTCATTGTTGAGGTGAGGATTTAAGTCACATAAAGCACGAGCGCAAACGGGTGCGAGTGTAGGTGCGCAAAAGCGTCATTTGTTAGAAGAATTCAGAATAAGAGCGTTCTTAAAGTGCGTATATATATTTAAATAAATATTATATTTATAAAATACTTAAATAATTTTATTTTTTTATACTTTAATTTCATAGGAGTAATGGTATTTAACAAAAAAATAAAAAAAACATTACAAAAAAAGTAAAAGAGAGAAGATGTTTAGGCTTCGCGTGCATGGTTCAGTGGTCAAAGTGCTGTACTTACTGTAGATTGGTCATAAATTCTACACTTCTCTAAAGCATTTTGACACCTTCCATGGTGAGACTCTTCAGTGGGCTGTTTCTGTGCGTTAGTCCTTATTAAGCTTACCACGTGACAGGTTGTAAGTGGCCAATCACTTAATTCGTCTGCAATACGCGGATTTGACCTGGATTGAAGGGTAATCGGTCAGTTCACGCACTGATGCGCAATTCGGCACCCTCCTTAGGCTAATTATGTTTCCTAAGCGAGGATTTCATGCTTATGTTTGTTTCATTGTATTTTTATTAATTAATATGTACTAGTATACTCTTGTATACTATGAAAGTAAGATTGAGATGAAAGAGAGAAGGATAATTAGAGGTTTTAAGTAAAACTCTTGAAATCTTGCATATTGTTATGTTTTAATATGTTGAAAACTTGTTTGAGACATTAGACGTTCATCTTGAACTTTTGAAATACTTATTATTGTGTTAAAGTTGTTTAGAAAGTTTAAAAACATGTTTTGAGAAGTTGCATTTTCGAGCAAATGTGGGAGAGTCGACTCATTTTATCAAGGAGTCGATACATATAACATTTTTCTTCAAACCTTTGGTCTCTATCCGAGGAGTCGACTCCTAGAGCAAAAAGCTCAACACATGTAACATATTTTTACAGACTTTAATTTGCTTTCTGTTCCCAGGAGTCGACTCTTGTGATACAATGAGTCGACACTTGGAGCAGAGGAGTCGACACATTTAATATTTTTTTACAAAACATTTACTCTTTGTTCCTAAGAGTCGACACCTGTGATTGGAAAAGTCGACACACTTTGGTAAAATGATCATATCTCATTCTAGAAAACTCGAAATTGTGCACCGTTTGAAGCTTTGAAAAGTAGATTCATAGATTTTTCTATTGATATAAAGTTTTTACTCTAAATCCTTGTAAATTAAGAGATATTGACGTTTAAGCTTGATATTATATTGTATTAGAGAAGGGTTTAACATCTCATTGAATTCTAATGTATTATTGATATTCTAAATTACATGTTTAAGGAATATAAGCTATGAACATGCATTATTTATGATTAATTGTATATATTTTACAAGTTTGACATAACTTTGAATGATAGGTTCGGAAGCAAAGCAAAACACTCTAGTTCAACCAAATAAGTGACTCGATTGTGTTTGTAAGTGATAAAAGGTGGGGATTTAAAGATATTATTTTTTGTATTGAATTGAATATCTTATTATATATATTTATATTGGTGATTAGATCATGAGTTGGCATTACATACAACACACATTGTTGTTTAGATCCATTAACCATGTTGTTTATGAGATGAGAGTTTATTAGAATTTATTTATAATTGGTCTTCTATTATTATGAGTTTGATTTCAATAGTTTTTATCTTGATGTATGATGAATTATGAATTGATATATATATATATATATAATTTTGTGGTTATTCATATAAGATCTTTATCTTTGAATTTGTTATGAGGTTTCACTTACAGGTTGAGATTCTGTGTGATTATGTTTGTCCTAAGACGACATTAATAACGTTTTATTAGAAGCAGGCGTGACAATTTATTTTGTTCATGTAAAACATTTTATTCGCATCATAAATGTTTTATAGAGCATAAAGATCAATGCAAGACCATATAATGATCACAATCACAACAATACAAAGATCAATACTGCCAGAACATGATCCACTTGCAAAGAAATCAGTAGCACAACTGACCTCTTAACTCAAAAGAAACCTTCCAATACCAAATATAACTCAAATGAGATCAACACAACAGTACTATATATTATCACAATACTTCAAAGAACACTGCCAGAATATGTTCCACTTGCAAAGAAATCAGTAACACGGCTGACCTCTTAACCTACAGAACCTTAATTCCAATATCAAACATAGCTTAATGAGATGATATCTTGAAAGAAAAGGACTTATTGAGCCAGGCCTTCCAACTACCGGATCGCTTCCGAGAAATTATCTCTGACCTGGCTTCTGTCATCTGTGGTTGCTTCTGCTTCTTGCACAGCACAAAATTCCTTCCCCCACACGACCCTATCGACTCAGTCGGATGCAGAGCTGCAGAATTTTGAGAAATATAAAAGCCCTTCAACTTTAAATTCATGGAGCTTGCGTATTGGAGTTTTTGAGTTAAAAATTCTCAAATTGGTAGGCATAAAATAGGAAAAAAATCAAAATTTAGACATGAGTATGTTACAATACCATCTGCTCCCGCATTGGCGGGATAGAGGAAGAAAGTACTGACGTCAGAACCAAGAACTGGAAGGCGGCCTTCGCGGGCATGCAATTTCAAAGCTGTATCAACAACGGCAGCAACGTTGTCTTCCTCATTCACCAGAAATCTTACTGGTCCAGTACTGCCGAGAACATTAACGGTGATCAAGAATCGATTTTTCTTCCCATTCTGACTATCTGTATTCTGGTTCTTTTGCTTCTGTGACAACATTTTATCAGACACGCTTCTCTTCATTTTCTTCTTCTTCTTCTTCTTCTTCTTCTTCTTCTCTTATAACCTGTAAAAAAATGGGGAAAAAAAGGTTAGGAAAGGCTTGGAAAGGAGGAAACTGATGAGTTCGAAGAGTTGCAAAGGCTAGGGAGAGAGAGCGAGAGAGAGGCAGGGTGTTGGATTTACGGGTCGAGGCCAAGGCAGCGATAATACCAGGCTTCTTTGGAAGAACCGAAGGAAGAACTGTAACTCAGTTGGCAGTGCCGTTGTATAATAAAATTGACAGAAATATCTCATAGTTCATAACCGGGCCGTGAACGTATCTGAGCTGTAGTTTTCATATTCTAAATATTGACTCTATCAAGTGCGTCATTTTTTTAATTTTTTTAGGATCCATATTAATAAATTTTTAATTCATGTGGGACTCATCCAATTGTGTCTAAGAATAAAAAAATAAATTTAGAAATAAGATTGTATATAACCTTGCTAATAAATTTTTTTAATTTTATAAATAGTAATGTTATACATTAACTAATTTTTAAATTCATTTTCTCACCTACAAGACACAATACAGTGAGACTCAAATTAATAAATGCATGTGAGACCTATTAACTTGTGTTTTATAAAATTCGTTCAAGGGGGCAACCATTAGTCATAACAATTTTTATTTTTTATTTATTTTTATAATCAACAATAGGATACTTGACTTTCATATATATGTATATAGTATACTAATTTATAAATACAAATGGGTCTTTAAAACAAAATAATTATTTAAGAGAGCATTTACAAAGTTTTAGTAAAATTAAAAAATATTTCGATAATTTTAGCTAAAAATAAAATATTTGTAAAGTTGAGGGGGTATTTATAAAATTTTAGAGGAGAAAATTGAAAATATTTCTTAAGATTGTGATAAAAATGAAATATTTAAAAATTTAAAGGAGACATTTCTAAACTTTTAAGGGCTAAATTGAAATTTTTTTTAAAAACTAAAGATAAATATGTAATTTTTAAAATTTGAAGGAGGACAAGTGCCCTCTTTGGACACATGGTCATTCCATTCCTTGTAAGTAAAAAAATGAATGCAGAAAGACATGAAACACCAAACACCACCCTTCAAAAAAGTATAAACAAAACAAAAGAAGAGAAAAAATAGAGAGTATTGCTTCCTTGTTGCTCAAAATTTTTAGGCTACCTTTGGTAGGAGAGAATGAGCTGCATGGATTTGTCCATTCCTACCTGCCATCATCTCTAATTCCTTGAGGGAGGAAATATATTTATATATACTATTCATATTCCTCACAAAAGAAAATGAAAACGCCCATTTTGCTTGGAAGTCATTTACACATTTTGTTGGGAATAGACTTTTTCTCTTATTGAATGGTAGTTTTTTACTTTAAATAAAATACTCATTATGATGATTTTTAAGTGCAAAATTGTAATGGCCAAAAACAAATTTTCATTTATCACTTTGTTAATAAGTAAAACTGTATTTTCAAAACATCAACAACAACAATTAACAAATAGTAAAGTTAATAACACCAATGTGGGGTTTACTTTAAAATTTTAGAGCATGTATTGACAAAGCCTAAGGATATGCTTTTAGTAGATAGTTTATCCGATCTCAGCTTCATTCAAATGGGTCTAACCGTGCGTTTTGATCCTACCACCATTTTATTTTTATTTTTTTTGAACCGAGGACATGAATCTCACCACATAATTAAAGATTGCAAAAATTACAGGTCTGGTCGGGGCTAATCCTAGATTGGGAACAAAACATTTCATAAAAATTTTTAATCTAATTAAAGGTTTTTTTTTTTTTTTTTTCTATTAGATCACAATCAAATCATATCTTGCATAGCTTTTTGTACAGGTTCCGTCCCCTTAGACAGTCTTTTCTTATACGATGTAATTTATCCTTTCTTTAAAAAAACCCAATATACATTTTTAACATAAGTTATGGTGATCAATATACAATATAGAAAATTGAACTAAAATTAAGAGTTCTTAAGACGCATGCATATTGCTGTGTGGATTTCACATCATAATCGCCTAGTTGACCCTCCAGTTGCAAGGCACATGGAGGATTTATTACTTCACCATGCCTCCAAGAAAATATGCTAAACAGAAGAAAGCTCTTGGTAAACCCTGCATAAACATTAATTTGATTTTCTTGACAGTGACTTGAGAAACATTTCAGAGGTAACGTGTGGTACATGGCATGTATACAGAAACAGAGACAGGCAACACCTCTTCAGTATTGTCAAACGCCAAAATATAAGAGTAAATGACTAAACAAAACAAATGGGTACTTCCCCAAGTCATTGTCAGTCACACAAGAGAAAGCACTCATCAGGCTATGAAAAACACTGTCCAAATGCAAACTCCATTCTTATATGCATCCATGTATACTAGTTGACCCACTAGTTTCAAGGCATGTCAAGGTTGTATTGCTGCCTCAATGCACCAAGAAATATGTAAAACAAGGAACGTTGAGTAAACCAAGCAGCACAAGGCCACATTTGTTTTATGAACATATAAAATTCAGAAACACTTCCAAACTTACTTCTTGTACTTGCCAATATACAAGTAGCACTTCCTAAATCATCTTCAATACTAAATCTAGAAATATGACTAAGAAACCAAGTGGCCAACAGCCAAATCAAATTTCAAACCAAACCACCAGTTAATAATAACTGATGGAGGCACAATCAAACATCACTACCCCAAGTCTATCCAGTTACATACTAAACAAACAGAACATAACGTCAGGATATGAAATGGACTGCCATTATATAACATATTTATTATACTGTATTATATATAATAAACTGCAGTCGAAGAATATTCGAACCAAATAGTGCCACGGATTAAAAACTCTGCAATTACAGAAGGATAGATAGCTCTCCTTTTCAAATCATCATCAAGGCATGAATTCCATACATTATCTAGGATATTCCTATAATTCGATAGAGATCTTACCCGGGTTGTTAAGGTAGCTACAACTACCTGAAATAGTTAAAAACAAATGCTGCACTGGGTTGAATGGAGAGAAAATCATGGAGCTGTTGTTGATAAGAATAGTTAAAATGAAGTCACTCAAACACTAAGCAGGAAATGGTTTCCCAAATAGAAAGTTTGCACCACAGTCACTTTCATGCAAAGTTGACATTTTGGGCATGTACATCTTTTACGGGGATAGCACATACGTCATCATCTGTTGCTGAACTCTAACACCAGGTTCAAGAAAACAGTGAAAACAGAACACTAACCACCAATAAATTCTTTAATCTCATCATTATTGTAGGTACCTAGTCAGCGAGCGCCACGTAGCACTTTACCTGTCCATTTGACAGATCACGCGGGCTCCTTAGATATCTCAAAGTCAAACATGGGTCAAACCCTTTCTAAACGAACCGGCTCGACGCTCTCGCCCCCTGTGGCAGGCTCAGTGCCCCATCACTAAGTCCCGTTCAAACAGCTTCAGGAGCTTCACTTGAGCCAGGCCTAGTGCCTACACGGTTCCGGCCAAAATGAGCATCCCTGCAAGACAGGCCCCGCGCCTAGCACACCTCGAGGTTCTGCGCCTCACCATCTAACAGGCTCAGGCCCATAACCTTCTACCTTAGTTCACCCTTACTCGGGACCCCTCTTCATGAGCAGTGGTACTGAGGCTAGAACTAAAGAGACTGTTAAGCCATGTGCCTCATGATCGCGTGGGGCACCAATCCCATTAACCATCTAAGAGAGAGAGATCTACCCTCAGAACCACTCGAATATCGTATCTCAAGCATTAAATGCTGACCCGACGCACATTTAATAAAATAGATATGTGGCGAGCCATGGCTGGACAAACGCATAACGCCATGGTAGAGTACACATCCAATTGCCTGCCGTGGCCCTGACATGGCCTCTCCAGGTCATGATAGTGGGACTCAGGCTTGTTTAGTCAGGGGGTGCCACATGTCTACACAGTGTTAATCACTACCCACTATAAATACTTTCAACACATTTATAACAATAAGAGACAACTTAATTACATTTATTACAAAAGCTACCACAAGCTCGTAAATCTGTCTCTCTTGTCTGCCCTTGGTTCTCGCCTCTCCACAGTTGGGAGACTCGAGTGAGCCATCTTCAATGACTGCCAGGACTTCGAGACGGGCCCACGCCTTTGTCAACCCTAGGCTCTCGGTCCAACCATACAAACAATTATTATTTTTTTGTTGTAATTATTTTGCTGGGTGAAACAAAAGGATTGAATGTAATTGACTTCTAAATCAAGCAGAAGGATACTGAACTAATGCGATAAGGATTCCATGGAGTAACCTAGTGATGGTGAATTCTTAAATCAAGACAATATGGAGTTCAGCTGTTGCAGGAGACCTTTGGAAACAGAAGGGTTGAGGGCATGGAATAATAACCTGTCACGTATGCTCGTCTCATGGACTTGTTCTCTTTCTTCAAAGAATGTGAGAGGCTAATTATTTCATTGCTACCAGATAAATATTGCAGTTCATGTATGAATAAGGCAGCTTACACAAGCAAACCAACATATGGTGACAAGTGGTCAGTAATATCAGGAATCCACATGTGAATTATGCGGAAATATGTATCACTTGCTGCACAAAAATGGAAAACCAGGGATTGGAATGCAACACTACACGTATACAGCTCACATGAGAACCTCTATATCTCTCTCTCACGCTCGCGTGCATGTTAAAGATAGAAAAATATTACAAGAAAATAAAAATTATCCAAAGAGAAAATGAATAGCAATTGCAATTATCAATAAAAATGAATGCCAAATTGCCAAAAATAAAAAATAAAAAATAAGCAACCTAACATCAGCAGCTAATAGCCTAGTAGTAACTGATGAAGCCACTAAAGGATATCCCTTCCCCAAGTCCCAGTTGGCAATGGGAAATCATATCAGGCCTGGCAATACACTCTCCTTCCCCAAAGTCTGGTTGGTTACCAGAGGGAGGCCTATTAGGCCACCATGTGCACGCGCACTATACCCCTTTTTCTAATTCTCTCTCTTCAGGAAGGAAATTTAATTCTACACTGATAGCCTGGATTAAAAACTTCCACAAGAAACCACCTTCACTGCCAATCTCACCATCTAGGCATCTACTGTTGGGAAAAGAACACAGCCTTGAATTTCAAATGAATTTTTTTTATAATCACCAATCATTTAGCCTACAACACAAAACTCCTAAGTCATTGTAAATGAAACATTAAAACTCCCCAAGTCATTTATGTTAGTGTATATATTTATCTTCCTCTTGTTAATGCTAGGTTTGTGTATCCCATATCGGTTAGAATAGACTTCTTTCTCTCCTCTCTTATAATATAAATAGACTCATTGTATACACAACAAATCACTCAATGTAATACATTCTTTTTTGTATATCTCTCTCTTTCTTTTCTAACATGATATCAAAGTCAAGGGAAAGTATGCTCTGTGGTTGCCTTCGAGGGATCTTCCACATCAAAACTCCTAAAGTTCTCTTTTTCTTTTCGGTTAACCTTTGGCCACCTTCTGGTGACCCTCCGGCCAAGAAAAAGTATGCTCTGTGGTTGTCTTTCGAGGAATCTTCTACATTAGAACTCCTAAAGTTCTTTTCCTTCTTTCTGGCCAACCTTCGGCCAACTTCCGGCGCCTTTCGGGCCACTTTCTGGCCAACTTCCAATGACTTCGGACCAAACTTCAGCGACTTTACAACGTCACTCCGGCGTCTTCCCAGCTGTCCTCCTGCCATTTTTGTGCGACTCCTGACTAATTTGGGCCTTCTAAATCTGATTCTGGCCTTTGTTTTTGCTAATTCTGCTATGTTTTTGCAATTTCTCTTACTTTGGAATCTTTTCTATTGCTATTCTTTATTGTTGGGTTCTTGTTATTTCACATCTCTCAACTATGGAGCGTTCTGAGATCTCTAGACCGATTCTTCTCACTTTAGAGGGTCCTAATTACATTCATTGGTCTCAAGCCGTGTCTAGTTTTCTCAAGGGGAGAAAACTTTGGCGCTACGTCACTGGAGATATTTAGGCACCTATTAAAGGTGTAGCTGAAACGACTACTGAATTCATTGAACACTTGAGGAATGAGATAGTAAGAATCATCAGATCATCATCTGATTTCGAAATACATCCATTCCTTCTATCAGTTTTTAATTTGGATGCTTTGACACAACTCACTTCATCTAGGATTTCCTGGCCAATCACTACACCACTGCCGATCTTGCTTATCAGTACCAGCTTCTGATTTCTCTACATCATTTAAAATAGGAATCTGGCCAGTCTATCAATGCCTTTCTGTCTCAGATATATACTCTTTGGGACCAGTTGACTCTGTCTAAGCCTACTTGGATATATTATGCTGATGCTGCTCAGTTTGCCTTCTACTGCGATCAACAACGCCTGATTACATTTCTCATGACTCTCACTGATGTATTCGAGCCTGTTTGAGCCTCTCTTCTCCATTGTTTCCCACTTCCTACCTTGAAACAGGCTATTTCTGAGCTCTTATCTGAGAAGACTCGCCTTAGCCTCATTCTACCATCACCTGTGGACATCGTTCTTGCCACATCTAGTTCTCGATTTCAAGGCTCTTTGAGTGGTTCTTGAGGTTCTTCAGCTCCTGGTGGTTCCCAGTCTAATGCCTGTACATTTTGTTATACCACTGACCGTTACTTACTAACCTGCCCCATTCAAATCTGCAAGCACCGTCGTTAACATGGCCCTGGTCATTTTCTCTCTGATTGCCCCAAACATTCTTCTCGAAGAGATTCTCACCTTAAGTTTGCTGCTGTCACTACTGAGGATTTTACTGTTCCTTCCTCCTCCTCATCTGTGATTAATGTTAGTGATCTTTATGCACTTTTTCAACAGTTTATGTCTACCTCTGGTACTCCCTCCTCTACTATTTTTTCTGCCACTTCAAGTATTTCTTTATGGTTCTTTGACTCTGGCTGTAGCAATCATATGACTTCTGACTTGACAGTTTTTCTTCCAAATCTTTTGTGTCTACTCTTCCTGTCATTTATACTGTTGATGGTTCCTCTATGTCTATCAATCATGTTGGTCATGTCTCCATTTTCACTCTTGCACTCCCTATACTTATTATATTCCTAAATTCACACTCAATCTTATCTCTGTTGGCCAATTATGTGATCTTGGTCATACTGTTCTTTTCTCTTCTACTGGCTGTGTTGTGTAGGATCTGCGGACAGGACAAACTCTTAGGATAGGCCGTAAACATGATCACTTGTTTCAACTCATTTATCTTCACCTTCCTATTTCGATTAATGCTGCAACTTCTTTTTCTACTGCTACTTCCTCATTTTTTGGACTTTGGCACTCCTATTTAGGTCATATTTTCTTAGGTTGTTGATGTTTTCTTTTGTCTAAAGGTGTGTTAGTTTTTGTTCCTAATGAACAACTTGATTGTAAGTTTTGTCAACTTACCAAACAACTGGCTTTATCTTTTAATAACAGTGCTTCTTTTTCTTTCGCTTCTTTTGACTTGATTCACTCTGATATTTGGGGGCTCTCTCCCACTTCTGCTATCGGAGGCTCCCAGTATTTTGTCATATTTATTGATGATTTCTCTATATATACTTGGCTTTATCTCTTGCAAAATCGATCTCAACTTCAACAAACTTATTACGATTTTGCTTACATGATCAAAACCTAATTTTCTCGTGATGTCAATGTCTTTCGGTTTGACAATACTGCAGAATACTGTGATAAGACATTTCTTGCCTTTCTACGTGAGTATGGCACTGTTCCTCATCGTTTTTATCCCAGTACTTCACAATAAAATGCTCGTGCTGAACGAAAACACAGCCATCTTCTTGATATTACTCGTGCTCTTCTTATCTCTGCATCTTACCATGAATGGTTTTGGGGTGAAGTTGCTCTTACTGCTGCTTACACCATCAACCGTGTACTTTCTGCTCCCCTTGGTAATCTCACTCCCTATGAGCATATGTATGGTACTACCCTGGTTAACACTATCTTCATGTTTTTGGGTGTGCCTATTTTGTCTTACTTTAGCCTCATGAGCGTACCAAATTGGAGTCTAGAGCTCGTCTTTGCTGCTTTTTGGGTTATGAGATTGAGCACAAAGGTTATCGTTGTTGAGATCCTCTATTTAAACATCTTCGTGTTTCTTGTCATGTTGTCTTTTGGGAACATAAGATATTCTCCTCTTTATCTTCCTTCTATTTATCCTCCCCTTCTGCTCCTCCTTACTTCACTGATCCTACTATTAAGCTCTTTCCTGAGGATGTCACTATCCATGATGCTGTCCCTTCTAAGGATGTCCATGTTCCTGCTACTATCACACCTGCTATGCCTCTTGTTATAGTCTATCCCGTAGAGTCCCCGTCGGTTGGTCGTGCACCTTCAACTTGCTATCCGGTCTCTGATCCTTCTCAATCTTTTTCTTCTGATGAGCCTCTTGTTTGACATTCTACTCGGGTAAGGCAAATTCCTCATCATCTAGGTAATTATCACTGTTTCTCTACTATTTTTGCTCAATATGAGCCTTACACTTATCGCAAGACTAGTTCAAATCTGTTTTGGCAGCAAGCAATGGATGATGAATTGCAGGCTCTTGCCAAGACTCACACTTGGGATTTGATTGATCTTCCTCCTGGTAAATCTGTGATCAGGTTTCGTTGGGTCTATAAGATCAAGACCCGTTTTGATGGTTCTGTGGAACTTTACAAAGCCCGTCTAGTTGCCAAAGGCTTCACTCAGGAGTATGGCATTGACTATGAGCAGACCTTTGCTCCAGTTACCTGTCTCACGTCTATCCAGAGTCTTATTGTCATGGTTGCTGTTTGCCAATGACCCTTATATCAGTTGGATGTCAAGAATGCCTTCCTCAATGATGATCTCTTTGAGGAAGTCTATATGCAACCCTCTCATGGTTCTTCTCATTCGTCTCGTCAAGTCTGCAAGCTTCGTCATGCTCTCTATGGTCTTACACAAGCTACTCGTGCCTAGTATGCTAAATTTAGTTTCACCATCAGTGACCTTGGCTTTTCTTCTAGTGATTATGATTCTGCTCTCTTTGTTTGCAAGTCTTCACACGGCACTGTTCTCCTTCTACTTTATGTGGATGATATGATTCTCACTGGTGATGATGTTCATGGCATTTCTAAGCTTAAAGAATTTCTTAGCAGCCATTTTGAGATGAAAGATCTTGGTCCTCTTAGCTACTTTCTTGGCCTTGAGATCTCTTTTAACTCTACTGGTTATTCTTTTACTCAGACCAAGTATGCTTTAGATCTTCTTACTCGTGCTGGTCTTACTGATAATAAGACTATTTTCACACCTCTAGAAGCTAATGTAGGTCTTACTCCTCTGGATGGTGAGCCTCTATCTGATGTTACTCTCTATCGATAGCTCGTTGGTAGTCTTGTCTACCTCATTGTTACTCGTCCTGATATTACCAATGTTATTCACCTTGTTAGTCAGTTCTTATCTTAGCATCGCTCCACTCACTATGCTGCAGTTCTTCGCATTCTTCGCTATGTTAAAGGAACTCTATTTCATGGTCTACACTAATCTCGTCACTCCTCTCTACAACTCTATACCTATTCTGATGCTGATTGAGCTGGTGATTCTATTGATCATCGTTCTACCACTAGGTTCTGCTTTTTTCTTGACGATTCTCTCATTTCTTAGTGTAGTAAGAAGCAGACCCTTACTGCTCATTCTAGCACTGAGGCCAAGTATCGTGCCCTAGCTGACACCACTCAGGAACTTCTCTGGCTTTGATGGTTACTTCAAGACATAGGCATCTCTCGTTCTGGTGCTACTGTTCTTCATTGTGACAATCACAGTGCTATTATGATTGTTCACAATGATGTGTTTTATGAACGCACTAAGCACATCGAGATTGATTGTCACTTCATTCGATAGCATGTTGTTCATGGTATTGTTCGTCTTCTCTTTGTAACTTTTGCTGACCAACCTGCTGATATCTTTACTAAATTCCATCCTCAGGGACGGTTTCATGATTTGGTTTCCAAACGCAATCTGATTTCTACTCAACCACATTGCTTTGGAGGGGGGAAGTTATTATATATATTTAACTTCCATATTTATCTTCCTCTTGTTAATGTTAAGTTTGTCTATTTCACATCGGTTAGAATAGACTTCTTCCTCTCCTCCCTTGTAATATAAATAGACTCATTATATACACAACAAATCACTCAATGCAATACATTCTCTTTTGCATATCACTCTCTTTTCTAACAATTTCAAAAGAAACGTTAAAATTTCAATTGATGGTTGATGCTGCATTTGGCTACTTTAACGACTGTAACAGCAGCAACAAATTAGAGGAGAATCTATGACTTCTTAACCCAAATTGATTCATTCTAAGTTCCAAAAGACAAAAGTGATAGTCATTATTAGTTGCAATTGGAAGTCATTACTCAATTAGTTCCAAAGTCCAGACAACTTGGAGCTGAGTTCAAAATAGTAATTTATACAAGATCCCAATAATTTGATGATCATGCTAAAGAAATAATGTAAGTAGAAAACCTACCTCTTTTTCTCTATCTTCATTACCGAAATTGAATCTTGTCACTGCATTTTAATGATGATTCCAGAAGGCATTAGAAAGTAGAAACAATTTTCGAGAGTTTGACAGAGTGACCTTGCAGCTGACTCTTAGTTAGACCAACTAACTTAGTCTCAAAATCTTAAGCATGAAATGCACTGCAGACCCTACTTTCACTTTAATGCAATAATTGTTTTGGAAAATGCCATTTTGCAAAACCTTCAACTGAGTGTTACTTCATTGGTACATCAGCGACAACACCAAATAACTTTAAAGAACACGCATTTTGGGTGAAAAGAATTCATACTGAGGGAGCAATTGATATTGCTCTGAATATTATACATGACTAGATAAGAAAACATTTTTTTTTTTTTTGTTGATAAGATGACTAGATCAGCAAACCTGCTATTCCACTATCAGCAAGTTGTTATTCATTAGTCCCTCCCCCGCCGTAGGGAATTCTGGTGATAGCTGCCATTCGCCATCCACCAAGAACTTGATTTCATAACTTCACACAACAAAAAATTGCTGGTTAAAGGAGAAGCAGAAGAAGAAGAAGAAGAAGAGAAATTCGACTGGCTTAAGAGAGTGGTACCTTCCAGGTCTGAGCAATAATGTCGTAGAAAACTTTGTGCAAGAACTAGTATACTCTGGTGACAGGTGCTTTCCTTGACTCCAGCCATCAAATGTGCCCATTACTTGTACGCTCAGACACAAAATATAAGAACACAAAATTTATTTCTTGTAAAATATATAACATAGAAAAGACTAAAAAAAAAGAAAAAAAAAGGATTTTGAAGTTATTCATCAAGGGTGTTTGGACATCGACTGAAAATAAAATATCCTATTGTCAAATCATCCTTTAGATAAGAGACATCACAATTATTTCAGTAAAATTGATATAAGAAGCAGACTAATCTCCATTTTCACATGTTAATGTGACCTCAATGTACAATATGTATACCTTGCCATAAAACACACTAAATATGTTGAAATGAGTTTCAAAGAGCAAGAAAATATCACCTGAGGAAGTGTGAATAAAAAAAGCACAAAAATGTAAATCATTTCAAGGAAAAAGAAAATCATTTCGTCTCACTAAGAATATAAATCATTCTGTCAAACAGGTACAAAATGGAACACAAGGAGAGCATGCTGATAGGCCAAAGAGATGACGCTTTTTTACTTTAATGATAGTCATTTTCATTTTCATAGAAAGTTGAGTCTCACGGCAACTGGAAAGACATCAACGTATAAATGGACTGACAAGTTTTACTAGTAAATCAATCCAGTTATGCCTTGTTTAGTTGTACATCAAAACACCTAAAAAAAAGAGGTTGATTATAATTATCTTAATCATGTTTCAAGTTGTTGGACTTCAGGATACTTGACTCAATCCCAAGTATCCGACTTATCAGGTTAAGAGCTTTCTGCAATTTAAAATTCTGTTATTAAAGAATCTGACATACACCAGAACTACTACTCGTTAAGCAAGAGCCCCTTCTTTGATAGAGTCCTATCCTTACTTTTCAATCTAAGCCAAAGCAATGACACTGGACTGGACACCCCTTTAAACTTGGACCTTCACTGGGCAGTTCTCTAATCTAATATACTAGAATCTGTTCCAGGCCGTCCTCAAAGATCAGTCATCAATTTCCAAAACACAAAAGAACAATGAAGCAAAATATCGAAAGTCAAAACAGAAACCTTTAGTGGCAAAATATGGCAGATAACGTGACTCGAGCATAGTCGGGGAGCCAGAAAATTTGTTTAAGAGGCGGCCGTTAATCATAACAAAAATTTGTTAATTTATAATTAATAATAGGACACTTGACTTTTATACATATGTATAATGTATACTAATATATATATATATATATATGGGTCTTTAAAATAAAATAACTTCTTTAGAGAGCATTTATAAAGTTTTAGTGGGTAAAAATTAAAAAATACTTCTATGATTATAGGTAAAAATAGAATATTTAAAAACTTGAGAGGGTATTTATAAAATTTTAGAGGAGAAAATTGAAAATATTTCTTAAAATTATAGATAAAAATTAAATATTTAAAAATTTGAGAAGGGCAAGTGCCCCTCTGGGTATATACTCCCTCGGCCAGTGCCCGGGGAGTCTGTGTTAGGCTAGTAATAGCGGCCAACAGGCTTGTGATAATGGGTTCAACTTAATCCACTCTACCCCTCTCTGGGCTTTGGCCTTGTGATGTACTCAAAAAAACAAAAAACGAACAATACGATGGCCGTTTCATTTTAAATTCTTGCAAGACAAGCTAATAATGTCATTCATGTAAAACATTTTATTCATATCATAAATATTTCATAGAGCATAAAGATCAATACAAGACCATATAATGATCACAATCACAATAATACAAAGATCAACACTGCCAGAACATGATCCACTTGCAGAGAAATCAGCAACACAACTAACCACTTAACTCAAAAGAAACCTTCCAATACCAAACATAACTTAATGAGATCAATACAACACCACCATATATGATCACAATCACAATGCTTCAAAGAACACTGCCAGAATATGATTCACTTTTGCAAAGAAATCAGTAAAACAGCTGACTTCTTAGCTAAAGGAACCTTAATTCCAATACCAAACATAGCTTAATGAGATGATATCTTGAAAGAAAAGGACTTATTGAGCCAGGCCTTCCAACTACCAGTTCTCTTCCGAGAAATCATCTCTGACCTGGCTTCTGTCATCTGTGGTTGCTTCTGCTTCTTGCACAACACAAAATTCCTTCCCCCACACGACCCTATCGACTCAGTCGGATTCAGAGCTGCAAAAATTTGAGAAATTTAAAAACCCTTCAACTTTAAATTCATGGACCTTGCGTATTGGAGTTTTTGAGTTAAAAATTCTCAAATTGGTAGGCATAAAATAGAAAAAAAAATCAAAATTCAGACATGAGTATGTTACAATACCATCTGCTCCCGCATTGGCGGGATAGAGGAGGAAATTACTGACGTCAGAACCAAGGACCGGAAGGCGGCCTTCGCGGGCATACAATTTCAAAGCTGTATCAACAACGGCAGCAACGTTGTCTTCCTCATTCACCACAAATCGTATTGGTCCAGCACTGCCGAGAACATTGACAGTGATCAAGAATCGATTTTTCTTCGCATTCTGACTCTCTGTATTCTTGTTCTTTTGCTTCTGTGACAACATTTTATCAGACACGCTTCTCTTCATTTTTTTTTTTTTTTTTTTGCTTCTCCTTCTTCTTCTTCTCCTCTTATGCCCAGTAAAAAAAAAAGGGGAAAAAAGGTCAGGAAAGGCTTGGAAAGGACGAAACGGATGAGATCGAAGAGTTGCAAAGGCTAGGGAGAGAGAGAAAGGCAGGGTGTTGGATTTACGGGTCGAGGCCAAGGCAGCGATAATACCAGGCTTCTTTACAAGAACCGAAGGAAGACGAAATGAGTGGAGGGAGCGAATGAGCGGAGGAAGAGAGCTGCGCGGGTTTTGTACGCGCAGAAGATGAAGGAGAAAGCATGAAAGTCCGGACGTTCTCAACCATTCAAGACGCGATTTGAGATTGGCTCTGCAAAGAAACGAGATCTGAGGTTAGAAGACGAAGAAGAAGAAGAAGGAGAAGGAGAGGAGAAAAGGGAACTTCACAAAAGGGTGTTGCGTGGGAAACTATTGGGCAATGCGTTTGATTCTTGCCTATGCTTGCAGGGCTGTTAAGGTCATACATATATATTATATATACATGTATATTTAGGTTAAAAAACAGCATATGCATATGCGTCCAGGGCAGTTCGTTACTGCGAGCAGTGAGTATTGTTACGTCATCTTCGTCGTCACAAAACACCATTTCAGTCTTTTTGTTCTCGTGCAAATGAACCGTAAATCAGTTGGCAGTGCCGTTGTATGATAAAATTGACAGAAATATCTCAAAGTTCATAACCGGGCGTGAACGTATCTGAGCTGCTGGTTTCATATTCTAAATGTTGACTCTATCAAGTGCATTGGCATTTTTTAGAGTAATGCTACATAATCAGAATATATAATTAAAAAATACAATTAGAATGATATGGTTGAGTTGTGCCGGGCGTGATTTTAATTACAAAACTGTCACGTATCTGAGCATGCATGGTTTTATTCTTCCAGAATTTTTGTACATATTCTCCGCCAAATGATGTGGTAATGACAGTTTTGTAATAAACAAACATTTTGGTATTCTTTTAAAGTGTAGGCCCACAACTTAGTGACTCTATCAAGTGCATTGGCATTTTTTATATGGGTGATGCTATGTACAATCTAAATTAACTTGACTGTAACTCAGTTGGCAGTGATGTTTTATACAATTTTATTTATTAATTTTTTAAAATTCACATTAATAAATTTTTAATTCATGTGGGATATTTAACTGTCTAAGAATAAAAAAATAAATTGAGAAATAAGATTGTATATAAGCTTATTGATATTTTTTTTTTAATTTTATAAAGACTAATGTTATACATAAACCAATTTTTAAATTTATTTTCTCACTATAAGACACAATATAGTGAGACTCAAATTAATAAATGCATGTGACACCTATTAACTTGTGTTTTATAAAATTCATTTAGGGGGCAGCCATTAGTCATAACAATTTTTATTTTTATTTTTTATAATTAACAATAGGATACTTAACTTTCATATATATATATATATATGTATACTAATTTATATATACAAATGGGTCTTTAAAACAAAATAATTATTTAAGAGAGCATTTACAAAGTTTTAGTGGGTAAAATTAAAAAATATTTCTATAATTATAGGTAAAAATAAAATATTTGAAAAGTTGAGGGGGCATCTATAAAATTTTAGAGGAGAAAATTGAAAATATTTCTTAAAATTGTGATAAAAATAAAATATTTAAAAATTTTAAGGAGGCATTTCTAAACTTTTAAGGGCTAAATTGAAAAAAATTGAAAAAACCAAAGGTAGAAATGTAATTTTTAAAATTTAAGGGGGACAATTACCGTCTTTGTACACATGCTCCTTCCACTGCTTGTAAGTAAAAAAATGAATTGAGAAAGATGTGAAACACCAAATACCACCCTTAAAAAAAGTATAAACAAAACAAAAGAAGAGAAACAAAAAAGAGAGTATTGCTTCCTTGTTGCTCAAAATTTTTAGGCTACGTTTGGTAGGAGAGAATGAGTGCATGGATTTGCCCATTCCTACCACCCGTTATCTCTAATTTCTTGTTTGGTATAAATGTATATACTATTCATATTCCTCGTGTTCCTAAAAAACAATATCATTATTTGGTAGTTAGTACCATAAAAGAAAGTGAAAATGCCCATTTTGCTTGGAAGCCATTTCCACATTTTGTTGGGAATGAGCTTTCCCTCTTATTGAATGAGAGTTTTTTACTTTAAATAAAATACTCAATGTGAAGATTCTTAAATAGAAAATTGCAACGACCAAAAACAATTTTTCATTTGTCACTTTGTTAATAAGTAAAACTGTATTTTCAAAATATCAACAACAAAAATTAACAAATAGTAAAGTTAATAACACCAATGTGGGGTTTACTTTAAAATTTTAGAGCATGTATTGGTAGAGCTTAAGGATATGCTTTTAGTAGATAGTTTATCCGATCTCAGCTTCATTCAAACGGGTCTGACCATGCTTTTTGGTCCTACCACCATTTTATTTTTATTTTTTTGGACCGAGGACATGAATCTCACCACATTATTAAAGATTGCAAAAATGACAGGTCTGGTCAGGGCTAATCCTTGATTGGGTACAAAACATTTCATTAAAAATTGTAATCTAATTACAGTTTTTTTTTTTTCTGTTAGATCACAATCAAAACATATCTTGCATAGCTTTTTGTACACGGTTCCAACCCTTAGACAGTCTTTTATTATATGATGTAATTTACCCTTTCTTTAAAAGAACCTAAGATACATTTTTAACATAAGTTATGGTGATCAAATAGAAAATTGAACTGAGATAAAGAGTTCTTAAGAGGCATGCATTTTGTGTGGATTTCATATCATAATCAACTAGTTGACCCTCCAGTTGCAAGGCACATGGAGGATTTATTACTTTACCATGCCTCCAAGAAAATATGCTAAACAGAAGAAAGCTCTTAGTAAACCCTGCAGAAACATTTGATTTTCTTCACATTGACCTGAGAAACATTTCAGAGGTAACATGTGGTACATGCCATGTATACAGAAACAGAGACAGGCAACACCTCTTAAGTATTGTCAAATGCCAAAATATAAGAGAGTAAATGACTAAAGAAAACAAATGGGTACTTCCCCAAGTCTTTATCAGTCACCCTAGAGAAAGCACTCATCAGGCTATGAAAAACACTGTCCGAATGCAAACTCCATTCTTATATGTATACATATATACTAGTTGACCCACTAGTTTCAAGGCATGTCAAGGTTGTATTGCTGCCTCGATGCGCCAAGAAATATGTTAAACAAGGAACGTTGCGTAAACCAAGCAGCAGAAGGCCACATCTGTTTTATGAACATATAAAATTCAGAAACACTTCCAAAATTACTTCTTGTACTTGCCAATATACAAGTAGCACTTCATAAATCATCTTCAATACCGAATCTAGAAATATGACTAAGAAACCAAGTGGACAACAGCCAAATCAAATTTCAAACCAAACCACCAGTTATTAATAACTGATGGAGGCACAATCAAACATCACTGCCCCAAGTCTATCCAGCTACATACTAAACAAACAGAACATAACGTCAGGATATGAAATGGACTGCCATTAACATATGTATTATACTGTATCATATAGAACAAACTGCAGTCGAAGAATATTCGAACCAAAGCTGAATGCAACGGAAACCACGACCGCAGTGTGGGTCCGGTTTCCTGGGCTTCCGATTGAGTATTACCAGGACAAAGTCTTGTATGCAATAGCGAAAAGTATTGGTAAGCCTTTGAAGATGGAAATCACAACAGCCATGGCTACTCGTGGAAAGTTTGCTTGTGTTTGCATAGAAATTGATCTCCAGAAACCTCTTTGTCCAATATTTGAATAGTTGGAAAGATTTATTCGGTGGAAAATGAATCTCTACATACATTTTGCTTTGAATGTGGCCGAGCGAATCACAGAAAGGAATTTTGTCTGTTCAGAAGGGAAAAATCGGCACCGGAGAAGATGAAGAATATAGCCGTTTCTGATGTCCAATTGTCAGATCAAGGAGGCTCTAGCAGTAACGGTCTAGAAATTCAAAATAGAGAAGCGGACGGAGGAGATGTCATGAGCTTTGGGCCATGGATGATGGTCACAAAAAGCGGAAGAAGGCCAATTCTGAAGAAAACTCCTGATCACCATAACGGTGCAACCCAATCCAATAGATTACAAAGATTGGGCCTGGACCTAGAGATCAAAACGGGTAGGGGTAAAACAATATCAAGACAAGAAGTGGAAATGGGCTCAACAAAAAATCAAGATGGAAACCAAGCTCATGTCAACCTGAACACTCACTGGAAGGGATCTATTTACAGGAACGGAAACTAAAGAGATAAGAGACCTGCTTTTTTCCCCTCCCCTGACACACCCCTCCTCTCTGGCCTCACCTAAATTTCAATTATATTTACTGTTATACCCTTTGACACACTCTCCCTCATTAGCCTTTGCCCAGTTTCGTTTTGTTATTTTTGTATTTTTTTTAGTTTTGTTTCTTTTTTTTTTCATTGTTTTTGTTTTTTTTAACTAGTTTTTTTTTTAACTTTTTTTTTATCAATTTTATTTTTTTATCAATTTATTTTTCTTTTTGGATAATTTTTTTTTTATTATATGTTTGAAATCTTTTGTTTATTTTTTAGTTGTAGGTTTTAGGAGTCATTATTTGTAAAATTTTTAAAAAGTATGCAAAAATATGGATCAAAATAAAAATTCATATATATGGGCAACTAACAAAAATACTAACAATTAATAATAAACACATTTATAGCTTACGAACAAACATTTTTTTTCAAATGAAGAGCACATGTAATAATACACAAAAAAGAGATATACGAAAATATATAAAAATATAAATTTTAATCAATATTGCCTCCAAATTCTGCTCCCGACGCTTTTGGTGCTGTATCTATTACTTCGTACCACAAATGAACACGTGTCTTATAACGAGCGACCCATCCTTTAGCTTTGTACCATGAATGTTGCCACCACCATGTTAGAATGAGTGGTACAGGGTAATGAGTGTGTAAGAAATCTTGCACGAAGTGATTGCCAACATGGGCAATAACTATTTCTCGACACTCTTGGTTGGGGGGTAATTTAAAGGGAGATGGAAATTCTGACATATGTCAGGAGTTGTCAAGGGTTTGAGGAGAGGTAATTTAAAAGGAATTGGAGGTTTTGACTTGTGACAAAAATTAAATAAAACAAAAAAAAAAAAAAAAAGAAAATTGATTGAAAATACAATAAACAAAACTTATTAAAAAAAAAAAACTAAACTAAATAAAAATTAAACAAAATTTGTCTGAAAAAAAAAGAGATACATGAAAATATATAAAAAGGTGGGGTGTTGGGTTAGAAAAGGTAATTTAAAGGAAGGGAGAGATTCTGACATGTGTTAAAAAATTATATAAAATAAAAAAAATTGATAAAAAAAATAATAAACAAAACTAATTAAAAAAATAAACAAAACTAATAAAAAAACAAAATAAAAAATTAAATAAACTAAAAAAAATGCAAATGAAGGAGTTCAAATAACTTATTATTTAAAAAAAAAAAAGAGGAATATAAAGATAATTCAAATGGGAAACAAAATTTGCAACGGGGGGGGCGCTGTCAGGTGGGTGGTGGGAGAAGCAATTTGCACGTCAATTCACAATAGAAAGCTGCAATATGCAGCTGGAACCCATTGGATCTAAGCCCAGTTTGCAAGTCTCGATTGTCGACCTAACCAAGACAATGGAGCCAGTACAGAACCAAATAATTACCTCTAACCAGGGCACCACAACTTACTTTGAGTGTCCAATTGGTTCCTCAAATACAACCCATGAGATCCCTTTACCCTCAAACCAACCTACTCCTTCTTCTCAACCAGAAACCCATCTGTCATCAAACGAACCAACCCTTCCCTCTAACAAGGAGATATAACTGCTGGAGTTAAAGAAACCCCCTGACCTGTCTTCCTCAAGTTTGGTGAGCCATGGAACTATTAGAGACAGGGAAGCATTTGATCAAATACAATACCCTGGGGATGTTTTTTGAACCAAGGAGCGAAGCAAGTCACCTAGCCAAAATTATTTGGTGGATGGAGGAGCTAAACATGCTAATAAAGCCATAGTGGAGGAACGTTTTAGGGACCTTCAACCACTCAATCTAAGCGGCGTTGCGGGGATCTCATCTCTAGGATTGGCAGAGAATAAACTCAATAATGGGTAACGATTCGTTGGCCCCACTTCCCCGATCGTTTGCCAAGGATTCCATGAAGCTTCTTTTTTAGAACTGGTTGGGAGCCGGTAACAACGTCTTTAAGCGTAACTTGAGGGAACTTCTTCGTAATTATAGACCAAGCATTTTGATCCTTATGGAAATAAAATTAGAATTAAGGTCTACGGGTATGTTTTTCAACAACCTAGCATTCACAGAATTGTCTCATGTGGATCCTGTGGCCCGGAAAGGTGGGATTTAGGTGCTCTGGGACCCTACTCAAGCTAATGCCCGAGTCTCTGAAGCTAATAGCCAAGTTGTCCAAGCTACTGTGATTAGGGAAGACTACCCTAAGTGGATTTTATCCTCGGTGTATGCGAGCCCAAATCCCAAGTACAGAGAAGAACTATAGAATAATCTAGAACGAAAACTCGAGGAGATGCACGACCCTTGGATGGTTGCTAGGGATTTCAATGATGTGGTTGGTTCTAATGAAATGAGAAGCTTCAATGAAAATTTCAACAGTAGCAGGAGCCGAAAGTTCAATGAACGAATCAACTAATGCAATCTTATGGACCTAGGATGCTCGGGGCCAAGGATGACATGGACAAACAAGGGGCAGGGCACGACAAACACCCAAGAACATCTTGACAGAGCTCTTGGCAACCATGAATGGCGCGCTCTCTTCCCTAAAGGAATGGTGAGGAACCTACCCTGCACATACTCTAACCATTCTCCCTTTATATTCCACATTGAAGTTATGCCCCTCCCTTTTCCTACTTTGAAACCTTTTAGATTTGAATTAGCTTGGCTCTCTCATTCGGATTTCTCTAATGTTATTCTTAATTCCTGGAAAAGTATTAGTGTTTTCCTCCTTAAGAAACTTGAGAATGTTTCCAAAGATATTTTATCTTGGAACAAAAATATCTTTGGTAACATCTTTAGGAGGAAAAGATGGATACTGGGCCGTCTTGAAGGAATCCAAAAGTCCCAATCAGTTAAATTCTCTTATAACCTCCATCTTCTCGAAAAAGACCTCATTTGTCAATATAATACCACACTTTCCAAAGAAGAAATGTTTTGGTTTCAGAAGTCTCGTGCTAAATGGTTGACACAAGGGGAAAAAAATACTAGATATTTTCATCTATCTACTATTGCTAGGAGGAGGAAAAATAAAATATCCACTCCCAAGAACGAAGATGGTGAATGGCTTTCTGACCCCCAATGACCTTAAAAAGAACATTCAAAACTATTTTAGCTCCCTCTTTAGATGTGAAGAGACTGTTTTTTTTTTTTTTTTTTTTTTTTATCATTGGATGAATTTGGAAAGTCCCAAGTTCATTGAGAGTGAGAACTTGGAGCTCAATCATGATTTAGATAATGAGGAAATCTAGAAGGCTGTCAAGAGTATAAAGGGTCTTAAAGCCCTTGGTAAAGATGGGTTCCAAGCTATTTTCTACCACAAATGCTGGGAGGTGATAAGTCCAACTGTATGAGATTGTTTTCTTAATAGAAAAATCCCTCATGAAATCAACAAAACTCTAATTGCTTTAATACCTAAAATTTATAATCCTGAGAATATTAAACAGTTTAGACCTATTAGCTTATGTAATGTTTCTTATAAAATTTTGACCAAGCTCATGGTTAACATAATAAGACCCTTACTTGATAAAATCATTAGCCCTAACCAAAGCAGCTTTGTCCCAAGAAGAACTACTAATGACAATGTCATTGTAGTTTAAGAAATTGTCCATACCATGAGAAATAGGAAAGGTAATAAGGGTGATATGATTATCAAAATTGACTTAGAAAAAGCTTATGATAGACTCTCTTGGCAGTTTATCAGAAACACCTTGGAATTTTTTGACCTTAATCAGAATTGGATTGACTTAATAATGGATTGTATCTCTTTTACTAGCCTTGCCATTCTTTGGAATAGAAAGGCTCTGGAGGAATTTTCTCTTGAAAGAGAATTAAGATAAGAGGATCCTTTATCCCCTTACATTTTTGTTATGTGCATGGAAAGATTGTCATGATTAACTTTAAAGTTGATTGTGGTGGGTGGAAAGGTATCAAACCTCTTAAGAATGACCTTGTTATATCTCACCTTTTTTTTTTTTAGATGACCTTCTTTTGTTTATCAAAGCTACTATGTCTAATTGTGACATCATCAAGGAAGTTCTTAATGATTTCTGTGCTACTTCTGGTCAAAAGATTAATTCTCAAAAATCCGAAATTTTTACTTCTTCTAATCTTTCTAGGAATGAAGCTGTTAGCCTCAGCTTCAGGAGTGGCTTTCCCCTCACTAAAGATCTAGGTAAATATCTAGGAGTTCCCATACTCCAAAGTAGAGTCAACAAGAAACATTTCTAAGAGATTATTGATAAGCTCCATAAAAAGCTCACTGGGTGGAAATCTAATATACTTTCTCTGGGTGGTAGAGCCACCCTAGTCCAATCTGTCACTTCAGCCATCCCATCTTACACTATGTAAACCAATGAGATTCTTGTGAGTATTTGTAATCAAATTGATAGAATAAATAGAAACTTTCTTTAGGGTAGCATTAAATCCACAAGAAAATTTATCTTGTTAATTGGAATACTGTCTGTAGAAGTAAAGTTTATGGGGGCCTTGGCATTAGGAAAGCCAGAGATCACAATTTGGCCCTCCTCACTAAACTTGGATGGAAGATGCTCAATAGAGAGGACTCCTTTTGGACTAGGCTATTGCAGGCCAAATACCTTAGGAATTCCTTGTTGGAGTGGCCTAAACAAAGGAAAGCCTCTCATGTTTGGAGAAGTATCTCCAAGACCTGCACCACACTTAGGAAACTGACCAAATGGTCTGTTGGAGATGGTAATAGGATTTCACTATGGAATGATTGGTGGTTTGGAAATAAACCACTAGCTAATACATCACTTGGCCCAAATACTTGTAATAACTTGAAGGTTGCTGACATTATCAGTAAAATTAGGACTTGGGATTTTAGTGGTATCAACAATCTCTTTAGTACTCATGATAAATCTAAATTATGGAATACCCATCTTCCTCAGTATGCTCATTCTCTAGATACCCCTATCTGGGCTGGCTCTTCTAATGGTAAATTTTCTACAGCTTCAGCTTATGATTCTTTAAGTGAATTTTGCTCCGATAGTGGCAATTGGAAATGGATATGGAAGTTAAAAGCTCCTCAGAAACTAAAAACCTTCATTTGCCTGGTTATGCATGGTAAGCTACTAACCAACCAAATGAGGGTCACTAGAGGTTTGGACTCCATTAGCTCCTGCCCTAGATGTGATTCTCCAAGAGAAGATATGGACCATTTACTAAGGAAGTACAATGTCTCCAAAGAGATCTAGAGCAATCTCAAGGGCAAGTAGTGGACTAATGGTTCTATGGAACAACCCGTAATTGAGTGAATCTGCCATAATATAAAGAATATCTATGATAAAGAGGCACACCCAAGCTGGGGTACTGTGTTCATTGTCACCATGTGGCAGATTTGGAAAGACAGAAACCTTAAGGTGTTTGATGGTGTTGAATGTAACACCACACAAAGTATTAACAAGATAAATCTCTTTGTAAATGAGATTTGTGAGGCTTTTAGCTCACCTCTAGAGAAAATACCTCATATCTTAAAACCTGTTAATTGAAGCCTTCCTTTTGCAAGTAAGCTAAAGATGAACACAGATGGAAGCTTTAAAGGAAAGGAGGAGCCAGCTAACTATGGTGGAGTCATTAGAGATGAAAGAGGAACATTGGTGCTGGGTTTCTATGGCAGCTTACAGAGTGGAACAAGTCTTGAAACCGAACTTTGGGGTATTTATCGTGGGCAAACCATTATCCACGGGAAGAGTCTGAAGTAGATTGAGATTGAATCCGACAATCAATTAGCAGTGGATTTAATCCAACAAGAGATAAACCAAAACACTCCCCACGGAGCAATGGTGATGGACACCAAGTACCTAGTGTAGAGTTGCAATTGCACTATTCGACACATCTTGAGGGATGGAAATAAATGTGCGAACCTAATGGCAAACCTTGGTGCCAGCCAGTTAAAAAGATTGGTTGTGTTTGAAGATCCTCTGGAGCAACTTAGACCCTTGTTGATAGATGATATGCTAAACATCTCTGTTGTTAGGGGCTGATCCTGGGTCATATCTTTTTCTTTCTTTTGTTTGTTTTTTTGTTATTGTTTTTTGTTATTGTTTCAAGCGAACCAGGAATAATGAAAAAAAAAACAAGGAATAATGAAAAAAAAAAAAACATTGACATGACTTGTTAGCATGGTCCGTTGAATACGTACGCATTTAGCCGAACAGGCCCTATAATATTTTCACTTGCACTGTTCGCCAAACGAGTTTAATTTTTATTAATTTTTAATTCCAGTCTTAAGAAGAACAAACAGATAGAAGTGGAACAAATAAATAAATAAATCCCCAACAACACCTAACATCTTCAGTCGAAACTAATCTTATGGATTATGGTATCCAAACAAAATAGTTTTCAAATTTGTTTTATAATATTATAGAGATGATTAGGATGTTTGACGATGTTGAGGAGGGTGATAATAACTATGGTAGTTGGTGTTAATTTGTCCAACTTAGTTGGGGTCAAGACTCGAGACTTGTTGCAACTTGCCAAGAGCTTGTTTATTTAAAGCCTTAAATATTTCCTGAGCAACAGATTTTGACTCTAGCACTGTTAATGCACCAGAAATCTTCCATTTCCAGTTAACTTCTGTTGGTAAATTGACTTCGGAAATGACAGATTAATTATTAATCCATCCAAGTTTGTGAAAAAGTGTAGCAGTACCAAAAAAAAACCATAAGAAAAAAACGACATCATTGATCTTCAAATCTCAGATCAACATATGTAAGAACCAATTGCAAATGGTCGCCTAGTGCAAAAATTAGCATCATGCATGATAGTTAAATATTTTCATGGCTAACCGATGTGCTACGACGGCATTGATTTTTAAAATCAAAGAACACGTAAACCTTTCACATCACTTGAGTGTATAACTCAATCTGAATCCTAAAGGATTACAGCTATCCTGGGATATTATATATACGTACATATGTATATATATGTATTGGAGAAAAGGGTTTTCAGTAGAGCATTTTCGCCTGCAAAACTTGAAGCTTGGGGGGAAACTTTCTGGTGAGGAGGGCATGCCACCAACCAATAAGCATATTCAAAGGAAACTAATGAAAAGCACAATGGATTATTCTGAGACGTGTGAACAAAGAGACACCCAAAGGCACATCTAGAATTTGTACTCGCTGTTTCAAAGTTTTACGGCTTAAGCACAATTATTAAGCTATTTGACATCTCCGCAACTTTGAAGGACATAGGAAACTGCAGTGTGTGAAAATGCTAGGTACTCTTTTATAAATCTGTTTTCTTGCTGTTCTAGAATTCATGAAGACATCAAAGTTTTATTTCATTTTAGGAAAAGTCTGTTCATTTACACAGAAAACATTATCAAAATGATGTGGTAATGACATTTTTTAAATTACGAGTTAATAGTGGGTATTTCAAATGAAAGACCCACAAATAACTCTATCATTTTATATAAAAATTCTATTTGTATAATATTACTTTTCATTTTATACAGTTCTCCTGACTCTAGTAATTAACTAAGGTAATGCTATACAATAAAAAAATTCATGTAGAATTTTTGTATAAAATAATGTGATTGAATGAGAACTTTTCACTTTAAAACAAAACACATACTAAGATAACTCTTAATTATAAAAGTAATATCGTCACATTATTTTGATTAAAAAAATAAAAAATAAAATAACTTTTAGATCCGTCGAGCACTTCAACTATGACTTTTTTGGTCCAGATAAATGTGGTGGATGACAATAGCCTTTATATCAAATTTGATGACATCCCTTAATTAATTTGGGTCCACCTTAGAATAACTGTTACTTCAGTAATGCCATTTAATATGAGAAGAATGACTTCACAATATATGGTAGCTGCCTAGTCTCAGAGAAATAAGTTTCATAGTCAGGCATTACGGAATTTTTTAGTATTTATGTATATTAAATTTTGGCATGCATTCTTTTTATATTTTGTTGTCTGTGAGTTAGTTTGTGAGCATTTTGACTAATCTTGAGATTTGTGCAATCCCTCCGTACCACACAAACTAAATAATTATAGGATCAAAAGCCCTGAGATGATCTCAAGCCTAGGCTACTAGGCCAACCCCTTGGGTTTGATTTTGTCATGTGTAATACTGTATTAAAAACCTCTTTATTAAATATGAACTAGAGTTGACCCATGCAATGCATGGGATAAGAAAAAATACACCTTCAAGAAAATTGTAGCATTTCAAAATTATATTGTACTGCAATAGTATTTCAATGTTAAATGGTATAAATCGTGTATTACACTTTTTTATTTTGTTTGACAAACAAAACTGAGATCTTATGCAAAAGTATTAACATAGTAAGTTAGTTTACCCCTTTTAATGACATATATAGGGCATATTGTTCAATACAGAAATAATTGTAACATGAAAAATGAATCATGCAAAATTTAAAGCAAATATCATAACCTAAACCAACTCCAATGGAAAAAGTTAAACAACATAGCAGTTGAGTATGATAATAAAAAAATAAAAAAAAAGACAACCAAAAAGATTAGTGCAAATATTTTTGTATTCCTTGATGATCACCCAATGATAAAAAAGAAGAAAGAAAAATAAAATAAGAAACATAGAAAATTCAACTATTGAATACCAGTATTGAAGTGTTGAATACCCGTGATGTTTACCAGGTGAAAAGGAAAAAAGAAAGAAAAAATGAATAAGAAACAAAAAAAATTCAATTAATTCGTTGATCCATGTTATATATGGACTTTGTATATTTTAATCAATTAATTCGTTAATCCATGTTATGCATGAACTTTGTATATTTTAATCAACTATGGCCTTTGTATATTTTAAAATGTGTCATTGATTAAAATTATACTCTTTATTTTTGGAAGGTATACTAAGAACTTAATAAGGAATAGTGGATATTTTATTCATAAATGCATATATCTTTGTTTATATGGATTTAATGCAATCCAATCTCTGACATTTATATCTTTGATTGTGTGAATTTTGAGCTTGACAATTTGCACAGAATTTTTGGATTCATGATCTAATTAATTTTCAATTCTACGATGATTATTTTTTTTAATAGATAACTCAGTAATGTTTAAGTCATGAACCTATGGGGCATAGAATTGTATTTTGTACAAAATTTTTTTTTCTTATATTGAATAAAATGCATCGACCTCATCATGGATCTGCCCAAAGGTTGATTCTTTTCTAAATATTCAAGAGCACTTGAAGTTAAACGATAAATTCAATATCTTCAAAACCCATGGTAACCTTTTATATTAAAAATAAGAATATTTATACATTTAACAAACTAATAAATTGTTTAAAACGAAAGAAATACAAAGAGAAAGTACATGATGAAAACAAAGCAGATTGCATTTGTTGGGTGTGGACATGCTTAGGTACGTCAACCCACAAACTGAGTCAAGCCATGCGAGCTCTCTCTCTCTCACTCGTGTTACACCGTGTGAGGCTTCTTATTATTTTAAAAGTGACTGCACAAGTTACGGCCTTTATGTAGAAAAACTATCTAATATTATTAGAGTGTTACATTATTTTTGTTTTATTTTTTACAAACATAACAGGAAAGGCTAATATTATGCATAAATTAATTTTTTAATATCTGAAAATGTTTAGGTGTGTGAATGATTATTTAATAATTTTAAAGTGCTCATAAAAGTTAAAATTTTTTGTAAGTTATTAAATTACTATATAAAAATATATATATATATATATATATATATATATTTTCACTAACAAGATACAATACAGAGACCCATATTGATAAATACATAAGATCCAATAACTTTATGTCTTGTAAATAGGAAACTTGATTAGAAATAGATTTACGCATCACATTTTTCGATGAGTATATCTATCGAATAGCTCCAAATTCGCCAACAACATGATTCACTTATGGATGAGTATATCTATCGAATAGTTCCAAATTCGCCAACCACATGATTCCCTTAACAATGAGAACTCATTGCAATTTTGGGAGTTGAAGTAAAAGTGACTTGGCGTTCTAACAAGCACTAAATAATTTCTCATCTCATGCATAAGGTAAACACCCATTTGAGGGGGTATGTATATATACACACGTTATATGTGTACCACTAGACACGAATTTTACTGACAGCGTGCAGTTAATTAAGTTCCGTAATTTGACTACACGAGATTAGCTTTTCTTTTCTTATTGTAAAACAAAGTTTAGCAATTTATATTTACTGCAATCTGCAATAGTATTATATTATGAAAAATCTCCATATCAGGTTGTAAGTTTATGTAATTAGTTAAATTTCGTGACACATCTTGTTTGATGTATCTTAGAAACTTGAATTATTAATTACAAGCATTTAGAAGAGATTTCATGCTTATTCGTACAAGTTCAGGCTAAAAGAGACTTGTATAATACTTTTTGGCTTCTGTAAGAGACTTCAAGATATGTCAATATAGTTCGAGAGATCTCGAGGGTAAAAACAATGTGTTGGTGTGCATGAATTCTCTTGTAACTGATTTTTAACCATGATACGGTTTGAATTTGAAAAGACTCATTAAAAGAAAAAATGTAGATCTTTGAGTCTTCTTTCCAGAGAATTTTGAATCTCATCAATCCGACATCTGAGTAAAAAGTTATAGATTTTGCAGGATGTCACGGGATGTCAATCGAAAAAACAGTGAGCATGCACAAACTGGAGTTGAGCTCGCGGGATCTCGCTGGACCTCGCAGGAGCGAGTTGTGCGAAATCTGGAACCTTAGGAATCGTGCCCCAGAGTTTTTTTGCCCCTATTTAAAGCTCAACACACTTCCTCAAGTGTTATCTAAGCCGCCACATTAAAAACTCCTAGAGAGAAGTATTTTTAACCTTCTTAGAAGCTTAGAAACAAATCTTAGTAACAATTTTCTTCAATCAAAGTGAAGAAATCAAAGGTTTTGATGGAGTTCAAGAGATGAAATTTGTTCTAAGGGGATCTGAACGGTGGTCAAGCACAAAAACGGTGAATCATGGATACGAGCAAAATCAAGACAATCATCAGATCATGGAGTTGATAGGTTTTGATCGTAAAGAGTCTTATAACCGTCTGAACAACGAGATATAGTGTATGATTTTGGTCCAGCAAAGGGGAGAGGTAGTTTTTTTTCCATTTAAGGGTTTTCACAGCAAAAATCTGATGTGTTTCTGATTGAATGATTTATTCTCTCTTTTATCTTAGATTGTTCAATATTACTTATAGACATTACACCTTGACCTAATATTGTAGTAATTAGTCTCTTTGATAAAACATAGATACAAACTAAGTTTTTCCCAGGTCTATTTGGTGTAGGCAAATGTTGACTTGCGAAACAGTCAGCCTGAGAAACTGAGTTTTGGTAATTACATCAAGACAAGTTCCATGGCCATCTTTTTGCCAATTCCAATTTTATTGATCAAATAATTACAGTAATCTTAAGTTTTGAACTCCTTTTTAGCTGCTTCCTTCCTCTTGATCCTCACCTAACTATCTTATCTAACTTCACTCAAGTCATTGATTTCTCTCCTTGATGTCATGTGCAGTGTGCAGTTTCTTATTTGCACAATCTGCCTGACTAGTGTATATATGTATATAACTATATATGAAAATTTTCAAAGCAGTTTGTTTGAGTATGTATATGGGGGTGGCAGTAGACCAGGGCGGGGATGACACCTCCATTTCTGCCTCCACTTACAAACTTCACCTCCATCTCCGCTTTTATACCTATATAGAAATTAAATTTGACCTTCATTTCCGTCTCTACAGGTACAAGCTTGCCTCCATTCCCACTCCCGCATCCGCTTTTAGCCTAAGCCCGACCTTTTTTTTTTTTTTTTCTTACAAAAATACAAGGAAAGAAAAAGAAGAAAGAGAATGAGGGTAGACAAAAAAGTCTATGGCACGTTATTAAAAAAAAGATTGAACCGGAAACAAAACTAATAATAATCTAAGACTATCATTCGTACCTGGAGACATCTAATTATTTTTCACACCAAATTAATATTTTCAAAAGAAATGAAACATGCCTAATATGATGGCATTTGTTTCAAGAAGGTGGCTATGTAAACTAAGTATAGAAAGACAACTAAAACCACATGCACCAGAACCAAAAAAAAAAAATAGAGTCCAGTTGAGCACCAGCAATCGAAAAGGTCAAAGACTAATTGGGGGCTCCAAAAACCAACCTCCATAAAAAATTAAATTTTTTTTATAAAAGTGGAGAAGTTGGGGTGAGAGAAAAGTTTAGTCTATCCCTGTCTCTATACCTGCATGAATTTTTATTTTAACTTCTATCCCCGTTTTGTATCCTCCATCCCCGTCCCAAACTAGGTGAATTCGGTCGGATATTCACTTTTACTTGGTCCATTGCCATCCTTATATGTATACCTCATCTAGTTCTTCTCTGTTCAAATAATTTAATTTCTTTTACTCTTTTTTTTGGCTTAAGATTAATACAACATATATATCAACGCTTTGTTTGGATCTTAAATTTATCATAGAAAAAAAAATGAAAGGGAAATAAAATTACTTTTACTTGTTTAATTTTATGAGTAATTAAACAAAAAATAGATATTTGAACAAATATCTATTATTTTCTTCTCATTTTTGTGATCTGACAAGAAGAAGGAAAAATTTTTAGCATCTTTTACTTCATTCTCATTTTCATCTTGTCCATGTTCTTTTCTTTTCCTTCCAAAAATCTAGAATTCAAACATAGCGTATTTTGTATTTGGAATAACCTAGTTTTCTAGACTTGTTAAACTAGAGGGTGAATATTTAGTGATCGTCTTGATAACTCTAAAAAAAAAAACTCTCCACTTAATTATGCAAGCAATCCAAACATAAGTAATAAAGCATAAAAACAATAAATAAAGAGACAAGAGATTTTTTGCCATGAAAACCAAATGCAAAAAAAAAAAAAAAAATCATTTAGACCAACTCCTTTGGTCCAGCGAGCCAAGCACTATTAACTTTAACTTATAACCTAACACTGAACTCCATAAATACCGCTCGAATTGCCAGTTAACTTGCTCGACTCCTCGGTTTTCTGTTCTCTTAGTCGCTTGATTTTAACATCGAATTACCATAATACTTTCTGTCTCTAATACCGAATCATCACGATGTCATCTATCGTCTTTGGAATCCACCAAGACTATTTTCTGTTTTGTTCGATCTTCAATGGTGTAAGGTTTTGTATTTTCTCTATAGAATTGTTGGAGAGTTGATCTCACCAAAGCTCCTCTCTCTAGTCTTTTATTTCTCTTCAAAACCTATCTCCTTGATAGGTATCTCTCTATCTATGAACTCTTTATTATCTCCTTAGTATGCCTAGATACATACTTAAGTCATATAAGAAAGATCTATTTATAAGTTCTATCAACCACAATATTTCCAAACAGATCATTTAAAAGAGATCCGTAGATTTTTTCATATGTCAAGTGCCATGTTGAAGTTGGCTCGAGCCAACTTGCTCCATAGACTTGGCTAATGCCATGGTTTTGCCATTATGTCTTGCCATCTTTTAAATACTCTCTAGAATCCACTCTTTGTATGGTAAGTGCCATCATCTTGTCAATATTTGACAACTCTCTGAAATCTATTGTAACCAACATGACAAGTGTCATTTCTAAATCGGCTAATACCATCTGTGTCGTTTCACCAAGAATCAGAGACCGAATGAGTTTGCCTTTATAATCAGAGACCGAATGTGATCTAACAACATGTTTGAAATACAAATTACCATTTAAAAAAAAAACCTTACAGCATTCATAAAAAAAAGGCTAATTATATTTACCTCCCTTGAGATTTGATACTATTACAACCCACACTGATATTCTAGAAATTACATCTCCTTCCTTTGAGGTTTGAGGTGAGTTACATTTTTATCCAGATATTAAAATTTTTAATAGAATATGTGTGATGTCAGCAAAAAAAACAGGTTCATTACCTAAATTGTCCCTAATGTGTATGAAATGACAAATAAATTTTTTTTTTTTTGCTTATGACATGACAAATAGATCCTACATACTATAAAAAAAAAAAAAAAAATCAGCACACATGGGAAAAAAAGATTTAACATTTGGAAAAAAAAATAAAAATTTTAAAAATTAACATACAAATTAATTTTAGAAGCAAAAAAAAAAAATCTTATTTATGTCGTTTCATGCACAGTAAGGACAATTTAAGTAACAAACATATTTTTTTGACTGACATTACATATATTCTGTTAAAAAATTTAATATCTGAATAAAAATGTAACTCACTTCAAACTTTAAGAGAAGAGAATGTAATTTTTAGAATCTCAAGGGGTGAATTGTAATAGTCTCAAATCTCAATGAGAGGTAAATTTAATTTGCTCTAAAAAAATGCTGAGAGTTTTAAGATTTGTTTTTTTCTCTTTGCCAAAACTGTTCCATTACTCTGTTGCCTCATCCCCAAGAAATGTTGACTCTTTAAATACGTTTACAGATTGACTAGGTTCCATTTCTTCTGGAGAATAAACAATTTGATATGCTAAGCAACTGAGTGGGTCCTTTTTAAGCCAGGTTGAAAGATGCACGTCTTAGGTTTCTTCTAGAGTTCTTTAACTCTTGAACTGCAATTGTTAAATGGCTAGTGTTCTTGAACAAACCAAGCTACTTAGCTTGATTCTTGTTCAATATGTTAAAAATGCGTTCTGGGTTGACTCGTTAAGTAAATTAATCAAACTTAAATATATTTTGAAATGCATTCATTTTCTAAACTTAATTTCATAAAACTTACATGCACAAAAAAGCTTAACGTACTTGAGTTTGGGTTATGATTTGCTTAATTAAACTTATTTGATATCGGCTCAAAAGGCAATATATATCTTGATATGTTTTCAAGACAAGCTTAAACAATCTACTAATTGACTAAGCTGTCTGTAGGCTTCTTATTGTCTTGTATTGAAGCAATCTAGATCGATCATACTTGAACTTTATTATTCATATTTTGTAATATTTAGATATTATCTACTCAGAATGTAATATTATACTAAAGCAGTCTACTAAGCAAAAAGAAAAAAAAGAAGAAAAAAAAGAAGAAGAAGATTGAAGTAATCTACATCTTGTAACATTGTACATATTTTATTTTTTTAACATTACTCAATCGATTTTTATATTTCAGAATAATATAATTTTGTGTTTAAAAATATAATGGAAAAATTTGAGGTTCGATGTGTTTTAATTTATCCACTAAAATGGAAATACAAATATGAAAAATTATTAAAAATATAAAAATAAAATATATCGACTTGTACCTCAGTTTTGAGGACCAATATACCATAAGATATAAAGTAACTCAAGTACCTGGGAGTGGCGTTAAGACGAGAACGCACCCGTCATAATAATGACGGAGACGCTCCGTGGCAGTCCCAGCAACCACAAGTTTGTGCACTTGAACGAGAGTCCATGTTCGGCTCAACTTGGCTCAAACCAAGCCATTACCTTTACCCGTATGGACGGGACTCTCTCTCTCTCTCTCTCTCTCAACTGCTCCTCTTCAGTTTACTCTTCTCCACCTGTGCCTTAGCTGCCTCGGATACGTCGTCGGCTGAAGCCCCGAGAAAAATAAAAAGCAAAAGTGAAATCTTATTTTTATCAAGAGTCCCCAGATCAAGATCTCGATACAAGGGGCGCCAGATCAAGAGTGAGAGTTTTGAAGCCCCAACTAGCTAATAAAACACGTAATTAATAGCTCTAGTTCCTTGGATACAAGGGGCGTTTGGTGGAAGATACTTAGGCGACAACTAAGGATGAGCTCTAAGTCTTTTTTATGGTGTCGCTAGTCAACTAGCAAGACAGTGCATTGGATGGTTTCAAGAGTGAGCGTTTTGATGTTTCGTTTGTCTCCTACTATGCCAACTCTTTCCTATGTGCTGAAGCATGTTTTAGTAGGGTTTAGCTCCCCTTCAAATTCTAATCCTTCACACATATTTAGACTCTTAACCTCGACATGCCATGTGGACATACTATAGCCCACAAGAATTCACATCAATAAAGGATTCTAATCTAAAAGTCTTCAGAGTCCTAAATTTTCAATAATCCATTTCTGTCAAACACTGGTATGAAACCATTTTCCTCTCATGATTGGTTTCGCTGGAAAAATACCGCAACATCGACCGCGGCTTCATAACTCTCTCTGGATTTGTGATTATGTATTTAGAAAATTGAATACCATCACTCGTGATTTATCATGGAAGCCAAATCATCAAAACATCACACACAGATTTGAGATTTCATCAACGAAAAAATAAAATAAAAGCTTTGCAAACTTTGATTTCAGATCTAATAATCATTTTTAAGTTGCTTGTAAAACTAAAAACTCCATGTTTGCCGGTTGCAAAATGAAACCCATATTAACGTAAGGGGAACATAGCCTTTGTGTTGATCTGCTCTCACCGGGAATGGTAAGGAATGTTGGTAGGATATGCTGGAACGATGGGTTGACTGTAAAATTCATCAACTCTTGTGTTAGGGTTAGCAGAAATTTTAAAGAGGTAAATTCTTGTGGGCCGTAGGATCTTATAATATGCACATGACATATTGAGGTTAAAGGTCTGGATAGATATTGAGGGTTGGAGTTTGGGAGGGAGCCGGACCGTTTTAGTACATGACACGTGAAATTTTTTCTATTTGTTTGTTGCTCTTTGCTTTGTTTTTCCTGAGTTAAATAAAAAGATAAAACCTTCAGTATGCACTCTACACATACGTCATATACATATATATATATATATAAGTTATTACTTACACTGACACTTCTATCTTCCACTGTCCTCCTTTTACACGGTAAGAAGACTATAAAAGAGGCTTACAGCCTGTTTGAAATTTAAGAGAGAAAAAGGAAGGTAAAAAAAATGTTAAAAAAAAATTTCTTTCTTTTCTCGACTCTATACTCAGGAGAAAAAATAAAGAAAAAATACGAGAAAAAAAGAAAAAAGTATGAAAAAAAAAATAATCACCCTCCTTTTTTTCCTTTCTACATTTTTTTTTTATTTTTATTTTTATAAAATCAAACAGAAAAGAAAGTTTCATTTTCTTTTTGTTCTCCTTCCTTCTCAAACCCCAACCTCATCACAAACCCAATAATCTTCACCAGCATGAATCCAAATCTCATCACCATGGCCAACCATCCGTATCACAAAGATCTTTACAAAAAAAAAAAAATTCCAAAATCAGTCTGACTTCATTCCATCAATGCCAAAACCCCAATAAAATCACCATTAATGAACTCTGAAACAAAATAAAATTAGGGCTATTATATATATATAAACAACCATGGGCGTTGTGTTCAGGTTGAATGGGATTGGTATTTGGGGGCTATGGAGGTTCGATTTGGGTGGTCGGCGGTATTAACTTCATCGATTTGGAATAATCGGCCATTGCTGGAATATGAATCTGGGATTTTTGATAGATTTTATGGATGGATGTGGGGACTGTAGGTTGTGGCGGTAGTAGAGATAACCCATGGAATTTGGAGTTGGGACTTTGGAGTGCGAAGCTGTGCTGCTTTTTGAAGCTTTACCCATGGAGTTTCAGCCATGGGATTTCGGCCTCCTCTTCTTATGCCTTCGATGGTTTGGAGCTTTGTTTGGTGGTGGCTGCCATGAAGAGCGGGAAGATAGAGTAAGGTTGTGGGTGGTGGCTGCCGTAGGAGGAGGGAGGAGGCGGGAGGAGGGGAAGGAGCCCACCAGTTTTGTGCATTACAGAGAGCCACTGGTAGAAAATAGGGGAAAGGTGGGGTGCGTGTGCTCTAAGGTTCGACAAAGGTCGGTAGGAAAAAAAATTTTGATTTTGATTTTGATTTTGATTTTGGTCCATATGTTTTTATCTATGGCATTTAGTATAAATCTGACAAGTTAGTAAGGGTATAAAAATAATTTTAATATTTTCGTTATCTCTCTTAGCTTCGTGGAAAAATCTGTTACAATAAAAAGAAAATACAGTGTAATTATCAATACAACCGTCACGTAATTTACTCTAAAATATTTGTACTTCAGAAAAAAACAGTAAAACGAAACTATCCAGAAGCCTAGTCAAATGAAGAAGGCGCCGAACCGATCACCCAAAAGCATTTGGAGGGGCGTCTGAAATAGTTATATGCCTCGGGATCTCCGATCAACTTCGCAAAAAAATTAACAATTCATGACCCATCCACCATACCCATAACTCGACCCGGTACAAAGCCCTTTCCAGTGGGCCCTGCAATTCGTTACAAATAACATTAAAAGTATCGAAAGCCTCTTGGCAAATCTTATAAATTGTCACGGTAAAAGCTAGATATCTCGATAATAATATTTATTCAAATTTTCCTCTCCTTCATCATCAAAATTAAATTTGAGTTTTTGTTGTAAATTAAACCAAGTATTTTGAAACGCATAACATAGTTAATAAAATATGGAACGATAAAAGAACAATACGCAATATGTACAGATTTAATATAATTTTTTTTTAAAATTATGATAACAAAATTCGGCATAAAAATATTAGAATATTAAAAATATAAATATATAATTATTCAAGTATTATACAAAAATTAGTTAAAAAGTTGAAACAAAAAATACGATTACATTTATAAGAATTTTTTTATATATATATGTTAGTATGTATTATATTTGTCTCATATATATTAATTTTTTACAAGATATTATTAATAAACAGCAAAATTAAAGTGCTAGATGAATAAATTTTACTTTTATTATTTTATTATTTCAATACTTGATATAAGAATGGGTAAATTTATTAATTTTAATTTTAATTTTAATTTAATATTTTGAGTATCAATAAGAAGTTATAAAAAGTATGTTTAATAATTTAAATATATCAAGTATAAAAAAAATATCATATATATATGACATGATGCTAGTAAAAATACACAATTGTGAGTTATACAAACTTTTTTAATAAATGATGAAGTGGAATAAGTTTAATGGTGAATAATTGTACTAGTATAATTGTATATTAAGTATAAAATTAACAATATGCTATAATTATATTAGATTTATTTAATTTTAATCATGTTTTTTTTTCAAAAGTACAATACGTAAAATGTATAATATGTGTATTATATAGTCAAACTAAAAAAAATGAGTATTTTCCTTACGTTTCATATATGAACGGAACACAAAATTTTTTATTTATTTATACGTACGTACGTATATTATACAAAAATAATAAGAATATTTACTAACTAAGACCCATTGTAATTTTACTCATTTGATTTGTTCTGTTATACGTGGAGCCTCTAATTCAATTCTTAATTCCTAAATTTCGTAAACAAGTGAAATTTTCCCCTTGAGGCAATGGATTGTATCTCCGAAGGATATTAGTAATTTCTTCCATACTAAATCGTCTTATTAGGATAAGATTCAATTAATCTATTTAGGAATTTTTCAATTTGAATCTTTGGTATTAAATCGCAATCGTAATAGTTTACTCAAAATTTTCTTCCAAAATCTTTAATGTTATTAGGATCAGTTATATAGTAGACCAATTTCCACTTGAAGGCAATTTGGAAAACATACTTCTTTGCATAAAACGATGAGAGATTCGAAATAAAGGAGATCATTGCCAAAGTAACAGATAGGGATGTTCTTAGGAGTTAGGAGGTGTCATATTTGTGGAAATATCATAAATTTGTCGCAAAGCTAGCAAAAACCCATATAGCATCATAACCCGATTACCCGAATTCTGGCTGGGTCACTCCACTAACTCTTCTAGAGAAAGTGAAAGCACACTGCACATTCTCTCTCTAAGGTGGGAATGAGTCCGAAGCAGCGCGTGATTCCGATTAAACAATTGATTGTTGCAGTTACCTGAAAATAAGACCTTGAGCTTCGAAGAGTAGTATAAAAAGCATTACCATTGGGTGTTAGCTCCCAAAGAATTCTCTCTCCTACCGTAGGAGTCCTACGCAAGAATCACAGAAATTCCCAAAAATCGATCAACCAATCAAATTTTCTTCATTTTCACTCATTTAATCGTTCATCACCCTGGTGTAGAAAAACCCAACACGCATCTTCAATGGAAAACATGTTGGGTTTACTCAGAATTCACATCCACAGAGGCATAAATCTTGCCATCAGAGACCTCCGGAGCAGTGATCCTTATGTTATTGTCCGATTGGGCAAACAGGTAATCACTGCTCTCTCTCTCTCTCTCTGATTTTCTTCCTTTTAAGGCATGCCATGTTTTTGTTCTTGCAACTCTCTTTGCTTTTTTTTTTTTTTTTTTTTTTAATTCTCAGTTTCTGGTAAGCTTTTTGATGTAAAGTTATAATTTTGATTAGTCGATGCTAAGTTTGGTGGTGGGTTGTTCTTCGGATGAGAAGTTTTGGCGACAACTTTGAGTCCTTAGTGAAGCACTCAATACTTGACTGTGAAAAACTTCTTACATCCTAGTGCCAAAGAAAAAAGAAAAACTTCTCATCTCCTACCTTCTTCTTCAATTCTAAGACCGTTTGGCAGCTGAAACTTTTTTCATGTTATATATACATATATATACATATATATATATATATATATATTTGCTAACGGGTGTCCGGCCGACTTAATCCCGGAGTTGTACAGTCGTTCGTCTCACACAAATCAAATAATTACGGGTCAAAAGGCCTAGTGATCCTATATTTGCGTGTGTATATATATCTGTATTTGTTACATCAGAATTATATGCATGTATTTATGCGAGTTTAGTATGGTTTGGCTAATTCTGCCCTGTTTCTTTTTCTTTGTTATTGTTTGGGGAGCTGGAAATAGAATAACGTGCCCAAGTCCCCATCCTTGTGTTTTGTCCTGTGTTATAGAAATTTCCGATTAGCTAACCTCCAAATACTTTGATAAACTCATCAAAAACTATGGTAAACCCCACAAAGCCGGGCAAGATAAGCAGTCTGTGAGTTAACATGCTTAGTGCAATGAAAAATGAAAATGACACTAAATACAATTCAATTAATTAGATTATTTTGCTTACTTTTTTGTTTTATTAGTAACAATTCTGGACTCCAGTTTTGTTTAATTTTTAATGATATTTTTTTGTATGTACTGTTTGCAGCAGAAACTAAAGACTCGTGTAGTGAAGAGGAGTGTCAATCCTGAGTGGAATGAAGAATTGACACTCTCTATCGAAGACCCGAATCTCCCAGTCAAGCTTGTAAGTGTTCTACTTACAATATTACATGGTGCTCAATTCAATTAAACAAGGAAAATTACCCACTAAAAGAATAAGTAAAAAAAGCAGCAGCATAGAATTCATTCCAATTGTTGATGATTAGAAAAGTTTGTCAAAGATCGGTCTAATATGCAATCAGCATAATCTAGATTGAATATGGGGTAGTCCTTGAGTAGAATGCATATATATATATATATATTCTTGTAAAGATAATGGTTGAAACACTCTAATGGTTTTTGTACCATTATACTTTATTATTGCAGGCCGTCTTTGACGAGGATACATTCACCTTCGATGACAAAATGGGTGATGCAGAGTTTGACATCAAACCCTTTGTAGAAGCTGTAAAGATGCAGTTGGAGGGCGTCCCCACCGGAACCGTAATCACCAGAGTAAAACCCAACAGGGAAAACTGCCTAGTGGAAGAGAGCTGCATCATCTGGATAAATGGCAAAGTAGTCCAAAATATGTTTCTAAGACTGCGAAATGTGGAGCGTGGTGAGGTGGAACTGCAGCTGCAGTGGATAGATATTCCTGGTTCCAAGGGCCTGTAGATTGTAATAATCATGGTTTTGTATAGTATTCCTCTGCTTGATGTACAGGCAGGTTTGGAGCTAGCTAGCGTTTGGATGTAATTTTTTCAGTAGCGTATGATTTTTTTTTTAATTTGTGTTTGACTCTTCGCTTAAAAAAATCGCTTTTAAAATTAGTTTAAATTTTAAAAAGTGATTTTTTAAAATTAGTTTAAACTTTTAATTTATAGCTTTTTAAAGTTGCAGCCTTTAGCATCATAACCTGGCACCAAATTCTTCAGTAGTTAATTCCTAGAAAGTGAGGTTTTCCTATGTATCTATGCTTGTTATATGAGTGGTAAATACACAGAGAATGGGACAGTTTTGGAATTTCCTGCAGTTTTTCTTGCCGGTGCACTAAAAAAAGAATGATCAAAATGCTACATTTAAGGTAAAATGTGAAATATGCAAAACTCGATCCAGAAGAGTTATGTGACTTCAGGCAGAAACCCAGGCCTTCACAAGTTGAGTAAAATATCCAAAAACAGTCAAAACTTGTGCTAACAATAGCTATAATGTTTTTAGAAAAATACTATATAAACAGAAAAATGCATGACATGCACATAGAGATAGTCACATCATCACTTAAAACGTCTGGTTTTTTTTTTTTTTTTTTTCCTTTTCAAATCCTTTAAAAATAAGCAATACAGGTAATAAAGATATGTCTGCTGTCTGCTCAGTTTCAATGATGACTCCATTATTAAAGGCAAAAGCAAGCCCTCAGGTAAAGCAAATGACTATTGTTAGTCAAGTGTGATAATGATATATATGCATATATATATATATATATATATTGCTTATATATGAGAGATTCATTTCCTTTCCATAGTGAAGCAATACACATGACTTTTTGCTGGATTTATTTTCTTTTTCTCTTTATATGTAGATATATATATTCACACATATATAAGAGAGTTTGCTGGGTTTATTTTTCTTTCACTGCTAAAACAAACGCACATCTTGTTACATTTAAGTAAGGGTGTGGAAAAGTACTACAAAATTTAAGAATCAAATTAACCGGACTTCCTTAAATTAACACAGCTTGTTCAATCTAACTCTCTTACATGAGTCTAAATTGTTCGACACTTTATAAAATTTTAAAATTCTACACACCCTTTGACAGGAGCATATACGTACCGTCAGACAATTACCACAAATTGAAGATTCTATAAAACTACTTGACGCGAGTATAAACTGTTTTCAAATTTTAGACTCTTAACGTGAGTCTAAAGTGTTAAGGGGGAAGAAAAAGAACAAAAATATCTAGGACACTCGTGCCGGTAAATGCTTCAAGACTGTTTGCGGCCTTATCAACTTTGTCTTTTGTGCCAACTTTCATCCGCTGGGTCCTGCCCAAATGCTGACCTGTCACATTCGATGATTGATGTGATCATGGGAGAGGTCACAAAAAAACATTATTCTCTGCAATTCTATGCACGTTATAGTAATTAATCTCGATATTGAGAATATCTTTATACTAATCGAGTAATACTGATCAATATTAACGATATCAGTCAATATTGATAGTATCGAGAATATTGGACAGTATCGGTTTTATGTAATTTATTTTTAAGTAATTTAATTTAATTATTTTTAATAATAATTGTTAATTAAATTTTTTTTGACGTATATTAAACAATAATATGTTTTTTAAGTATTTTTAAATATATATTTAGGTTGAATAATACGTTTATATTATATTAAAATTCTTAACATTTTAAATATATATATTTTTATAATATATAATATTTATGACGCTAAATTCAAGACAGTACCTGATATTATACTAATATTAGTACGTATCGTATTAATAGCAAAAACGAAACGATACCTCAACCGTTACGAAATTGATAACTAAGTTGCACATTGAATTGTAAGTATATGTATGGAAGAGTGAGGTGACATCCTTGATGAAGCAGAGAATCCTACGTGATGAAGAGCCAGCCTTCTTTACTCAAGTCCTAAAGAATTCAAGTTGTTTCTATAATTTCTTTGAAGCTTCCGAAGTTATAGGAGTAATACAATTCTACATGGGATTTTAAGGTCAATAAAATTATTCACAAAGTCGAGGAAATTCTAGAGGCATCAACAAATTGGCTGCAACAAAAATAATCAAATCCAATTTCGTTGAACAAGTCTCATCGGAGCATGTCTAGGCATGCCGAATTTTAGCCATTTACAAATTTGAATTTATTACAAGGGCCTAAAATATGAATTAATTATTGGCAAATCAAATACCGCCACCACTGATCTAATACTTCTTAAATCAGAATTACAAAAATGGTCCAATTAAATCTGGCCACGTATTAAAATAATGTTTATCTCTTTAAAATAAATAAGTAAATTGATAATTATCATATTTTTAGGCATTTGTAACATATGCCAATTTGTAAATGGTTGGAATTTCGCATTCCTATACTTGGCGAAAATTTATTTGCCTTCCTCCTGACTTCTTCTTACACTCCTGTGTTATAAGAAACATGCATTCACTTTTCCCTCCTTTTTTTTTATCACGCTTTGATGATAAAAATAATAATCATAAAGTACTCAAGGAGAAGAAGAATACAAACAACCAAAAGAATAATATGCAGAAAAGTGTGGTAGCAAGAGATAATGAACTTATGAAGGGTACAAAATAAAATAAAATAAAATAAAATAATCTAAAATAGTGCTCCTAATAAAGTCAACTAAAAAGCAAAAAAGTTGATTACACAAATTATCAAAACTTCAATGAATTTCATGTACAAAGTCATATTAATCAAAGAAGTGCAAAAGCTAAAATAAAAATTAAAACAATTTGTTTTAAGATAATGAAGGTTATCAATATTTCTCATTAGGTGTAAAGTAATCTCAATGAATATCAGTAGTTATCCAAATCCTAGTTATGATGTAAATGTATGCACTGCCTTTGAGTTTTGGAGATGATCACAGAACTAGAAGTCAAATCTAATCAGATAAAGCGAAAACTTTACACTTAATTAGAAAACTCGAGTAAAACTCTTATTAATTCGTCAAATATTAACGAGGACACAACCCTGAACATGTTACATGTAGCAAATCGTCGAATGGATTGCAATAACATGGAATAAAAGAAATAATAAAAAGAATACTAAAAAGAAATAAATTTGAGTTACTCCCTAATTTGAAAACTCAACATCTAATTAAAGAGACTCTCTCAACAAAAATGAAGTTTTTATAAAATGTTATAAGCAATACAATTTTCGAAAATATTCTATTTTCGGATGCCCAAACAAGGAATTTGGCTATAAAACATGGCATATCACATCGTATTAGCCTTTCAGATTAATGAAAACGATACCCGAACCCGAATTTGTCCCAATACTCCACCAACCCTACAACTATATATGCGGTCTGCAGTAGGAATGAATGTGAAAAATTGGAATTAATTACAAAATTCACATTGCATCCACAATAATTGTGTTCATAACTTTATTAAGTATGAAGCCAAATAGGGATTATGGTCGGGCAAGTGGCTTGTTGCTATCTGTTTAATATATAGTGCCAAATAATGCGTTCAAATCAATGTTTTGTCTCGCCCAAACCAATTCCGGATTTATGTTCAGCCAAGCAGCCTCTTGCTGTTTCTTTGATAATGGGTAGGATAATCATCACTCACCGTCACGATGTCAATTTATGTTTTTTGATGATGGTTTGGTCGTTATCAAATCACATTGTGCGCCATGGCCATTAAAGGACACTTCACATTCGTGATGGGCTTTGACTGTGTTCGCCTTTTGACGCCTTAGAGAACTCCCAGAACAATTCAGGAGAGCACGGAAAATAAAAAATCATTCCTATTATAAAAGTAGGAATATAAGAGGGAGAAACATGAACCGCGGCTAAAGTATTTCAGTGATCACATATATATTTAAGTATTTTTAAATATATATTTAGGTTGAATAATACGTTTATATTATATTAAAATTCTTAACATTTTAAATATATATATTTTTATAGTATATAATATTTATGACGCTAAATTCAAGATAGTACCTGATATTATACTGGTATTAATACGTATTGTATTAATAGCAAAAACGATACCTCAACCGTTACGAAATTGATAACTAAGTTGCACATTGAATTGTAAGTATATGTATGGAAGAGTGAGGTGACATCCTTGATGAAGCAGAGAATCCTACGTGATGAAGAGCTAGCCTTCTTTACTCAAGTCCTAAAGAATTCAAGTTGTTTCTATAATTTCTTTGAAGCTTCCGAAGTTATAGGAGTAATACAATTCTACATGGGATTTTAAGGTCAATAAAATTATTCACAAAGTCGAGGAAATTCTAGAGGCATCAACAAATTGGCTGCAACAAAAATAATCAAATCCAATTTCGTTGAACAAGTCTCATCGGAGCATGTCTAGGCATGCCGAATTTTAGCCATTTACAAATTTGAATGTATTACAAGGGCCTAAAATATGAATTAATTATTGGCAAATCAAATTCCGCCACCACTGATCTAATACTTCTTAAATCAGAATTACAAAAATGGTCCAATTAAATCTGGCCATGTATTAAAATAATGTTTATCTCTTTAAAATAAATAAGTAAATTGATAATTATCATATTTTTAGGCATTTTTAACATATGCCAATTTGTAAATGGTTGGAATTTCGCATTCCTATACTTGCGAAAATTTATTTGCCTTCCTCATGACTTCTTCTTACACTCCTGTGTTATAAGAAACATGCATTCACTTTTCCTTCCTTTTTTATCACGCATTGATGATAAAAATAATAATCATAAAGTACTCAAGGAGAAGAAGAATACAAACAACCAAAAGAATAATATGCAGAAAAGTGTGGTAGCAAGAGGCAATGAACTTATGAAGGGTGCAAAATAAAATAAAAAAAATCTAAAATAGTGCCCCTAATAAAGCCAACTAAAAAGCAAAAAAGTTGATTACACAAATTATCAAAACTTCAATGAATTTCATGTACAAAGTCATATTAATCAAAGAACTGCAGAAGCTAAAATAAAAATTAAAACAATTTGTTTTAAGATAATGAAGGCTATCAATATTTCTCATTAGGTGTAAAGTAATCTCAATGAATATCAGTAGTTATCCAAATCCTAGTTATGATGTAAATGTATGCACTGCCTTTGAGTTTTGGAGATGATCACGGAACTAGAAGTCAAATCTAATTAGATAAAGCGAAAACTTTACACTTAATTAGAAAACTCGAGTAAAACTCTTATTAATTCGTCAAATATTAATGAGGACACAACCCTAACATATTACATATAGCAAATCCTCGAGTGCATTGTAATAACATGGAATAAAAGAAATAATAAAAAGAATACTAAAAAGCAATAAATTTGAGTTACTTCCTAATTTGAAAACTAAACATCTAATTAAAGAGACTCTCTCAACAAAAATGAAGTTTTTATAAAATGTTATAAGCAATAGAATTTTCGAAAATATTCTATTTTCGGATGCCCAAACAAGGAATTTGGCTATAAAACATGGCATATCACATCGTATTAGCCTTTCAGATTAATGAAAACGATACCCGAACCCGAATTTGTCCCAATACTCCACCAACCCTACAACTATATATGCGGTCTGCAGTAGGAATGAATGTGAAAAATTGGAATTAATTACAAAATTCACATTGCATCCACAATAATTGTGTTCATTACTTTATTAAGTATGAAGCCAAATAGGGATTATGGTCGGGCAAGTGGCTTGTGGCTATCTGTTTAATATATAGTGCCAAATAATGCGTTCAAATCAGTGTTTTGTCTCGCCCAAATCAATTCCGGATTTATGTTCAGCCAAGCAGCCTGTTGCTGTTTCTTTGATAATGGGTAGGATAATCATCACTCACCGTCACGATGCCAATTTATGTTTTTTGATGATGGTTTGGTCGTTATCAAATCACATTGTGCGCCATGGCCATCAAAGGACACTTCACATTCGTGATAGGCTTTGACTGTGTTCGCCTTTTGACGCCTTAGAGAACTCCCAGAACAATTCAGGAGAGCACGGAAAATAAAAAATCATTCCTATTATAAAAGTAGGAATATAAGAGGGAGAAACATGAACCGCGGCTAAAAAGGGCGGCTAAGAAACTGAGGTCAGCTACTACGTCACAATTCTATAGTACTCTAATAAATTTCTTTGAAGAAAGGCTGTGAATTGACTCCTTGGGAGAAGGGGTGCAATGTAAATTTGGAAGACAATATCTGTAGAAAATAATTCTGTTTTCTTTGCTGTCAAGTAATTTTTTTTGTTTTTTTGTGTTTACTCTTTCAATGGGATTCAACATATATGTTTCCTTTATTTGGGAAGTTTGTCAGCAGTCATGAGTCACAAGCCCCAGATTTGTTTTTATAAACTCCTAAATTGTTTTTAACTTATTATACATGGATCTTGCTAATATGTATTTTCAGAGCACATTTTAAGCATGCTTTGTTTGGTTGTATAAAGCCTTAAAATTTGTGTTTTCATAATTTTTAATACTAAAAATATAATTATTAACACTATATACAACCAGACAAAACATATTTAAAATATGTGGTTAGGACACATGTTAGCATTTGTCATTATATATTAGAGTCCTAAACTTAACAGTGCAAGAAAAATAGTACAAAAAGTGACAAAAGTGTGCAATTCGTTCTGCGGCTTCTGCTAATGGAAGTCTTATTGAAACGGATTGGAAAGAATTTTATTTTATTTCATATCCTATCTGTACAGTATATAAAAAGAGGTACTAAGCCTCTCCTTTGTGGGACAAATTTGTTAGGGTAATTTTATTTGCACTCTTTTACTCCTTAACGAAGTGAAATATTCGTCTATACACGTGGATCTCTTTGCTAAAATAAATAAATAAATAATGCATCATATCATCAAATTTTTAAGGAGTAGTTTTTGCAGAGTTTTCAAGAAACTTCTTTCTCCTTAATTTGAAATTTCCCTTCAATTTTCATTTTCCCTTCAATCTAAATACTATGTTTTCCGAACACTTCCAAGAGTAAAAGCAATTCATATATCCAATGGTAAAAGCAAAGCTTAACTCAAAATTCATTGATGGATCCACATTCCATCCACCTCGGAAACCTTTAACACAGCTCGATTCGCCCATTTTTGTCAATATCGGATTCCTTTTTCTGTGGCCTTTGGTTTTTTTTTTCTTGTATCCAACAGGTTTGGGTATACTGGCCACAGCCGAGGAGTGCGAATACATTGATTCATTTCGTGATGATCATTACATCCCATATGGAATTCTCTATGCTTGGGCTCCACTGCGTGCTCTGGCATGCATTTTGTACCTGCAGTTGGAGCTCATCATTTCAGTGATCACATATTTATGAGGGAAAAAAATCATCAAAAAAGATTCAAGATTAAATTTTTTTTCTTTTTATAGAAGAAAAATTCCTACTGCTAATAATATTATGTGTTATATATTCAGGCATATTTGTCAACGTCAGTTGGGCCATGTATTGTCAAATGTCGGACAGGACCCATATGTAAGCATGACCGGATGACCCATGTGTGATTGCCCAGTAGGATCTCCAGCCATGAATGAAGATAAGGGCCTGGTCATCCCAAATTTTTAGGGTAAAAAATCCTATCAGACAAGAAATTATTCAGTGTGATCATCAGACTATCTATATAATATGACCGTTTATTCATGTTATGCATAAAGAGAAATAATGCTTTTAAAAAAATCATATTTAAAGTTTCTGCCATGTCAAAAATTTCATATTTTACACAACCAACGTTAACCACAACCAGTCGGGTATAGAACTGCTATCTCAAATAACTCCTCAAAAAGGAAAAGTATGGGCAAGGGTTAAATAACAATACAAGACGACATGTGAGATCGATGTGGAACAAGCACCTAGGTGCTCATGTTGGGGTTTTTTTTTTTCGATAAAAAGTAAATCCTAGATTTCTACATGAACAATGGCGGACCTAGAATTTTATATGAGGGGGGTTAAGATAAAATAAAATTTGTTCAAAGGAAGGTAGGGTAAAAAATTTTAAATCTTGAGGGCCATTACACTCTTTTTTTTTGGCTAAATATTAAAATAAAAAATATAGGAGTTCAAAAAAAATTTAAAAATTTTGAGGGGGCTACGGTTCCGCCCGCGACCCTTAGTCCGCCATTGTACACGGATAGTGTGGTGTTGTAACCCGCAAATGCTCCTTAATCCTATAAAAATGAAATGGTTGCTTTCTTGCACTGCTTCCTCTCACCCAAGTTAGAAGAAATCTTTTTCGGATTTATTATGTTTGTTGCTTAAATTCTATATCATTTTTTTTGTAATTTATTATTCCATTGCCATTAATTTATTCACCTAAAATTAGTTTGTGAGCTTTTTAGTACAATTTGCATTATTTTCACGGTGAAGTGAAACACCAAGCAATGGAGTTCTATTGTTATCTAGCTAGAAGGGTAATACGCACTATATTTTTCGAGAACTTTAAAATTAAAAAAAAAAAAGAAAGAAAATTCATCAAATTCCTACTCATGAACTATTAACCACAGCAAAGCTTACCTCAAAATTTCAATGATTAATCCCGCAATCCATCCACCTTAGGATCCTCAAACGGGCTTTGCTAAGCGCAATCGCGATTGTGCCCGGCTAATGTGCGAGCGCAGTCGTGACTGCACTTAGACTTTTTCATCCTCCAACACAACTAACTTCACGGATTTCATAATTGCCATCAGTACTGAGTAGTCTGAATATCTATATTCACTCGGTGATTATTGTACATAAGATATCAAATTCTCTAAATATCGACTTGTGCAGCACCATTTGCTCTTGCATGGATTTTGTACCTGCAATTGGAGTTCATGCATCACATTCTGGCGAGAAGAACGTGATGTCACAAAAAAAAAATGATAAAATGAAACTCATTAGGTTACAAATTTGTGTCATTCGGACATTGTACTGTCATGTCAGTCACGCATGCCAACAGAATTACGTTGTTGTAGAGTCCACCTCGCGTTGGAAGAAATCTATTTTCCATTACAGCATGTTAGGAACTTGAAAAAAAGATGAGAATGAAAGAAAAATTATTATTTGCTATCATTTTATTGTTTGATTCTACTTAAACAGAGAAGAAAAAGGAAAAAACGAGGAAAAATTTTATATCAATCTTTCTCTCTCTCTCTCTCTCTTTTTTCTTCATTTTTCTTTTATTTTCTTTGCAAAACTAAATAAAAAAGAGAAACTACTTTTTTTTTATTTTCTCTTTCCTCATCTTTTCTTTCTCTTTCCTCCCCTAAGTTTCAGACAGGCTGTTAGTATATGTTCGAGAGTAGAGCTAGTATAGCACGAGTTTAAAATCAAATCCTATCTCTACTGGAGTTGAAGAGGTCATGGGAGAGGCAAGAAGATAGCAGGGTCAAGTTGGATCTCTTCTCACCTTTTATGGCTAATTATCATTCATACAATGCATGAAATTTACATAATTTATGTGAACAGTTGTCGTGCATGGATACTTGTTAAAAAAAATGAATATATTGTTAAAAAACTTAGCATTATTCGTATAACTACCTTACATAAAGTACATAGAAGAGACCTTGTGAAAAAACAAATTATAAACTCAAGCAAGTGAAGATAAGTCAAAAACATCGTGTACAAATATTTAGATTCCTAGGAACCTTTCAATTATTCTTTTTGTGTGATCCTTTTAGATTCATTTTGGGCCAACCATATTTTAAGAAAATTGGGGCTCACGAAGTTTCAAACAATAATGATTAGTCAAGAAAACCCAAAAAAAGTTGATTGGCTAGAAAGCTAGTATCCTTTCCCATTGATATGGAGAGACACTAACAAGTTCAAAAAGAGCAGGCAGATGCTGAGCGGAGTGGAACAGAGCGAGAGGAGCGAACCACACAAATCGCCTGATGTGGTTCGTTGTTTGTGTCATTATTAATGTTATTTGCTCTTGAAACTAGGCAGCGAACAACACACAAATCGCCTTGTCTTAAATTGTTCTGTTGAGAAATTCCCATGTCGATGGAGAGGAATTCTCCACAAACACATAACAATTAACTCTTCTCATATTGTTTTTTGCTTTCTTTTTCCGGAATTTGTTGCTTACTTGGATTTGGAGCTCGACTGATGCATATATAGAAAGGCTTAGCTCACAAGTATTTATATCAGTAGTGAAGAACCAGACATCGAACGTTTCACAGTGTTCATTGTGGTACTGCTGCAATAAACGCCATGAGCCGATGCCTAGTCAAAATTCATTAGGTCTCCATCCAAGAACGATCCAAGAACGAACATTTATTGCAACTTCGTCCAATTAGCTTATGTCGTGCCGTGTGGAAGTCAGAGACCAAGGGCCCTTCTTCCCACTTGACCCGTACACGGTGAGAGAAATTCTCAAAAGGAAGGGGGAGGGGGTGGAAAGAGAGTTAAAAGAGAATAAATGAACTGCTTTTGTACAGTTGGCTTGAATGCCGGGCCGGGACCACGACTACTTAGACTAGCAAAATTGATATATATTAATCTGACGTGACTGGATCTACCGCAAAATCATTTGAAGGTTTAAATGAACCTCAGTCACAAGGGGGCCTTAGTCACTTGAGATTGTAGAAGATGGTGTATAATAGAGAAGGTTAATCAAGTGGCAAGGCACGCTCAAGATGTAGTAAAGGCTATGGTAAATCAAAGAAATTAGCTTTATACCTAAATTAACGGGTGGCTGTAGTAGATATACAGACAACAATACTTTTCTGTTTCAGTTTAGCCCACTCTATAAACTAGGGGTGCACATGGTTCGGTTCGGTTCGATTTTATGCCTAATCTAGAACCGAACCAATTATCATCGGTTCCAAAATTTTAGAACCAGGACCGAACCTATCAGTAATTGAAACCGAACCGAACCAACCCGACTCGGATCGAATTGGTTCAATTCGGTTCCAAAGTTCTGATTGAGTCGGTTTGGATTGGATTGGTTCGTGTTATTATCTTCATTCTCAAGTTGCATCTTCAGTACAAGCATAATTTTTTTCAACGAAGGCAAGTTGAGTTGCAAACTTGCAACCAATTACATGTAATCAAAGAATGACATTACTATACAGGATTTGCAACCAATTAGCAGAAAGGACGTAAACTATTTATTCATTGATGAAATAATTAACAAACATAGGTTCAAAATATAGACCTAACGGGTGTTCCTAGCTACTAAAAAATTTCATCACACACAACCATAAAAAGTAGACTAGCTACAGTATAGTTTCTATGCCATTTTTGTTCCCTTCACTTCATTCTCCCCCATGGACCAACAAATTTTAAAATCAGCTCCAAGAACAAGAACATATAAATTATTTAAGAGTTCTACATACAAATACTAACATATATTTATACACAGAGAGAGAGAGAGGACCTGGCGGCCAGAGTGATGAGAAGAGGAGCTTGGAAGAGGCGTAGTCATCGTGAATGGAGGCGTCAGTGACGGGTATGAGGAGCTCTCGATCTCTGCTCACCATTACCATCGACGACTTTTCAACATCCGATTTTGAGATGACCCCCAAATTAAAGCCCCAAACTCACTCTCATAGGAGGTGGAACTGGTGGACGTGTTGGGGGTGGAGGAGGAGGTAGTGACACTGCCACGGTGGATTAGGCCATGGTGGTGGGTTTGGTGCAAGTGGAGGTGTTGGTGGTGCCGTGGTGGTGCGGCGGAGTTTAAAAGGGGTGTTGAAGTGGCTGGAGCAAAACCTAAATTGATTGAATTTATATGAAACATGAAATTATAAGGTGTGGCTAGTCCACCGTAATAATCTTGGTCTATCGGTTCAATTCTGGTTCGGTTTCGGTTCGGTTTCGATTCAGACAGCACCTAATTCGAGAAGCGAACCAATCTAATCGGTTCTACAATTTTTAGGACCAAGACCGAACCAAGGGGCTACCAAAACCGAACCAATCCAATCCAATAAGGCCAGATTGGTTCGGTTCTCGAATTTGTTAGGTAATTTGTGCACCCCTACTGTAAACCAAAGAAAGTCTATGTAGTTTCGACAAATTTTGATTCTTAAATTGCAAAATGCCATAGTTGTCTTTAAGTATTTATAGGTTGAATACTCAACAAAACAAAGTAGAAATTTCAGTAAGATCTAGGAAATGGCTAATCTTTGCTTACTGGCAAATTTGATTTTATATTCATTTTTTTAACTAAAAAAAAAGGGTTAACTTTACGGGTGCTTTTGCTGGGAAAAATTTACCAAACATATTTGTACACAAGCATCGGGTATTCGGATCTAATACCATCTACTAATGGATTGGGTTTGTGATTCTTTATTGGGCCTGGGGCTTAACAAAAATGAATTGGGTTTGGATTAGATTTGGATTTGTCGAATCTGGTCTAGATCTGGCCTATTAACAGGCCTAATCATTATAGTTTGGTTCAATTCAATGACAAATATTTGTCACGTGGTTACCCCCACTTCAAACAATGCTCTAATCATTATAGTTCGGTTCAATTCAATGACAAACGTTTGTCATGTGGCTATCCCCACTTCAAACAACGCTTATACAGTAAGAGGGTTAAACAAGTTATACAGGAACTTTTCTGTTATTTCAAAACACAGGTGCCTTGATTCAATGATCTGGTCACCTATGACTACAAATTTTGACACGGATGTTGATGTGCCGTAAAAATAACTTGAGTGAAAACAAAAATAGTCTTCTCTACTTTTTTATTTTTTTCAAAAAGGCATGCAGAGCTTAGTAACATACCAAATAGTATATAAATCGAAGCAAGGAAGAATAAAAAATAAAAATAAAAAATTTAAGAATCAAAAAACTAAATCGAAGCAAGGGTTACTTTAGATGAATCCACAAGAGAACTCTCAAGTATTCAAATACATATCATTAACTTCGTAATTGCACCCTTCTTCTACATATAGACAAATTTACCAATTGGTTTGTTGGTTCCAGTCTCCACCATTTTTCTTCCTGAACTTTGTTGCTCATTTGGATTTGGTGCTAGACTGTTGAATCATGGTATTCCAATTACTACTAAAACAAGGCATTCAATCAAAATATAAAGTAGAAAAACTCGGAAAAATACCAGTAGGAGGTAGTGGTATTATTTCTTTTATAATTTTCTCTTTCTATGTATTTGATTCATCTTTCCCGAGGATAGTAATTGAGACTACCGCAGACTAAGGCCCGTAATTCCTGTGGGTACCTCGTTGAGGTGGACAACAGCTTTCCACAAAACAGAATAACAGGGAACGGTTAAGACTTTCACGTAAGCAGGGCAGAAGAGAGGACATATCAGCATTGTGACAACAACCTACAGAATTAGGCCAAATTTTCTTTGGGCCTGTATATCCAAATTTGCTTTGAATTGTCAACTCTGGACAAATCGAATCGACCGATCAAATGTAAGATCTATCTACTAGAGAGCAGTGAATCATAATAGTAGGCTAGACTTTCCCTTCATAGGTTGAAACTAGGGATGCCAGCTGGGACGTCAATGGAGTCCGTTAATTTATATACCAAATTAATCCCACAAAATAATATGCAATTGATATCCTCGACCCGAGGACAATTATATATATATATATATATAATTGAAAGATTGCTAAAACTAGACTAGAATAAAGATTATAAACTTTCGCTTAGGAGTTTGATTCTTATTGTCCAGACAACCCAGGTAATTTTAAGGATCCTTAGGGGTCCAATTTACAATTGCAGTAATTCATATACAGCAAGCAACAGATCTCTTGAACTTACAATACAAATGCAGGACCTCCAATCCATAATGTGACTTCCTTCGGTATCTTTGCTATCATCGTTTCTAAACCAACTGATTATTTGAAAATATGAGTCCGGATATAAGACCCTATCCTGCCCCATGTAGGTGACACCTAAGAAAATTGGGGATTGGACCAAAAGAAAAAATCCCTCATTTCACTTTTTTAAAACAACCTAATTTAGAAGGACAACCTAAAATTTTATCACAGCAAATAATATCATCCTGGTATTATAAATGATTACTTTTGCTAATACATTATCAAGGAGGAGTCTGCGGGCCAAAAAGGCATAACTACATTTCAACTGCTAACATCCTCACAACAAATAACACCTCATTACAATTTTCAAGAGTCATAAAAGGAAAAAAACTAGGGACCATTTGATACAAGAAAGAATCAGCATAATAAGCATTGCATTAAAAAATGCTCTTGATGGGACGCGGTATTGAAGTTAATCATGCTTGCTGCGGAAATTGATAGGACTGGTTTCCAACATGCCTAGGGCGAGGTGGAGGCAAAGCCTGCCGGCCACATCAATGAGTAGGATGATGTATAGAACTAATTCTAGGCTCCTTTGGTTTTTCTGTCTGCTTCTATACGTTCCAACTTCTCCACAACTTCTTCCATTGACGGCCTTGCTTGGGGTTTAGGTTCAAGACAGTCTAGAGCAAGCTGAGCTATTTGCAGTGCAGCTTTGGAAGTATACTTTCCTTCCAACCGGGAATCCATTATGTTTTTCAACTTTCGTGTGTTAGATAAATATGGTTTCACCCAGTCAAGCAGATTATGTTTCCCACTTGGACGGCTTGTATCATGTGCTCGTAAGCCTGTTAGCGTCTCAACCATTACAACACCAAAACCATATACATCACTCTTCACGTACAAATGCCCTGGTGAACAATCATAAGAACATACGATCAATTTTAGTGGGCTTAGTTCAAGTGGTGGCTTTGAAGCATGCAAAGTTCAAAAAGCCTGATTATGATAATCCACCCTTTACAGCCTGAAGCTTGAAAAGGCTCTGGGGATTACCTGTGGCAATGTACTCTGGAGCAGCGTAGCCATATGTTCCCACAACCCGTGTCGTCACATGTGATTGGTCACTAGCTAAGGGACCCCATTTTGCCAAGCCGAAGTCCGCGATCTTAGCATTGTAGGACTGCAGAAAAGAAATATGTATGTCAGATCATCTAGACCAAGTTTAAGATATGTGCTTTAATTACCTTCCTAGAATCTTCTAACATATGAAAACCTTTTTCTTATGGATCAACTTTTTAATTTCATCAACATAATGCAATTGTGTGTGGGTGGGGTCGATGCAAATGACTGAATGAATGCAATTTAAATGGTTAACAGGAAAAGTACGATTCAATAATGAAATAGATTTGCACACCCTTTTATTTCACCCAGAACTAAGTAATTGATTGCAGGAAACTTACCCCATCAAGTAATATATTTGAGGCCTTGAAATCTCTATAGACTACTTGCTTTTCTGATGTGTGCAAAAATGCCAGGCCTTGAGCTGCTCCTATTAGTACCTTAAGTCGTATGTCCCATGGAAGTGACTGAACCCCTGCTCAAACCAAACCACAAACTGTCTAGTAAGCCAAATGAATTTGGTTCATTTGTAGAAATTTTGCAGCTAATGCTTGCACATCTTGCAGTAGTAGTAACATAAGTTATATTCATTATCTCTTACTTCCAAAAAGGTTATTCTCCAAGCTGCCTTTTGCCATGAATGCGTAGACAAGGAGTAGCTCTTTATCTTCCCGACAGTAGCCCAATAGCTTAACAAGGTTAGGATGAGAACACCCTCCTAAGAAATTGATCTCAGACTGCACGAACATTGAACAAATGATAAGCACACAACATTCAGAAGAAATTTAAATTAATGAAAATAAATTGGTGAAGCGACTAGTTATCCCAACTAAGAAGAGTGAGATCAACAATATCACACAATAAAAGTTTTCAAGAATGCATAGCAAATCTTGTACATTCTCTCAAACAATATACATTAACCTAATATCCTTTGAAGTGGTTCACTGTTTCAGAGGGAGGAAACAACTAACTAGATCAATTAAATGAAAATAGAACGGGCACCCCTTGAATACTGCATCATAACAACTGTCAACCATTTAACTAAATTCAGTTTGTCTTACAAGGCCACAATTTTTCTTACTTTTTCTAAACGAAACGAAAAGCTGTTTTTTTTGTCTTTACGTTTAAAATCAAAAGTAACAGTTGATGCCTGATGGTGTGTGAGAAAGTCAAGTACAACTTGCTTATTACTTTGTTTACCATGTCACTTGCCCAGAATTGGAGCTAACGATGTTCATTATGCTCCTGGTTTTTATTGTATACAAAGGAAAATTCAACTCTACTACCCATTACACCTGCACAAACCTCCGCTGCAGTTTCATGTTAGTGAGAAACACGCCTGAATAAGAGAACCGTCTAGAAAATCTTTAGAATGTTCTCTTGTACATGGAATAGTCTAAAGCTATAAATCATAGATTAATACATCGCATGAAAACAATGTTAGAACTCTCATGTTCATCAGATGTTAATTCAGGCAACTATTCACAAATGCAATGATACTCAAATTTGAAGACCATTTCTTGAGCAAATAGTGATCTTTGCTTCAATCGGTAACGAATATAGACAATCTCGGCATAAAAGAGAATAAGGAATAGTTAAATTCTAGGCTGAGATAATACTCAGATTGAGTGTACAAAGGGTTAAGCTCTAACAGGTAAAGACAAGGAATTAAAATGCTAGATAAGACTTCTTTAGATAGTGTTAGGAACTACCTGCCATTCCTGAAATCCTTGCATGCTCTCAGGGTTCAACTTCTTGATGGCAACTTCAGATCCACTGCCGTTCTTCCATGTCTTCTCATAAATCCAACCCTTATAAACTTTCCCAAAACCTCCTTCTCCCAGCACTGTATCAGTACTAAAATTTCTGGTAGCACTCTTCAACTCTAAAAAACTGAAGATCCTTAAGTTTGGGGTGGATAAGTACTGTCCATTTGGATATGCCTCATTGTTGCCACTCGCTGCTGAGAAACGGCTGTTCCCAGAGATGTTGCTTTTATCTGAGAATTTATTGTTTTTGGTCGTCTGAGATGTCCCCACTGTTATATGCAATTACAATTCCAAAACACAACCATGTAAGTCTTGAAAAACAAGGGAAATTGGGTACCAATTATGCAAAAAATGTGATGGGATTATACGGAACTCTGCAACTAATAAGTAAAGCCAATCCTGGAAGGAAAACAAAGTTTACAAAGCCCAGCTTACTAGTGTATCAGTTTTCTTTCTTTTTGGTTTACAACTTAGTATATACATACTACAGAAAATATGAGCAATTATGCGTGAAATCACCTCTACTGGAAAGAAAACCAATCCCAGTTGCAATCGTCATAAAACATAGTACATAAAGAATTAATGAATGTGAATTGATGAATATAACTCAAGTCTTTAATGCCAAATGAGCCTTCCATAGGCCAAGGAAACTAGCAGTTATGGTTAGCAAACCTCCTATGGACGACTATTAAATTGTGTTTTACGGCCCAACAAAATAATGTAATAAGCTTCGTGAAAAAATCTAGAGCAAATTACATTAGTTGTACTTATAATCTGATCTCAGTCTCGATTTGGTTTCAATTGCAACAATTTTGTCCTTTAATTTTACAAAATATATAGAATTGGTCTAACTAATTGATGACGGTGTTGACGGAAAAGTGGCACGTGCCATGCACATGAGAACATAATACTAAGTTCATGTGCCACTTAATGTCAAAAAAAAAAAAATGAAGGTGAAAGGTCTTACAGAGGCATTTCGTCAAACACATTCCATGCACACCACTGCCACCCCTATCTCTACCACCACAGCACATCACCAGCACCGGCAGCCACCTTCACAGCCACCACTAGCTCAACTACCGCTCCACCCTCGTCCACGCAGTACCACCCTGCAACCCAATTCCCTTCAAACTCACCCCCACCCCCACTGTAGGGAGATGAATAGTGTGGTAACTATAAAAAGGATTCACATGCCTCAAGTTATAATTGGCAGCCATCGGAATGTAAATGATTGAAATTATTCTCTTTCACTGGTTGTACATATATATAGTATATATATTGACAAATGAATGATTGGGTGGTTGGCTGATAAATCATCTTGATAACAACTGGCGTATACCAGGTAAGGGTACTCTGAAGGTGCGAGGGTGCAAAGTTGGGCGAGAGTGGTGCGGCAAGATTGGGCGAGAGTGATGCGAGGTAGGTGGGTGGTGTTGGTAGTGGCCCTAAAAGTGGCTGCTGGTGCTGGTGACGTGGCGGTTGTTGAGATGGGTGGTGGTGTTGTGTATGCAAGGTGTTTGATAAAATGCCTCCGTAAGAACTCTCTTTTTGAAGCGGCACATACATTTACTATTATGTCCCTCGTGCATTGCATGTGCCACTTTTCTATCCATATTTGTGATGGCTGTTATTGATTAGACCTATTGTATATATTTTATATAATTAAAGGACAAATTTATTGTAATTGAAATTATAGAGACTAAATCAAGACCAAAGTCAAATTATAAAGACTATCGGTGTAATTAGCCCAAAAATCTATAATAATAAAGGTGAAATGTTATCCACAATCACGATTGTAGATCATTCACTTCCTAATTTGTGTCACATAAGATGTCAATAGCCTCAGCTCTTGATAGTACTGTTCCTAATAAAATTAAAGATTTAAAACTTTAATAAAATATTCCAACAAAAAGTAAGACTCTAACTTTGACCTACTGTGAGTAATCTACCTTTGGCGAAAAGTGCAATACTTGAATGAAACACTTTGCTGAGCTTTCCCTTCGACCTTTTCTTGCCTCGGGGCATTTCCTCATGATACTGCTCCGGAGTGGAGGGGGAGGGGACTGTACTGTTTTGAAGATCATCACTGGGGTGTGTATCCTCACCAATCTGCTCATCGTCAGACCCACCAACATCGATCCTCTTTTCATCCTCCTTCGTGGAAAGATCTTGTGACGCCAATGCGAACTCGAGGCTCGACACCACATCAGCCATTGTAGGCCGTCCATTTGGACGATTATGCAAGCATTTGTTGGCCACTTCGACAAACACCTCGAGGCAATGTGACGAGATTTTGTCCCTCAAGCTTGGGTCGATGATCTGATCAAGTTGTTCCTCTTTGATGCAGTATTGCGCCCACCGGGTTAGACTGTGTTGCTCCTCCTCGAGCCTTATATCCACCGCAGGCCTCCCACAAAGCACTTCCAACAACACAACACCAAAGGCGTACACATCTGATTTCTTGGTTAGCCTGCGAGTATAGAAATACTCTGGGTCCAAAAAACCGAATGTGCCTTTAACGTCCGTGCTCACGTGAGTGCGGGAATTGCTTGTGGTGCCCATTTTGCATAACCCAAAATCACAAATCTTAGCTATCCAATCCTCATCCAACAGAATGTTTGTGGACTTCACATCTCGGTGAATAACACCGTGCCGAGTCCCCGTATGGAGGTAATCCAATCCACGAGCAGCACCAATGCAAATTTTGAGCCTTTGCTCCCATGACAGATGACAAGTATCACCGTTACCCTTACTATTAATTTTGTAGAGATGATCAGCAAGCGTACCATTGTTTATACACTCGTAAACAAGGATCATCTCATGGCATTCATTGCAATAGCCTATAAGACTGACGAGATGCCTGTGTCGAAGCTTGGAAACCATCTCGATCTCTGACCAAAACTCATCTGCCCCTTGCCTCGACATCGAACTCAAGCGCTTTATGGCCACAATGGTTTCCCCACCGTCGATGACCCCTTTGTAGACCTTACTAGATCCACCACTTCCAAGGACCGATTCATCATCAAAGTTGTTGGTCACCGATTGTAGCTCAGCAAGTGAGAAGCGACGACACAATCCCTCAGTCGATAACGATGAGGTGTTTGTTTGGTCCAATTTTTTTCCACCCAAAATACGTAATTGGTAAACAATAATATTCAGTACAGTGATTAGAACTACTACACCTGTCGTAATGGCATTTCCACCTGAAGCAAACACTAACTTCCGGCGGGGATTTGAGTTACTAGAAGTTGAAGCATGTGGCAGGGACACCGGATTTACCCCAGCAAGATTGTTGTCTGGGTTGCTCAACTTGAACACTTCCAACCCCTTTAGAATTGCATCAGCTTGTCCATATTCGTCGTCACTCTTCTGAGGGCAGAGTGCTATGAGCAGATCACGCTTGCCTTCCATCCTATCTCCTTTCATCATCACCACGTAGTCCCTATACACCGCAACCCCGTTTCCGTCACTCCATTTGAGAAGGCTAGCGGTAGCCTCAACTTTTTTATTATTGATGATGATATTGAACTCCTTATGGCCACAGTCTTTTATCTCGTACTCAAGCTCACAGAAATGGAGCCTGACCAGGTATTTGAATCCCAAATCAACGTTTAATTTCCATGTAAAATTGAATGCTTCCTTCGCTTGCTTGTCCGTAATCATTGACCAAGATGTTTGGTAAACTTTCTGAGGAGCAGTGTATGCCGGTATGTTTGTGTATTTGATCCGAATAGTCGTAGAAACTGGTAAGACACTTGATTGTAACAAATAGTTGGAGTCCTCAGACCACTCTCGGAACATGCCCGTATCTTCTATGGATGAAATGGAGCTTCCGCCAACATTTAACCGCTGTACCGTCTCCAGTGCGATGCTCTGATCGATGGAGAATGGATATTTGTTGCCAACAACATGTGCACCTGGAAAATCACCCTCGGGAGTATTATAAAGGCCAGTCGGCACTGAGACGATTTCGATCCCGTTGATAAAAGCATATACCTCCTCATGATCTGGAGTACCAGCTGGTGATGGAGAGAACGTTATGGTCAAGACTTGATTTTCTTCCACGGTCACACAAAATTCTTTAGCAAAAGATTGTAAGCCCAAAGCATCAGCAGTAAGGGAAGCACTGAAGTTGCTGAGGAGGGTATAAGTACCAGCTTTTACATTAAAAAAGGCCTTAGACCTTTCGAAACCCGGGTATGAAGTTGGATAGAAATGCAGGCGGACAAATTTTTGGCCCGGAGTGACTCGAAATGTATAGCTGAATTGCCATCGGGAGATCCGAGCGGTCAGGCAGGGAACAGGATTAGGGGGATGGGGTTGGTCAACAGCTTTTGAGCTTATCGATTTGCCCTTGGAATTACCTTGTTGAATGATATATTTAGAACCAATATCTCCGATCCATTGTCGGCCATCGGCCGCAGTTGAGTTGCCAGAAGAGCCGCAGTTAACGGCAATGTCATCGAGTGGGCAATAAAGAGCATGTGAGTTAAGGAAGGCAACCGAAAAAATAAGATGGTGGAGGGGGATAATTATTGTGAGTGGATAAAAATACATGTGTTATTGGGGCTGAATCGGAAAAGATTTTGGGCAATGATCAAAGCCAGGAAGAGAAAAGAGAGTGCTGAAATTGGGGGCAGAAGAATTACCAGTTGCCGGCCAAAAGGACAACGCATAATTCAGTCCAGATACATGCTTGAGAATATATGGTCAGAATTTCGTTTTGCTTGTATACCGTTTATCAAAGTATCGCCAATCTGATCCATCCATTATATGTGATCTTAGAAAATGCATTTACTAATAATAAGGTGGAGAGCTTTGAAAAAATCACTCTCGTGCACGTGTCAAGAGCTGCAAAGCAAGGGGCTCAACCATGGCATGTCAATCGGTAGGGTTTGTTTTTGTTGATTTTGTGGCTCATATATTTGATATGAAGAGACACTAATAAATTAAAAAAGAGCGGGTAGATGTTGAGCGGAGTGAAGCGGAGCAAGAGGAGCAAAGCGTATCGAGCGGAGTGGAATGGAGTGAAGCATCTACCCTTTTCTGCAGATCCAATTGTGGGGTTAGGCCGAAAGTTCGTTGGTTTGGCGGGTGCGGGGAGGCGTAGCCCCCCGTGGTATGGTACGGTATTATAAAGGTATTTTAAAAAAACAACCTAAATACTCTTGCTATGGTTTTCGTATATATATTATTATATTGTAAACTCTAGAAGATGGAATAAAAAAATAACCTCGCTCTCGCTCTTGTGGACGTACCTGATTTTGAGAAATCACGTTAATCTCTGCGTCCTTTACTAATTTCTCGTATTCTGTTTCGTGTGCGTGTATGATTACGCTAACATTTTCCTCACTGGCAAAACTATCCTTGTGCAAGCTGTTATATCCGCTATAACTACCTACTCTATGCAAACTTCCCTTTTACCCAGAAGCATTCATAGGAACATTAACAAGTTAAATAGAAATTTCTTATGAGGAGATACTGATTAGAGAAAAAAAATTCACCTTACTAATTGGACCTTGTCTATAAAAATAAAAATAAAAAACCAAAGGAGAGCTAGGTATAAGAAAGCCCATGATCATAACCTTGCCTTGGTGGCTAAACCGAGGTGGAAACTTTTAGGCAGGGAGGAGAACCTTTGGACCCAAATCCTGAGGGAAAAGTATTTAAGAAAGCATACTTTATTTGAATGACCCTAAAAAATGAAAGCTTTCCATTCTTGAGAAGTATAATAAAAATAGAGATGTACGTGATAATATACTATATTGTCATGTATTAAAATTGTAATATTAATTTTTTTAAAACTCTGGTTAAATTTTAGACACCACTCCTGAGTTGTTACATATGTAAGAAAAAATATTTAAATAAAAAATATAAATATAAATACATTACCAATGATATGCTGCCACATTAGATTGTATCTTCAAAGGTAATCAAATGGAGAGACTGAAATATGCATTTATAAGTGAGCAAGCTTTATGTGAATATCATGCGCTTATTGAAAGCCTTTAATAATGCTGCTTGCTTAGCGAATGGACAGTGTTCGTTTAGGAGTGAGAAGAGGTGCATAGAGTGAGGAAGAAGATCTTCTTCGAAGGAAGTGCATTGAAAGTACTGAGAAGGAAAGTGGTGCCAAGTTCCTGTCAGAGCAGGTAAAATGAGAGAGACAGAGAGAGAGTCAATGGCAAATACTTAGAGATATAAGATTTGTCAAAGATCCTAAATTGCTTTTATGATCATATAATCCATGGTTAGCATCTCTTGACATAAATACACTTCCATTATTGGGTTTTGTATTGAATACTAAAAGAAAGCCATTGGTTAACGTCTCTCTCCTATTAAATTAAGGACTGATAGGGATGAGTTTAGGGTTGTCAGTAGATCGACTTTAGCCCAGACTAGATTAAACCCGAATCCGATTTGATTCGAAAACTATTAGATTCAAGTCATACCTGAAGCTTCACGGATCGGATTTGATATTATAGACCTGATTCGTTAGTAACCGAACACTGATCGGTATACCCGATCCGACCCATTCCCCCCCCCCCCTCCTCCTCTTTTTTTTCCCCTCGTTTGGTTTGAAGGAAAATAGAAATGAGAAGTTTTCACCCAAAGCTTAATACTGCTTGATAATACAAGTGTAGCTGGTCTGTCCCCCTATGGACAGACCAGATGAGCTCGGGCTACCTCTTCAAACCCGACGTCCCAAACCTTCCTCTAGACCAAGTCTGCTAACAGACATGAAACGGCAGAGCTCCAGCGATACACCAGGCGTCGCCATTAAGGCACCCCGAGATTCTCGCCTAATGATCAGTCCCCACGATCCCATGATTGGAACTGTTCTCCCATGACTGGGGGCATGGTCCATGGAGTCTAATATCAAGGCATGATGCATCCCCACGATGGTGGGTGCATAATTTGAGGGCACGATTGGCTCTCCCATGAAGGCGCCCACGATCCAAGCCAACACTCTTATAAAAAGGGCATTCATCATCTCCAATAAGGTACGAGATACATCAGCCCTTGAGTATGGTTACCCTGCCCATATTTCTTTAGCCTAACTTTGGCATCGGAGTGTCTTTGGCAAGCACCACACTGGTGTTCCAAGCAAGAGGATTCATCACCCCAACAGTTCGCAATAGTGGTCGGGAAGAACGTACAAATTCACTGCATCATCAGTTGGTGCCGTCTGTGGGAACGACACTTTAGTTGTTTCATGGTCTTGACCCGATCCGGTGCTGCATCAATTAGGCTAAACGAAGCAATGGAGGAGCAAAGCACAGCCAGAATTGTTGCCTTGAAATAGCAGATCATCGAAATGATGGCTTCCATGAACCAGCTCCGGTCTCGGAATCAAGAGTAGGAGAGGAGATTGCCACCGCCACCGGAGGCACCGACGATGGTGGACCTTCCACCTCTAGAGAACCCATCGATGCCTACAAACCAGCCTGTGGCAAAGAACCGAGGAGCGACGCCGGCAGGTGAGTAGAGGACCCAGCGCTTCCTAGGGAGAACCCTCCCCCGAGAGGGGCCAGATTCCACGCCGACGAAGCCCAGAGCCACGTCGACCGGTTTAAGGCAGCAACAATGGTGCTTTCGAAGCACACTGGCGAAACTCACCCAATGTGGGATGAGCAGTTAAAGGAAATACAGGCCAAACTGGCTAGAGTGATTGCGGCGATGAAAGAGAAAGGCCCCAACACGGTAGAAGAGCTAGTAAACAGGACAGACACACCCTTCACACCAGCGGTAATGAGGATGCCCTTACCCCCAAAGTTCAAAATGCCCACATTGGAGTCATTCGAGGGCGCAAAGGATCCCTTGGACCACCTTGAGACATATAAGGCCCTGATGGACCTTCAGCGGTTCTTAACGAGATTATGTGCAGGGCGTTTCCTACCACCCTTAAGGGCCCAGCCCGGATCTAGTTCCATAGGCTCTCTCCCGGGACAATCAATAAATTCATGGACCTGAGCAGGTTGTTCGTCAACCATTACATCGGGGGGCAGAGACAGAGGAGGCCCTCCACCTCCCTGTTCAACACTAAGCAACGCGAGAAGGAGACCCTGCGAGAGTTTGTCACCTGTTTCAACCAGGAGACTCTCTATGTGGATGACCTGGATCATAAGGTGGCAGTAGCAGTTTTCATTACAGGCGTCAGAATCCCCAAGTTCCTATTCTCCCTGGCCAAGGAGGCGCCTAAAACCATGGCTGCGCTAATGCTCCGAGCACAGAAATATATGAATGCAGAGGATACCCTCAAAGCCAGGGAAGACCCGGAGAACGCCACCCCCCAGCCTGGACAAGAAGAGGACGGCTGAGGAGAAGAAAGACGACAGGGCAGTGAAAGCCCCTAGACTGGCAGAGTAGAAGCCACGAGGAAAGAGCGATAGGACTAAGCCAGCGAGGTACAACCAGCACTTTACCCCGCTAAATACTTCTTTGGATTAAGTGCTCTATGAGATCAAAGGAGATACAGCGCTGAGGTGGCCAAGACGGATGAGGTCATCCCTAGAGAAGAGGCCAATCAACAAATGGCGCCGATTCCACTAAGACCATGCCCACGACACGGAGGACTGTTACGATCTTAAGCAGCAGGTTGAGAACCTGATCAAGCAAGGGAGATTATGCAGGTACATCGCTGGGGCAGACATGACGAGAGGCGCGAACAGCCCCCAAGGCAGGCCAAAACGAAGAAGTCCGGAGAGGGAAAAGCAAAATCAGCAACCCATTGGCGAAATAAGGGTTATCTCTGGAGGGTTTGCAGGCGGAGGAGAGTTTTCGTCCGCAAGGAAAAGACACGCTAGGGAGGCCCGGAGCTAGAGGGAAGTCAGGTCCATAGATCGTTCAGCTAAAAAATCCAGGGCAGAGCATGATCCCATCACGTTCACTGATGAAGAGCCTGAGGCCATATGCCAACCTCACCACGACCCCTTGGTCATATCAGCAATGGTGTCCAATTTCTTGATCCAGAGGGTCTTGGTGGACAATGGCAGCTCGATAGACATTCTCTTCCTAAAGGCCTTCGAGCAGTTAAAGGTCGGCAGGGAAAAGCTACAACCGGTCAATTCCCCCCTGGTCAGCTTCACTGGCGACAGAGTTACGCCTTTGGGCTCCATAGCCCTACCAATAACGCTAGGAACTGCACCCCAATAGGCCACCAAGATGGTAACGTTCCTAGTAGTGGATTGCCCTTCAGCTTACAACATCATTATCAGCAGAACAGCCCTCAACGAATTCAAAGCAATACCTTCTACCTACCACTTGAAGGTTAAATTCACCATATCCCAATGAGTTGGGGAGGCCAGGGGTGACTAGCAGACCGCCAGAGAGTGTTATATGGCATCCCTTAGGTGGGAGACTAAAGAGGCCATATTGATTGAGAAGCTGGAGGTTCGAGACGAGGAGGAGATTAGGAAGGGAGAACCGGTAGAAGAACTCGAGGAGGTCGTGGTCGATGGGCAAGACCAGACCAAGATAGTAAAAATTGGAAAGACAGCCCCCGAGAAATTCAAGGAAGGATTGAGGTTTTTTCTCAAGAAAAACGCCGATGTTTTTGCTTGGTCTCATGTGGACATGCCGGGTATCGATACCAGAGTTATTGCCCATCATCTAAACATAGACCCAACGGTAAAACCAGTCAAGCAGAAAAGGAGGACATTCGCCCCAAAGCGCAACGAGGCAGTAGCCAATGAAGTTGAGAAATTGACCAGAGCTAGCTTCATAAAGGAGGCCCAGTACCCCGCTTGGCTATCTAATGTAATGATGGTCAAAAAGGCGAACGGGAAATGGAGAGTGTGCATGGACTTCACTAACTTGAACAAAGCATGTCCGAAGGATAGCTTCCCGTTACCCATAATAGATCAGCTGGTGGACTCAACAACTGGATATGAAATGATAACCTTCATGGACATTTTCTTAGGTTACAACCAGATAAAGACGGCAGAGCATGAGCAGGAGCATACAGCGTTTGTCGCAGACAGAGGTCTGTACTGCTACAAAGTGATGCGTTCGGCCTCAAGAATGCTAGAACAACCTACTAGAGGCTCGTTAACTGCATGTTCAACAATCAGATTAGGAGAAACATGGAAGTCTACATAGATGACATGCTGGTAAAAAGCAAGCAAGCCACTGTCGCGCCCAGATTTTTCGCACTCGAGGAATACTCACACAAACGGGAAAAATACTGTACTCTCTCGTTAGAACTCACCCTCCTAGAAGAATAAGTGCGACTAGGTTTGAATTGAAAATTGATTTGAATAAAGGGCTTTTAGAAAAAGATTTGGAGTCGCCACTTAACTTGATTAAGATGAGTTAGGTCACCTAAAAATTAAGAATAATCCGAAGACTACACTTAGGGTTTTGGAAAATAATTTTGAAAATATCTCCTCAAGAGAGGGTTTTTAAGAAAAATAGGTTGTTTGGCAACCTTTGAAAAATATTTAGCCCTTTTTTGAAAAATAACTCCTTTTTGGTCTTTGAAATCAGTGATCCCAGGCTCAGAGGTTGGTTACGTGTAGGGAAGACACACTAAGCCATCAGCCTACCCCGCCCTTCGGTACCTACATGTCAATCTACCATTGATTCACCTATGAGAATCTTCAACTAACTATAGTTCAATCCTATCCACTTTAGAAAACAATGTTTGAAAAGAAACTAACATGATGCATGATATGCAAGTGTTTGATAAGAGAGTTGATTTAGAAATAGATTTGAAAAGAATTTGATTTGATTTGATTTGAAAAGAAAGAGATGGAAGTTTGAATTTGGAAACAAGATTTTGGAAATTGAAATTGAAGATTGAAAATAGAAATTTGAAATTAGAAATTTGAAAATAGATTGGAGATTTGAAAAGATTGTGGAATTTGAGATTTGAAAAATGTGGAGGAGTTTGAAATTTGAAAGAAGTTGTGGAAATAGAAATTTGAAAAAAGTTGTGACCGCACCCATGAGGGTTGCCTATGTATCCTTTTGGAGGAATCAGGCCAGTCGTAGTTCGGACAAGAGTCCGATAGAAAATAGAATGTTTGATTTGAAAAAGGAGTTGAATTGGAATTTGGATTTGATTTGGACTTAGAATAGAATATTGAAGATTGGAATTTAGAATTTTGAAATTGAAAAGGTTGAATTTTGATTTGAAAAGATAGAACTTGGAAGAAAGATTTAGACTTGTTTTGGAAAGATGAAGGTTTAGGAAACCTAGACTTAGGAAAGATAGGATTTTAGGAAAGGATTTGAGATTAAGAAAGATTGGACTTGAATGTTGGATTTGGAAAGATCTTGAAAGATTTAGAAACTTGGCATTTAGGAAAGATTCGGATTAAGAAAGTTTCGAATTAGGAAAGCGTCATTTTAGGAAAGTTTTGGAATTAGAAAAGTTTTCGACTTAGAAAAATTTTGAATTTGGAATGTTTTGAAATAGGGAAGTTTTGAAAATTAGAAAGTTTCGTTTTAAGAAAGGTTTTGAAATAGGAAAGTGTTGAATTTAGAAATGTTTTGAATTAGGAAAGATTTGGATTAAGAAGGGATTGGATTTTGTTTTTAAAAGGGAAGGTTTGATTTTGTCTCCAAAAACAGAGGATAGGATCTAGTTTCCTAAACGGGAAGATTGGATTTGAATTCCTAAAGGGAAGATTGGATTTGACAAGGATTTAGAAAGGGAAGTTTCTAGAAACCCTAGATTTGGAAACTATAGTTTTAACGTAGAAAAGAGATTTTGGAAATATGTATAGCTTTGATGTGAAAACAAGAGGTTTTGGAAACTTAGGTTTTAAGGCAAGTTTGAAAACCATGTTTTTGGAAAGAGAATTAGGGTTTCCTAATGGTGGGTTCTAGGGCTCGACTTGCGCACCAAGAAAAAGGATTTTTTTTGGAAACAAGTTTTTGGAAGGAAATCCTAGAGAGGAGTTTCTAGATGGAAGATTTTAGAAAGAGAGTTTTTTAGAAAGATTTTTGGAAGGAGAGAGTTTTTTAGGAAGGTGAATTTAGGGAGTGTTTTTAAAAAGTGAATTTTGAGGAGAAAGAGTTTTTGGAAAGAGATTTTTAAGAAAGAGATTTAGGAAGAGGTTTTTCTAAGAAGGAAACCTAGAGAACGTTTTTGGAAAGTCGACCTTGAAGAGAGCGTTTTGGAAACGAGTTTAAAAAAAGAAGTTTTGGAAAATAGATTTTTTGAGGGATTTTTTGAAAACAACTTTAGAAATGAAAGTTTTTAGAAAGCACGTTGAAAAAGAGAGTTTTAGAAAGAGAGACTTTTGAAAAGAGAGTTTTTTAGAGAGTATAAAAACATCTCACCTTCCTAAAGCGATTCTAACCATAAGAAGGCTAGAACTACTTTAAGAAAGTGGTTTTGAAAACAACAAGGGTTGAAAATATGGACCATGTTGGTCACTTTGAATGTAATACTTTCCTAAAGCAATCCTAGCCATGAAAAGGCTAGAATCATACTAGGATTGTGATTTTGAAAACAAGTTTTGAAAAGGAGATTTTGATACAATTTTGAAAACAAGTTGAATGCAAGTTTTGAAAACGAGTTTGAAAATAATTTTTGGAAGATGCAAGATCATGATATGCACAATGCAAATTTGGGGTCGTGAACATACAAGGTTAAGGCTTCACCACATAATCAAGGGGGCCGAACCCACGTGGTCTCCGGTTAGCCTAAAGGAAAGCCCCCGACACGGTGACCCTCCGATAGTCTAATCCTACACATGGACCGGGAGTCCCCTTGTTTCAAGCATGCAAAGAAAGGGGGGGAAAGAGATGGGGGATTAAAATAGAGAAAACCTAAGTGGGTTAGGAGAGAGAAGAGAGAGGGGGAAGTGCAGAAACGTAAAACGAAAGCCTACCTTGTGTCTTGTTTATTTTGCGCGCCTTGCTTGTCTTCGATCTTCGTCTTCAATCCTCGAGCATTGTCTTCAATCTTCAAACTTCAGATTGCAGCTCTTCAAGTCTTCAAAGGAAGGTTGGAGGCTAATGTATAAGTGTATAGGGGTGTGTATGAGTGTATAGAAGGCTAGGGTTTAGTGTATGATGGCTAGGGTTTGGAAAACCTAGGGAAGCTAGGGTTTAGGGAGTGTTCGAGCTTTGTATATCGAATATTGGTGTTTTTAGATTGAGTTTGCGGACCTCCCTCATGCTGGAAGAGGCTCTGTATTTATAGAGAGAGGAATGCACCGGCGCCTGTTGCAGTGGCGCTAGGCCAAACATTACACTGGTGGCGCTAGGCCATTTTTTGGCTTGGCGCCACTAGTAGTGGCGCCAGCCATTTAGGAAATGTTTAAAGTTGGCAAGCAACGTATCTTTGACTAGATTTGGGCGCCTGTACTTGTGACTACTATACAATTTTTAGCTTGGCTTCACTAGAAGTAACTCCGAAAAGTCCGGGAATGATTTAAAGAGGCCGGGAATGACCCGGAACGCCGAAAAAGAGCAGGAACACTTAGAATAGTGTCCTGGAGGCATTTGACTTGAGAAATGAGGATAGTAAGTGTCAGAAGGGTTAACTAAGCCTTTAGGGGTAAAATGGTCAATCGGGTTGGAAAGCTGCCGGGACGGACTTGGACTGTCCCGGAAAAAGACTCGAGATTTGGAAACATTATTTAGAATGTTCCCAAAGATTTCCGGTTTGATTCCTAGAGCCGGTGTGGTCGGAAAAGGAGACCGGTCCACCAGGGGCAAAATGGTCATTTTGTACCGGGTTTGCCGGAACTGACTCGGAATGATCCGAAAGGACAAAGAAAGGTTGAGAATACTATAAAAAGTATTCTTAGAAAGTTACCGGTTTGATACCCAGAGCCGGTGTGGTCGGAAAAGGAGACCGGCCCACCAGGGACAAAACGATCATTTTGCATCAGGTTTGCCGAAACTGACTCGGAATGATCCGAAAAAGTAGAGGAAGGTTGAGAATACCATAAGAAGTAATCTTAGAAGGTTCCCGGGGCGTTCGAATGCCCAGGGACAAAACGGTCATTTAGCTTCAAGTGGGCCTTACGGGCCCGGAAAGCGACTGGTGGACTAAATTCAAGTTAAAAAGGCGGGCTTAGAGTCTAAATATGCATGTGATGTGTGAAAGTGAGCTTAGTCATCTCGGAGATTGCCGAGCGGGCAAAAATAGGGTGCTTACAGCCACCGACCACCTGACAGATCTGGAAGAGACGTTCAAGAACCTACAAACCTATAAGATGAAGCTGAACCCTGCCAAATGTGCATTTGGAGTAGCCTCTGGCAAATTCCTAGGGTTCATGGTTTCCAGCCAGGGGATAGAGGCTAACCCCGAAAAAGTCAAGGCAGTGCTAGATATGCAGTCCCCAATGTCCACCAAAGAAGTTCAAAGACTGGCTGGCAGAGTAGCAGCGCTGAACAGATTCATCTCCAGATCAATAGATAAGTGCCTTCCTTTCTTTAAAATTCTGCGTAAAGCTTTCGAATGGACCCTCGAATGTGAACAGGCTTTTTAGCAACTCAAAAGATATCTGGGTTCGATGCCACTACTGAGCCGGACCCTAGAAGGTGAAGAGCTCTATCTTTACCTCGTCGTGTCCAACACAGCAGTGAGCTCAGCCCTGATCAGGCAAGACGAGGAGTCCAAAAGCCTGTCTATTACACAAGTAGGGCACTGAGGAGCGATACCCCAAAATGGAGCTGCTTGCCCTTGCCCTTGTAACTTCAGCACGTAGGTTGAGGCTATACTTGCAAGCCCACACCATGGTTGTCCTGACAGATCAACCATTGAAGAAGATCTTCCACAAACCGGAGACCTTGGGGAGACTTGTCAAATGATCTATAGAACTCAGCCAATTCGACATCCAGCACAAACCAAGACTGGCGATTAAGGACAGGCTATAGCAGATTTCATCGCTGAATTCACCCACCCAGCAACCTACCCCACTGACAATACCCTGGAGCCCTAATGGGTGCTCAATGCTGATGGCTCCTCCACTGAAAAAGCAAGTGGGGCCGGGGTCGTCCTTGTCACCCCAGAAGGACACAAACTCGAATATGCTGTCAAGTTCAAATTTCCCGCCTCCAACAACGAGGCTGAATACGAAGCCTTGATAGCTGGCCTCCGAATGGCTCAATGAATGGGGCCAAAGCATATCCTGGTGCGCAGCGACTCTCAACTTGTAGTAGAACAGGTCCAAGGCGAATATGAGGCCAGAAGAGAAAAGATGCAAGAGTACTGTGAAATGGCCAAAAGCCTGGCTAGAAAATTCCCCACAATACTACTAGAACAAGTACCAAGACTACAGAACGAGGAGGTAGACCGACTGGCCAAAATAGCATTATCTCAAGAAGATGACCCTAGAGTCCCCATGGAAGTGCTAGATTCGCCAAGCATTCAGAACCCAGAAGTACTCCAGGTAGAACAAGAAGTGGAGTGGGCAACACCAATCAGAAGCTACTTGGAGCATAGATCCTTACCAAAAGACAAAGTTGAGGCAAGGAGAATCCAGCACAGAGCCAGCATGTACGCCCTCATCAATGGTATTCTATATAAAAGGGGACATACCCTGCCCTGGCTAAGGTGTGCAAGAAAAGCAGACGCTGATTATATTATAAGAGAAGTGCACGAAGAGGTCTGCGGCAACCACTTAGGAGGGAGAGCTCTAGCCAAAAAGATCCTTCGGGCAGCTTACTACTACCCACGATGGAAAAGGATGCCCAAGATTTCGTGAGAAAGTGTGACAAGTGCCAGAGGTTTTCAAATATCCCAAGGCAACCGCCCCAGGAGCTGACGCCCATCCAGAGCCCTTGGCCTTTCGCCCAATAGGGAATTGACATAGTAAGGGCTTTGCCTTTGGGGAAAGGTCAAACCAAGTTCGCGGTTGTGACCGTAAACTACTTTACCAAGTGGGGCAAGGCTGAAGTGGTCGCCACATCACTGAGCAAAAAATGAAGAATTTCTTATGGAAGAATATCGTCTGCAGATTCGGAATACCCAAGGTAATCATCACAGATAATGGGAAACAGTTCAGGGGAGGGCAGTTCGGACAAATGTGTTCAGACCTACAAATCAACCATCACTTCTCTTCCCCAGAACACCCCCAAGCCAACGGCCAGGTAGAAGTCACCAACAGGACTTTGTTTAACATCATCAAGGCAAAGCTGGAAAAGGCAAAGGACTTATAGGCAGAGGAACTTCCCAACATTCTTTGGGCTTCCAGAACAACCGAGAGGGTGGCAACGGGGCATACCCCCTTTTCTTTGATGTTTGGAGCTGAAGTAGTCATCCCTGTGGAAATAGGTCTGCACAGCCCCAGGTAGAACACTTCGAACCAAAGTCTAACAACGAAGCCCTGGAGGTGAGCCTAGATCTACTCGAAGAAAGAATATTACAAGCGGCCATGGAGGTAACTGTATATTAATAAAGAATACGCAGGTATCATGACGCAAGGGTGAAACTCAGGGTATTTCAGGAAGGAGATCTGATACTCAAAAGGGTTAACCAGTCAACCAGAAAGCCCAGTGACGGCAAACTCGGTCCAAATTAGGAAGGGTCATACACAGCCAAGAGGTTCTCCAGAAAAGGAACCTACTAGCTGACCGAAACGGACGGCACAGACCTCCCCAACCCTTGGCATGCTGAGCACCTGAGGAAGTACTACGCTTGATGTAACCAGCCTTCATTAATGAAATTTTTGCTCTTTGAGACCCCAAAACAATCGTCTACTCGCATGACCCATGAAGCACAAGGCCACTAAGCCCAACTGGTCAGTATATAAGACTGACCAGACCAGCCGAAAGGCCACAAGGCTATCAAGCCCAACTGGTCAGTCCACAAGACTGACCAAACCAGCCGAAAGGCCACAAGGCTATCAAGCCCAACTGGTCAGTCCCCAAGACTGATTAGATAAGCCGAAAGGCCACAAAGCTACTAAGCCCAACTAGTTAGTCCACAAGACTGACCAGATGAGCTGAAAGGCCACAAGGCTACTAAGTCTAACTGGTTAGTCCACAAGACTGACCAGACGAGCCAAAAGGCCACAAGGCCACTAAGCCCAACTGGTCAATTCACAAGACTAATCAGACTAGCCGAAAGGCCACAAGGCTACTAAGCCTAACTGGTAAGTCCACAAGACTGACCAGACGAGTCGAAAGACCACAAGGCTACTAAGCCCAAATGGTTAGTCCCCCAAGACTAATCAAACAAGCCGAAAAGCCACAAGGCTACTAAGCCCAACTGGTCAGTCCCCAAGACTGACCAGACGAGCCAAAAGGCCATAAGGCTACTAAGCCCAACTGGTCAGTCTACAAGGCTAACCAAACAAGCCGAAAAGCCACAAAGCTACTAAGCCCAAATGGTCAATCCCCAAGATTGACCAGACCAGCCGAAAGGCCATAGGGCTATCAAGTCCAATCGGTCAGTCCCCAAAACTCACCAGACCATGGTTCTCAAACCTTAACACCACGGTCAGATCATTTGACTGACCAGAATGACTGAAGCCCCTTAGGGCCAGTTAAAGAATTCATGCAAACTACTCATCCCAAAGCATCCAAACGCAATAACACCGAAAATTGGTGAAAGAAATTTTTATTGATCCAAAACGGTTACAAAAGCAATCAAAAAAAAAAATCTACAAGGGTTATTAGTCTCCTGATGAGATCAGGATTGGGCTTCATCACCCTCTTCTACTGCAGGGGTCTGGTCTTCTGCACAAGGCACATGGGAGTTAGTGTCATCAGATGGCTTCAAGGCAGAGAAGTCCAGGTCTAAGAAAAGCTTCTTTGCTGCAACCTTAGCATCCACGAAACCTTCCATATAAGCCTCGTTAAGTTCGTCTTGGAAGGCTGCCCCAGCTTTAAACTCTTCCACAGCACCCTCCCGAGCATTTTTTAGCTGCCCATCCAGCTCAGCTACCCTCAGAGCAAGGGAGTCCTTGATTGCCCCAAAGGCCTAAGCATCAAAGTCAGAGTCTCGATCTTTTTCTTAAGCTCAGTTGATTCGTCCAGCAAATAAGTCTTTTCTGCCTCAGCGACTGCCTTAGATTCCTCAGCATCCTTGACCTTCTTCTCCAGACCGCTAATAGTCTCGGTCAAGGTCTCAATAACTTGGCCTTTCTTAGAGCTCTCAGTCGTCTTCGCCTTCAAGCGGGTAAACAAGCAAAACGCTTTCACATGCAACTGCAAAAGGATGGGAAGATCAATTTCAATAAACAAGAGCAGTCAGACAAATCAAAAGTTAACCAGAATCATCATGACAGCATTGTGGTTCAGACTCCTTGTCAATTGGGCATTGTTCCAGTCCGCGAAAGGACCTACGTCCTCCACACTGATGAACTGCTTCATCCTCTCTCAGGCAGCCTGGACATCTTCCACAATGAAGGGCTCGCCCTGCTGAGCTGGAGGTGAAGGGCTTGTAGGTTTTTCTGCAGTAGGCGGAGGCATTCCAGCTCCAGCCCTGGAGGACTGACCAGGTGCATTGGTAGCAGATGAAGCCTTAGCTACCAGGGTGGGGCCAACCACCGCAGGACCCTTGTCAGGGGATTGCTCAATGGTCCTACCCCCAGAGCTGGGCCGATGGCGCTTGCTGGGTCTCTTCCCAGCGACCTTTGCCCTCTCCATTTCTTCGAACTTCTTCTTTGCAGAGGACCCCATGCTCCTCTTGTCGAAGCCCATGTTTGATTCCTGTCCTGCAAAGCACACAAAGCAAGAATCAATGCACTCGCATTAGAAAGCGGCTACAACAGACATACCAAACTCACTCCTCTCAGTGCGAAGGGCTTCGATGAAAGGGTCTGGACCTAAAAAGTAGGCTGCCAAACTCTCACCAGCTACAAGGGGCGCCTAGTTCTTGACTAGGTGCTCCCTCACCCTCATTAAGCAGCCTTCCCTCAACTCATCCTCCAGTACAGGAAGTCATGCTGAGTAAAAGAAAAACGGATGATGATCAGACCACTACCCTAAAAAGGGATCAAGCATGAAAGACGCTTACCCTTCCTACCTGGTTTGCCCCATTGTCGGGGTATGCAAGAGGTCTGGTCGGTCACATCCTCCCAGTGGGCGTTCTCCATACCCTCGCCATACACAAAGAAATACTTTTCCTTCCAGCGCTTGTGGGAGACTGGGAGATTGGTTATCAGACCTGGCTGACCGTCCCAAGCCGAGAAGTAATACCAGCCCAAGCTCTCGCTCTCGGTTATTTTGTAGCAGAAAAAGAAATCTTAAGGGGTCAGGATTTCCTCCTTGTTAGTGGCAGTCCACCACAAGGCTGCATAGCCCACCAGTATGCGCCATGAGTTGGGCATGAGCTGCCCAGGAGCTAATCTGGCCCGACTCAAGACTCCTCTAATAGGAGGGGCAATGGGAAACCTCAGCCCCCCGGTCAGTGCACTCTCATACACCGCGATCTCACCAGGGCGAGGGAAGCACGCTTTGTCCTCGCTCTCAGGCACTCTATAACTCATGCAGGCCGAAAATTGGTAAGTAGACAAGAGTTTTTTCACTTTTGCCCCATCTAGAATAGAGGCAAAGTGCCTCACCTCGTACCTACATTCTGGGGTAGAAGGCGACCCAACCCCGACCTCGGTCATAGCCACCAAGGCACTTTCAAAGGCATTCACAATGGCCACAGGGCTCCTTGCCCTCGTTGGCCTCACCTCTTGGGTAACAGCCCCAATATCAGACCCAAAGTAGTTCGTGGAGGCACTCGAAACCTCATCTGGACTGACCCTATGTAAATCCATCGAAGCAGTATTCTCAGAGCCGAATGACGGGCTGATTGGGTGAGGGTTCATGATCCTAGCGTCTTTTATTTCGCGTAGGGTTGCAAAGGTAGACCTGGAAGCCTCTAAGATACCCCAGTACACAGACTCGACAAAGAAGGGGTTGCCTATGAACCCTAGAGGGTAAGAAGCCCTGACTCTCCACTCATAGTACCAGACGGCCTTCTGTAGAAGCCAAAACATATACCCACACGCCTTGAATACCTTGGTGAGAAGAGAGATTGAAAAGAAGGTTTGAGTTCGCTTCGAACAACCAACAATGGCGGAAGAAAAAGGAAAGAAAATGAGAGGAATCACTCGCTGAACAATCTGAAAAAGATGTGCAAAACGGAGGGCCCTTTGATGAACCGCCAAGGTTTTATAGGCCCTTTTTTTTTTCAAAATCAACGGCGTGGATTTGCCTAGGGCTTTCAGATTGAATGGTTGATGTTGGTAACGTCCAATTGATATACGGGGTCAACCCTGCGAAGCCACATGGCATGGACGCCAAGGGTCGCGTTGATTCGACAAGCATAGTAATCATGGCGGTTTTACGGCGCCATAAATACATCTCTGGGGCGGCGTCCCGCGACTCTTCGGAATTCCTGCTGGCTAACCTGGGCTGCCAAGAGAATTGGGGGCATCTGATAATACAAGTGTAACTGATCTGTCCCCCCATGGACATACCAGATGAGCTCGGGCTACGTCTCCAGACCCGGCCTCCCGAACCTTCCTCCAAACCAGGCCTGCTAACAGACATGAAACGGCATAACTCTAGCGATACACCAGGCGCCACCATTAAGGCACCCCACGATTCTCGCTTGATGATCAGCCCTCACGATCCCATGATTAGGACGGTTCCCCCACGACTGGGGGCACGGTCCATGGAGTCTAATATCAAGGCACGATGCATCCCCACGATGGTGAGTGCATAATTTGAGGACACGATTGGCTCTCCCATGAACGCGCCTACGATCCAAGCCAACACTCCTATAAAAAAGACAATCATCATCTCCAATAAAGTACGAGATATATCAGCCCTTGAGTATGGTTACCTTGTCCATATTTATTTAACCTAACTTTGATATCGGAGTGTCTTTGACAGGCACCACATCGATGTTCTAAGCAGGAGAATTCATCACCCCAACAGTTCTCAATAGTGATCGAAAAGAACGTACAAATTCACTGCATCACCACTGCTAAGAGAGAATAAACAAAGTAGATTTCGAAGTAGCATTTTAGAAAATGAGAGAAGAAGGAACAAAAGTGAATAAATAAATACAAGTAGGAGACTCAGCTCACTTGATTCAAAGTTTATAGTCACTGAACAAACCTCCAGAACTGTTCTTACCTCCAGAACTGTTCTTGCCTTTTGTTTGCAGAAATCTCTCTTTCCAAATCAGAGAAACCTTCACACCCCATCTCTCCCTTTCAACAAATCCACCTCTCAGTTTGCTGAATTTGAGTTCAAAAGTCTCCAACTATGGTCGCTGACTTGGTTTTTTTCAAAACCCACTCCTCGAAAGTCTCGTCCAACCATAAATGTCAATTAAATCACTGATAGCTCAAAACTTTCATTTCTCTCTCTCAAGAAGAATGCTAGTGACATACGCATGCTGCATCTGAGGTTCAATGTGACATGTAAGTCCGAGTGACAGACCACCGCGTCTGTCACTGCACCTTTCCTCTCTCTCAATAATAGTAGCATTAAATACACAATTGTTATGAGGTCATGGCTCACCTCACCTCATGGTGGATGTGTCGCCTCAAATTCCTATATATATCAGTGGCAAGAAGAAGAAAAAGAAGAGAAAAACAAAAAGAGAAAGAAAGAGAGAGAGATAGAAGAGAGAGAGAAGAAAGAGAGAAAAGCGGGAGAGAGACAGAAGAGAGAGAAAAGAGGGAGAGAGAAAGAAGAGGAAAAGAGAAGAAAGAAAAAGGCAAAAAGTGTAGGTAAATTATTTACATTTCTATTGTCTCTATCTTTTGTATTATGAAAGCAATATATGCTTGGGTGATCAAGAAGATCTATCCCCAATTGTAGAAGAACTATTTTATTATTCTATTTTGTCTTATGAAAGCAAGACATGCTTGGGTGATCAAGAAGATCTATCCCCATAGTTCCAGAAGAACTATTTAATTATTATTTGACAGTTCCAGAAGAACTCGTTTTATTATATACTGTGTTTTGCTTGCTGCAAATTTATTTAGTTTATAACACGTTATCAGCACGAAACTCTAAATACTTATATATTGGGAAGGTATTTCATTATATTAGTGAAGGTACTTCATTCATATTTCAATTCATGTATCTTTATTTTGAGTTCTTTACTGTTCACGCTTCACTTCATGGCAAAATTTATATTTATTATATAGTTGGTGAATAGTGATGCTTAGTAGATGAATAGTGATGAATAGTAATTTTTCGAAACTTGGTTTGTTTATTTCTCCCATATTGTAAATATTTGGCCTATGATGTTTATAGATCTGGAATCCTTATTTGAATACCTTTCCATAGACATGTGACTTGACTATATTTTGATGTCTAGATTGAAAGTTATAATATGGACAAAAAATAATACTATATATATTTATATATACGTATTATATATAATACTATGCAGCAATAGTGATTTTACTATTCATGCATAGTGTTAACAAATTAAATTTATTCGTTTCGGATGTGTGAGATTTGTAGTGTATCGTGATTCTAAAACTTTGTTATCTTGTGAGTATAGCATTCTGAAAATGTCAAATCTCGCGAAGCTAAAATTTACAGCTCTTGACATTTCAGGCAAGAACTATTTATCTTGGGTAGTTGATGCTGAGATCCATTTATGTACAAAAGCTCTTGGAAACACTATAAATGAGGAAAATGACGAATCCCAGCAGGATCGTGCAAAAGCGATGATATTTCTTCGTCATCATATTCACAAAGAATTAAAAACTAAATATCTCACGGTAAAAGACCCACTGGTACTATGGCAAAATTTAAAGGAGAGATATGAGCACCAGAAGACCATGTTCCTCCCCAGAGCTCGTTATGATTGGATGCACCTGAGGTTGCAAGATTTCAAATCTGTTAGTGAGTATAATTCTGCATTATTTAAAATCAGCTCACAATTGAAATTATGTGGGCAAATAATTACTGATAAAGATATGTTAGAAAAAACATACTCTACATTTCATGCCTCGAATGTGCTCCTGCAGCAGCAATATCGAGAGCGGGGTTTTAAAAAATATTCAGAATTGATTTCATGTCTCCTTTTGGCTGAACAAAATAATGAGCTTCTGATGAAAAACCACCAGTCTTGCCCGACCGGCTCTACACCATTCCCTGAAGTGAATGCGGTCTCATTTTATGAACGTGGTCGTGGTCGTGGACGTGGCCGCAGTCGTGGACGCGGTAGAAATACTTTTCGTCAACGTGGGGGTTATCGTAGAGGTTCTAACATTTATCCTTCTTCAAGTTCTCGAGTTAAGCATACTACACCACACCACCAGCAGTGGAACAACTCGTGGAACAACTCTGAAACAAAACAGGAAAAAGGAAAAGGTTTACAGAATAAACCTCCCAAAAAGTATGAAGATGTTTGTTACAAGTGTGGTATGAAAAGGCATTGGTCACGTACCTGTCGTACGCCCAAACTATTAGTGGATCTTTACCAAGTATCAACACAAGATAAAGGAAAAAATGTTGAAATAAATTTCACAAACTTTGATGACTCAGTAGAAATCACTCATCTTGATGTGTCAGATTTTTTTGAAGATCCTAATGGAAAAATAGATCACTTAATTGGTGATGGAAATGTTCACACCAACTAGTTTATATTTTAAGGTTATTGTTATCTTGTGTAATATTTTTCTAAGCATGTGTCTGTTATATGAATGTTTTCGTTTAAGCAATTTCATATTTTATAGAAACATGGAATCTACTAAAGCATTAATCGCTTCCAAGATGAACGATGGAGATATATGTTTAGTAGACAGTGCAACTACTCATACAATTCTTCAAGAGAAAAAATATTTTGTTAGCTTAATGTTAGCTGAAAATAACGTTAAGACAATATCTGGCAATACAAAATTAATTGAAGGTTCCGGAAGAGCCAATATATTGTTGCCAAAAGGAACAAAACTCTATATTGATAATGTTATGTATTCAACTAGAGTTACAAGGAATTTGCTCAGTTTTAAAGATATACGTAGCAATGGATATCATATAGAGACAACAAATAAAGATAATAAAGAATATCTTTACATTACTTCTATTGTTTCATGCCAGAAGCAGATATTAGAAAAACTTGCTACCTTCTCTTCTGAATTATATTATACAACTATAAGAATTTTGGGATCACCTGAAGTGATGCACCAGAAGTGTTTTAACCCAAAGACTTTTATACTTTGGCATGATCGTCTTGGTCATCCAGGATCAACGATGATGCGTCGAATAATTGAGAACTCTCATGGGCATCCGCTAAAGAACCAGAAGATTCTTTTGTCAAGTGATTATACATGTCCCGGTTGTTCACAAGGAAAATTAATTGTCAGAACATCCCCGTCAAAAGTAATAGTTGAATCCCCAACCTTTTTACAAAGAATTCAAGGGGATATATGTGGGCTGATACACCCACCATGTGAACCATTTCGTTATTTTATGGTTTTAATAGATGCATCCACTCGATGGTCACATGTTTGCTTGCTTTCTACTCGTAATGTTGCATTTGCTAGGCTTCTTGCTCAAATTTTCAGATTACGAGCACAGTTTCTAGATTATTCGATTAAGTCGATACGACTGGATAATGCTGGTGAGTTTACATCTCAAGCTTTTGATGATTATTGCATGTCCATAGGAATTGATATTGAACATCCCATTGCACATACACACACACAAAATGGTCTTACTGAATCTTTTATCAAACGCCTTCAGCTTATAACTAGACCGTTACTTATAAGAACAAAATTACCTGCTTCTGCTTGGGGACATGCCATATTGCATGCTGCATCATTAGTCTGTGTCCGACCCACTGCTTACCACGAATATTCAACATTACAACTTGTTTTTGGTCAACAACCAAATATTTTCCATCTAAGAATTTTTGGTTGTGCTATCTATGTACCAATTGCGCCACCATAACGTACTAAGATGGGTCCCCAACATTGACTTGGAATTTATATTGGTTTTGATTCTCCATCTATTATTAGATATCTTGAACCTTTAACAGGGAATGTATTCACTGCACGTTTTGCGGATTGTCATTTTGATGAAACACTTTTCCCACCATTAGGGGGAGAGAAAACGCAACTGGAAAAACAACATGAGATTACTTGGAATGCTTCCACGGTATCTCATCTTGATCCTCGAACAAATCAATGTGAATCAGAAGTTCACAGGATTATTTATTTACAGACGATTGCAAATCAATTACCTGATGTGTTTACCAACACCAAAAAGGTAACAAAATCATATATACCAGTTGTTAATACCCCAGCACGTATTGATGTCCCTGTAGGACAATCTGCTAATATAGCAGCAAATGAATCTCAAGCACGCATGAAGCGTGGGAGACCTATTGGTGCCAAAGACACAGTTCCTAGAAAGAGGAAGGTACAAATACATAAGCAAGTCAGTATTCCTGAAGAAATCACAATATCTAAACCTCCAGAAGAAGGAACTCCTGTAAAAGAATTCCCAGAAGATAAACCTCCTGAAGAGATGTCCCCTGTAGAGGACAGTAATGAGATATCAATAAGTTATGTGAATACAGGAGAAAAATAGAATAAAAATAAAATTGTTATCGACAACATATTTTCATTTAAAGTGGCTTTTGCAATTACAAGAAGTAATGCAGAGAATGAACCACAGACAATTGACGAATATCAACATTGAACCACAGACAATTGACGAATGTCAACATAGAAGTGATTGGCCAAAATGGAAAGAAGCTATTGAGACAAAATTAAACTCATTAGCACAACGCAAAGTATTTGGACCCGTAGTCCAAACACCAGAAGATGTAAAACCGGTTGGATACAAATGGGTATTCGTACGAAAACGAAATGAGAAAAATGAAATCTTGAGATATAAAGCGCGTCTAGTAGCACAAGGTTTCTCGCAGAGACCTGGTATTAATTATGATGAGACATACTCTCCTGTAATGGATATCATTACGTTCAGATTCTTAATTAGTTTGTCAGTCTCAGAAGGACTGGATATGCGTCTGATGGACGTCGTGACAGCCTACTTGTATGGTGAATTAGATAATGATATATATATGAAAATTCCTGAAGGATTTAAAATGCCTGAAGCAACTAGTTCAAAATCTCGAAGCTTATATTCTATCAAGCTTCAAAGATCTTTGTATGGGTTAAAACAATCTGGACGCATGTGGTACAATCGTCTTAGTGAATATCTATTGAAAAATGGATATGTGAATAATACAATTTGTCCATGCGTTTTTATTAAGAAATCAGAATCTTGATTTGCTATTATTGCAGTCTATGTCGATGATCTGAATCTTGTTGGAACTTCTGAAGAACTGACAACATCTGCTCGTTATTTAAAAAAGGAGTTTGAAATGAAAGATCTTGGAAAAACGAAATTTTGTCTTGGATTACAAATTGAGCATTTATCAAATGGAATTCTCATCCATCAATCTACATATACAGAAAAAGTTCTAAATCGATTTTATATGGATAAAGCTCATCCATTGAGTTCTCCCATGATTGTACGATCACTAGATGTACAAAAGGATCCTTTTCGCCCTCAAGAAGAAGGTGAAGAACTCCTTGGTCCTGAAGTACCATATCTCAGTGCTATTGGAGCTCTTATATATCTTGCAAATTGCACAAGACCCGATATTACATTTTCTGTAAATTTATTGGCAAGATATAGTTCTGCACCAACTCAGAGACATTGGAAAGGGGTGAAGCACATATTCCGTTACCTTTGAGGAACAATAGATCTGAGTTTGTTTTATTCAAAGGGACCAGAATCAGAGTTAGTTGGCTATGCAGATGCTGGTTACCTCTCTGATCCACATAAAGCACGATCACAAACCGGGTATGTATTTACCTATGGTAACACTGCTATATCTTGGCGATCTGTGAAACAGACACTAACTGCAACTTCTTCAAATCATTCTGAGATCATCGCAATTCATGAAGCAAGTCGAGAATGCATTTGGTTGAAAGCAATGATCCAACATATTCAAGATAGTTGCGGACTATCTTCGATCAAAGATACCTCAACAATATTATATGAAGATAATGCAGCGTGTATTGCACAAATCAAGGGAGGCTACATCAAAGGTGACAGAACCAAACATATATCGCCAAAATTCTTTTATGCACATGAACTCCAGAAAAACGGTGATATTGATGTCCAGCAGATACGTTTAAGTGACAACTTGGCAGACTTATTTACTAAAGCACTCACAACTGCAACATTTGAGAAATTGGTACACAACATTGGCATGCATCATCTTAAAGTTGTAAACAAGTAAAGCAATCAACTTCAACTTCATACCAGATGTATGAATGAGGGAGAGTCGCATACTGTACTCTTTTCCCTTCGCCAATGATTTTTCCCACAGGGTTTTTTTTTCTTAACAAAATTTTAACGAGGCAGTGTTAACGCACCCATACTAAGGTATGTTATGTAATATTATTGTACTCTTTTTCCTTCGCTAAGGTTTTTTCCCACTGAGTTTTCCTAGCAAGGTTTTAATGAGACAGTTATAACGTATTCTAATATGTATTGCGGTCATCCAAGGGGGAGTGTTATGAGGTCATGACTCACCTCACCTCACCTCACCTCATGGTGGATGAGCCGCCTCAAATTCCTATATATATCAGTGGCAAGAAAAAGAAAAAGAAGAGAAAAACAAAAAGAGAAAGAAGGAGAGAGATAGAAGAGAGAGAGAAAAGCGGGAGAGAAACAGAAGAGAGAGAAAAGAGGGAGAGAGAAAGAAGAGAGAGAAAGAAGAAAAAAGAAAGGAGAAGAGGAAAAGAGAAGAAAGAAAAAAATAAAAAGTATAGGTAAATTATTTACATTTCTATTGTCTCTATCTTTTGTATTATGAAAGCAATATATGCTTGGGTGATCAAGAAGATCTATCCCCAGTTTTAAAAGAACTATTTTATTATTCTATTTTATCTTATGAAAGCAAAACATACTTGGGTGATTAAGAAAATCTATCCCCATAATTTTAAAAGAATTATTTAATTATTATTTAATAATTTCAAAAAAACTCATTTTATTATATATTATGTTTTACTTGTTACAAATTTATTTAGTTTATAACAACAATAACAAAAAAGACAAAAGAAATGAACTGGACTGTGGACATCACAATCTTACCTAGACAGGCTAGACTAGAAACCCTAATAAAACAAACGAAGAGTCTCTCCTTTTTTTTATTTTTTTTTTTTAACTTCTCTTTTGCTTTTAGGACCTTTTTTAAAATCTGATTTGATGTTCCACCCACCAGACTTCAGACTTATCATCTAACTTTTTATACTCCCTATGTGAAAGTTGTGTTCTCGAATGGCTCCACGTAGGGTCTGACGTATTAAGCCCACAGACCGTCACATTTGTCGCTAGACCTCCCTCTATAATACTAGCATTAAATACACAACTATAAGAAAGGCAAAAGAAATGGACTGGACTGTGTGCTTCGCATCTTCCTAGACAGGCTAGACTAGAAACTCTAATAAAACAAATAAATTTTTTTATTTTTTTAAAAATAAAATATATTAAAATATATTAAAATAAATATATTTTTAATTTTAAAATATTAATTTAATATTATTAACAGAACGATAATTTATTAATATTATTATCAAATTATGAAAAATATAAATATAAATTTATAATACATAATAAAAAATAAAAATTAATAACACTTTTAAAACGCATTACCTTTTTATAATCTGATTTGATGTTCCACTCACCACACTACAGACTTATCACCTACCTTTAAAGTTGTGTTCTCTGAAAGACTACCACCAAGGATTTCAATTCGACCTCTTCGTTCTTTATTTCCAGATCTGAAGCTTGATTCTTCATCGCGTTCTTCGGATTCTTAAACTCAGCTTTTTCCTTTTTTTCTCTTTCTGCAATTGATGATTCGTGTTTTCAAATAGTTAGAGGTGATTTGCACTCGAACGTAGAGTCGTTGAATTTGGAGAAGCAGATGAGGCTCCACCGCTGATGTCATCTCACCAAGTACAAAAAAAAAAATTATAAAATTGCTAATTGGATCCGCATTTATAATGGGATCTGACAGATCTACCAAATCCGATCCGAAAATAAATGGATGTGTCGAGTTTGAATTTTGTCGGATTATCAAAACGGATTTGTCTAATCGGATTCAAATTTGTCGAATCGTGTCCGGATCAGATCCGGCCAGTTGACAGGTCAAGATGAGTTGATCTGCCTCGGCCAACTTGTACAAGTAGATCAAGTTTTCTAAACCACACTAACTGAAGTTGCAGACGTTTCAAGTGGGTTATTATCATTTCAGCCAGTATAAATCTATGGCTGAAATTAGTTAGCAAGCTGATTTTTTTGGGACTTCTAAATCTCCTCTGAACATTCTTTGGTTTGAGGGGTTCTTGAGAGAAAAAGGCAAAGGCATTACCTTGCGACATGTTAAAAGATTACAGCTTTAAGGGCTCTGCATTCTACCGAAATCAGAGTATTTTGTACTGAAAATGCAGAATCTGGCAAAAATAAAATGAAAATCACAGATATTTGGCTAAAACTTATGCGGCTTGGCTGAGTAACATTTCAGATTCATGCAGGTGCCAGGATCAGCTATTGATTTTAAGGTGTGGTTTAATAGAATAACAGCAGATTCATCCATAATGCACTAGTACACTTAAATTCTGTGTCTGCAAAATAAACACAGAAAAATGACGGAGACAAAAGATTTGCGAAGCTTCAAAACAAACTCTAACTTGGAACGTAGATGAGATCAACAGAGTTTTGCTTCGAACAATTCTCTTAGGATCGAGGTAACTTGGAGCTTCGTAGAGATCAGAAGAATTTCATCACAATCAATTGCCTTAAGATCAAAATTTTAGAGGCTTTAATCTGATAAAAATTTATCTGAGGTTTGATGTATGTAATTTTGTTTATAAAATTGTGTTTGGATCGTGCACTTCATTTACGAAGGTTACTAAAGAAAATTAGAAACAGAGAAATCAATTCTCTTAAACAAATGTTCTATTAATCAATTAAAACTTCTTGGGATGAAGGTTGTTACAATGTATTTAATGGAAAAAAATAAACCCTAGTTACCAAAATTAAGTCAAAAACAAAGAAAATAAAAAAATTATCAAAGTTGCAAAATTTGAGTTATGCTCAAATTTAAAAACTAGGAAAATAAAGAAACTACTAAAAAAAACCTAAACCAAATCGGATTTGTATAGGCTAAGATATTAAGCAATCAAATCTTTTCAAAATGGCAAAATCGGGTATTACAAGGCCTAAACGGGTGAATCCTGCCAAAAATTAATAGGGTATATAGTTTATTATAAGTTTTGATCTCTAGCACGTTTCTAATGAGACCACCTAGTTTCATATAATTCTGAGCTTGAAAATCTTGATTTCCATTCGACATCATTCTTCTTTGTTGGAAAAACTCATACTTGACTTTAGATTCTGAAATTAGACTCTGAATTTTCTAACCTTTCTCACAGGACTCATCCAGTCTGTCCATCGAGTCAAAATAAAATACTCCATAATCATTCTCTTAATGAATAATTAAGAAAAGTAATTGGATTCTATGAAATAGAATGGATCTTCGTAATAATGGTCGTCTTAAAAATTTTCAATGAAAACCAGGGGAAGCATATCTCCATCGATTGTGATGTTTGGAATTTTTTATGATTCTTCATCGAAAATTGGTGGTTTACTCCAATCAAAGAACAGGATTTGGAGTAATTGTTGAAGTGAATAAGCAATTGTTCTCTAACACTTCATTATCATTAGGGTACTCATCAAAGATTGGCGGTAAATTTCAATTTGAATTACCTTCAGAAAAATTAAAAATATTCTTATTCTTAATTATTTCTTCTTTAACAATCTACTCCTCCACAAAACGTGTATTTGAAAAACGATATCTATGTTGATAACTAGCCACAAGGGTAGCAGCTTGTTGCATTAAGGCTTTGATCAATAGGCAGTGATTACACTTCAAAAGTATAATTTCAATCCCCTAATTAGTGGATTAGTAACTCTAGTTTAGATATTAGATTAATACTTTATCTTTAAATTGTTCTAAACATGCCTTTTGATCTAATTGCAGGAAATGTAGCTTAATTGTAGAAGAAAGAGCCAAAAAGTACATCACCGAGTGATCGCCTAACTCACCGAGTGCTAACTTTAGAGAGCTGATTTCACCGAGTGAATCAGGGGCTTTAGCCGAGCACTCGGTCGCTTGGCGAGCACTCGGTCTCTTGGGAAAGAGTTAGCCAAGCACTTGGTTAGCGCTCGCCTGACAGATTTTTGTTTTTGCATCAACTATAAAATGCTGTTTTAGACTTTTTTTTAAGGAGCATTTCATTTCTTTTCATAGTTCTACATTTTCTAGCTTGGATTTATTATACTTAGGAGTCATGTAGAGATAGAACTTGTAATTTTCCTTTACTTTCATGCACTTTTCTTTACTTTCTTTGTAATCAAAATACTTCAATTTCAATTGATCGCCTATCAAAGAAAGCAAAGAAGAAAAAGATACAGATGGGAGAAACTCCTCTTTGCATCATCATTATTTTTTGGATTAGGCATACACTTGGGCAAAGCCAAGAATTTAAACTAACTTGGGTTATGTAAATCTAGGGCGCAGTTTTCCTACATCAAGAATTATGCGGTTGTTGTTCCGAAGACATGTCTCAATAAAACTTTGCCACGTGGCAAGCCTTAAAAATCCGCATTACACCAGATTCTAAACTTTAAACTCCCATTCACAACTGACTGTCTTGTTATCTCTAAACTTTAAGCTTCAAGGATGATTCTTTAGCAAACTAGCTCTGTAAGGAGAAAAATAAATAAATAAAGCGGAAAAAACATGGAAAAGCCAGTGTTGCAGCAAGTTTGGTATGGCGATCTCCACTTTCAGTTTGTATTTATCATTATTGACTGCGGTATTGTTAGAAGATATAACAATGGTTTTCATCTTGTAAAATCTTGAAGTTTGCTTACTTGCAAGTCCCTTGGTGACTGGTTGCAGTCGGTAGTGATTGTGGGCTCTGAAGACAATTACGCGGCTTTGATATTGGTAATTTCTGGTGTGCATTTTCCCTTGATCTGGTTGTTATATATATTCATTTATTTACATGAGCTTTACGTTAAAGGAGCTGGGAATTATGAAATGAGGGTAGTTTAGAGGCCCCCTGTTACTGTCTAGTCCACTCATATATTGCACTCATGAAGCGAAAGCATTCAAAATTACTTCAGGAAATTTTATTAATCGAACAAACTTGTACACAAGTAATTGCGTACCCAATTACACACTGCAAAATCTCACCCATACCAAAGACACAGTCACAATCTAACCTTTCTCTCAGAGAAAACACGACTGACTTTGCTACCCTTACATGGCCACTAACCAACATGGAGAAAAAAGTTCAATAATTAGGTAGTACGAATTTCTTAAGTAGTTATGCATATCAAATTTTTTTATATGTTATTTACTACATTAAAAGTCTTTTCATTAATTATAAATTTATATTGCTAATGTAATAAAACACCTCATATCTGAATTTAATAGGGACGAGCACTGAGCAGTTAGCACTACTTGGTCACTGGACTTTTTTCTCACTAACACAATTCACAGCACACGCTAACTTCACTTAAGAACGAGTGAAGGATTAATCTTTTTTTTTTTTAATACAAGATAATAAGAGAAAGGAAAGAGTTGGTGGAATTTGAACTCTTACCAAATGAGTGGGTCTAAAGTGCATCTCAACCACTGGAGTAGGCCGAATACTTAGTGAGGGATTAGACTAAGAGAGAGAGAGAGAGAGAGAGGTCATTTGTTAATATATACCAAATCTCACTTTAATACCTTCATTTTTATTCATAATAATTAAACACTTAATTACCTTTTCATTTTGTTGCAATGTCAAACACATTGGCTTTATTGATAATGTAGATCTTTGGGATCGTTGCAATGATGAACAAACAGTAATCTAGTGTGTTTTTATTGAATATTATTTATTTTCGGCTTTTATGCCCTTCGCATTTTGTACCAATTTATTCAAGGCAATTAAAGTTGTAGGCCTCCTTTTTAAAGGTTTATTCTTTCTAATTTCTTTGCCTACATGGCATGAGTTTCTATTTCCGCCAATCGTCCAGCTTGCTTGCTAAAGTCATGGAGGCCATGAACTTACCCAGTTTGCAGTAAGACTATGACACATTACTGGAAAGAAACTGGGTACAGTTCTAGCTCTTGAGAAATGTAATACAAGAATATCACTTGATTAATAGTTATACAAGTTGATTGCTGGCCTGGAAACATTCTAAATGTCCACATATATATATACATATGGTCAAACCACGAAATCCATAATGCATTATGTAATTATATATTTGACTTCCTTACTGCTCTGATTCAAAGTTATACGCAATGATTCCATGTTTTAAAGTTTCAGATCTCTAAGGCTACGTAGATACTGCTGCAACATGATTGCGTCAGAAATGTGTGAAGCAAATTGTAAGATTATGGATCCATACCCTAAGATTAGTTCCAAGGATAACCAATATGATAACATCCCACTTGCTCTAAAAACCAAGATTTCTGTTTCACAAAAATAAAAGCCACCTTTAGCGACTAAATTTTTGTCGCCAAAAGTTAGTTCTCGTCACTAATTTTAATCAGCGACAAGTTTTAATTGTCGCTAAATTATTTAAACAAAAGTTTTTTGCGACAGAGTATGTGTTCGTCTCCAAAAGAATTCCCTAAAATGGCCAAAAGTTATATTTCGCGACGGATATTTTGTCGCCAATATTGAGACTTTCAACAGCTAAGATCAATTCGTCACCAATAGGTTATTGCAACCGGACAATAACGTTGCTACAAGTCGAACTGTTGGGAGAATATTGCACTTTGGCGACAAAAAAAAGTCGTCACTAAAAGTACTTCTAAATATTATCGACTGGTTAGATAACTCATCGCCGAAAGTGAATTTTACTTTTAGAAATTATTCCCTAAAATGCATTGTGGATGATTTTTTTCTCTTGTACATATCCATACACCTACAAATTTATCACAACCTGTGTATTCATCAATATATTCCATTCTCCTAACAATTTCCAAATGAAACATTAAATAAAAGTACAAAGCCCCTATTAAATATTCAAATCGAATTATATAAAAATTTCAACTAGAAGAAAACAATACAAAATCTTGAAACAAAATGTATTCATCGTCTATCTGTATCAAAAAGAAAGAAAGACAATTTTCATTAACTGAAATTGTAAACCAAACGGGGCCTCTAAGCTTCCGAATACATGATAAAAAAATTTCATTGATCCCCCAAATCCTTATACATGCATGAGTCCATCGTCTATCTGTAACAAAAAAAAGGAGAGAAAGAATATTATCAGTATTTTATCAAACACATTTTAAATATAAGTGTTTTAAGTGTTTAATTTCACAAATTTGCTTCCAATCCTCTAACCCTGACTCCTATCAGGTACCAACTGTTCCTACTTGTTTAGACTTTAATGAGAGCTTAATAAAGACAATTCCATTAACTATTGTGTTCTTAATCCACTCTCAGCTACCAAACTAACCTTAGATTGTTAATTGACATGTGCAAGGTTAAACAGTCGCCGCAACATTTAAGAGAAAAAAATTAGAAATGACAATGGTGGAGGTAGATCAACCAAGACACATGAGTATATAGTTCTAAAATACCGTAGGTGGTAGCTGAGGGCATTAAGTATTATTGTAGGAAGATTATTTTTACTTACGTAAAACTGGCTGTTTACATAAAATACGATTATAAGCATAAAAGAAATTCTTTCTTGCATTCCTCCTGAAAAGCCTCTTTCATTTCATAGACAATGATCTACATAAGCAGTGATAGTACTCAATCATATCAGAAGTAATGCAATTCTTAACCCAAATCTCAAATCCCCTTCCAATAAATAATATGATCAATCAAACTATGCTAAAACCGCAGCCCTCACTAAAAAGCTGATCTTGCATTAATTGATCAGCACCTCTTTATGGAACCTTGCAGGCTTTTTAAGATAAAGCTTCCGTAAGGTTCAAATGTTGTTGCCTTAATAGGAACTGACCAAGCATTAGTGGTGCTCATTCTTGTGTATTATCTATGCCACTATTGAAAAGATCCAACTCTTAAATAATAACATAAAAACACAATTACAGATCCTTGAAAGATGATCTAAGATTACATCAATCAATTTAAAGTGTCACTCCAAAATTCAATGCACAACCATGTTATATCATTGTGACTTGACTCACCATGTTAGCCTAGTAACTGCCATGTTCTGTAATTTACAAAATAGAACCGAACCTGTATTTTTTCAACACATACGCCGACTTGTCTACTCAACCAGTGTCTCTAGCCAAGGAGACATTCTTCCATTAAATGGGAATTTACACCAAAGTTGTGAGAACTTGGCACCAAGATTACAAAAGAGATAAAAGATATAATTGCATAAAAAATTACTTATGGGCTATCCCCACAGTTCTTTTTTTCTTTCTTCTAAGGCATGCAATAAATAATGTCAATCAATATTTAGAAATATGATTGGGGCAGGAAAGTCTGTAAAATTTCTCCAATTTAGTTTAGGTTATATGTCCGATAGCAAAAAAAACAAACACAGACTTCATACTAGTGTCCCAAGTTTTTATATTTTTATTAGCAAGACATATATCACCAATCTGTACCCAAAAAAAAAAAAAAAACTAACATAATGAACACTGTTAGAAAGTACATGCCTTTCTGTTTCCTACTCCTTTTCCTCCTTATCCTTTTTTTTTTTTTTTTTGGTTAGGCCCAAGAACATAAGCTAAATATATAACAGTATAGTCATGTCCTTCTTATAAATATTCCAAGTCCTGTTTATGTGCTCGGACTAGGATCACAACTCTTCAGAGAATCATCTTTTACCGCTTGAATTAAGGCTTGAAAACTAATGCTTCTTATTGTTATGAGGTTGTGCCGAATATCTAAGTACAAGAGAGTATTTTTATATTTCAACAAATATCAACGGCTTTATCTGTTTGGACCCTTGGACATTGAGTCTGGCATTGATGTCCTAAAGCAATTCCTTAAGAGGAGGGCTATTCATCTGTTTATTATCTTTAGGCTAGCAGTTAATTAATTGACCCTTAGTCTGTAACAATTTCCCAATTATGATTGACCTCTAAATGCCCAAAGCATCAGCCTCCATACCAAAAGTGAATCCCACATAAAAATGTGAAGAAAATAATGAGAAAAAACTTCATCAAATCTGAAATTGCAAGCTCAAGAGAAAGAATTTAGATTTGTGCAGCAAATTAGTGAAATGGAGCACATGGGATGGCACAGATCAGAATTTAATAGGATGAAAAGAAACCCTAAACAGACAATTTAAAGAAATTCAAAGGTTTACGAAAAGACAAACCCGTGATCAGAGCAAGGATCAAAATTTCGTTTCGATAAATCGTTTTGGTTCGCTCAAAAACGGAAACGTTTTAAAAACATTTCGGAACTGTTTCGGAACATTTCAGAAGGGACAAATATTAATATAGTAAAATACAATCTTTTGTATTTTTTTCTCAATAAAAATTGTACAATATTTATGAAAAATTATTATTACGGTTTATAGGGTTGTGTTTTGGTGTATTTTTTTTATGTTCCAGTGTGTTTTAACGGAAACAATAAAATTTCATTGTTCTACTAATATTTCGTTTCTGTCTTTTAGGAAACGGAAACGTTTTGGTCGTTTCGACGGAAACAAATGAAAATTTTGTTTCTTGATTCAGAGAAAGACGCGTTGATTGAAGAAAAGAGGTCGTTGGAGGTGTATGATTTGTGGCATGCTAGAGCTACAGCCTTGGCTGTGTCCTCAGGAAATCTAGGGCCTTCTATTGGAAACTTTCAGCACCTCTAATGCTGTGATGAAGGGAGCTAGGGTTTCTTGGTGTCTTGATACTTTTCCAATTTCATTAATTGGGGAAAGAAAGTGAGGCTTTGTTGCGGGGGTGCTTCATTGAGGGACCCAGGTAGAGAGAGACAAAAGAAAGAAAGCTTGAGAGGTAGAGAGAGAGACACCCAGGAAGCGAGAGAGAGAGAGAGAGAGAGAGAGAGAGAGACGATACAGCAAGAGGATTTCTAATTTCTAAAAGCAACTTTTCGGCTGCCAGCAATAGCACATTTTTTGCAGCAAGTTTTTTATTTTTATTAGTCGTCCTATTTTCAATTATTTAGCTGGCTGAAATCTTCCCTCCTTTTTAGGTGGTGCCTAAGTTATCTGCCCTCCTTTTAGGTGGCGCCTACGTTTTGTGGATTTTATTGGCAACAAGAAAAAAAATTTGTTGCAGAAAGTACTTTTTTGGCAATGAGAACAAAATGGTTGTCGTGGAAAGTGTCTTTTTGGCAACGAGAAAAGACATTGTTGAGGAAATTAATCCTTTGGCAACAAGAAAAAATTTCGTTGTACAAAATATATTTTTCGCAATGAAATTATACACCGGTTGCGAAAGATGTAATTTCTTGTCAAGCCCTAGAAAGAAAATTAAAATAGATTCCAAAGGTCGAGAAAAGACATATATTTCTCACAGAGAGAGAGAGAGAGGGGGGGATTCAATCCAGGAGGGAGGAGCTGTGTGTCCTTTGCTTCTTCTTAGGGCGAATTGAACATAATAGCCAGAAATTGAGAGGATTCGATTGGATAGGTTCAGCGCCTTTGAGGTTGCAATGAGGAGAGTGTGCAAGAGAGCTAGGGTTTCTCCATGCCTTTCACAACTTTTCAGATCTCAACAATGTGGGAAGAAAGTGAGGTGTATGTGTACGGGTGTGAGGTTAAGATGGAGATAGACACAGGTAGAGAGAGAGAGAGAAAGAGAGAGAGAAGTAGACAGATTGAGCGGGAGAGGGAAAAACAAACGGAACAGAGAAGAAATGAAGAAAGGGGCGCCAAATTTTTTTAGATATTTTGTTCACTGATAAACTTCCCTCCTTGTGCGCGAAAAAAATTTAGAAGGCACAATATTGGCAATGAGAGAAAATTTTCATCGCCAAAAGTACCCTTTAGGCAATGGGGAAAAACTGTTTGCAAGTTGTGTGATAACAATTGGAAATGAGAGCAAAATGTCGTTGCGGAAAGTGCACTTTGGGCGAGAGAATAATAAATCGTTCAGGAAAGTGTAACTTTAGCAGCCAGAAAAATAAGTTGTTGCAGAAATTACTCCTTTGGCGATGAGACTAAATGTCATTGCGGAAAGTACACTTTTGGCAACAAGATATGCGTTTGTTGCCAAAAATTGTTGCTGAAAGTGTATTTTCTTGTAGTTCATGATTAAGATATGGATTTCTGAAGTCAGTTTGCACTATCTCACGTCAATCGGGCAAAACTTATATTACGTTCTGCCATCTGTGATGAACTATTTTTTCAATATTTGCAACCTCTACTACTTGAGGTAGTTAGTTTGTTTCCACAATTCAGTTCTACCTAGGGCCTTCTTGTCCATCAACAACTTCATAGCACAAATCATAATTTTCCTTTCTATTAGAGCTCATAAGGTAAACGCAACGGATTCATAGCCTTGAAGATTCAACAAAAGGTTGAATGCTCACTCGCAATCCACCTGACAAATGATGTATGCTCTCTGATTATAGAATAAAGCCTTTAGGTGAAAAAAGGCAGAATTTCCAAATTCAGTTCTACATTTTGCATATGTCACGTATTAGTGATTGTAACATTATATACAGAGGAAATTGGCTATGTCATCATTGTCATTCATACCAGAACAAAGTGCTATTTTTCAGATGGGTTTGTCAATCTATTCCAAACAACAGCAAGCAAATCCAACAATCTTCCAAACCAGGTTTGAGTTAAAAAAATAAAAAATTAAAAAAAAGAACAACTCACCAGACATTGACAGAGGCAGAAAAATTAATGTATCCGCTGCATATCGTTTAGCGGGGAGCAGTCACTGGGACAATTAAGCAATGCCACACTGAGAGTTCACAGCAAAATCCTTATATATTTTGTGAAATTCCGGGGGTTCTGTGAGATGGCAATTTAGGTTACAAAATCTGCATCAAAGAAGCTAAACAGGTAACTTCACCCAATGATACTAAATAAAATAGGCAAGAGGAATCAACAATTAAACAAATGAAACTTCTGAAACCGAGCAGGAGAAGCTAACCTTTCATTCTGAAGAGTTGCCAAAATGTGGCAATTGGCAAAGCTGATGTTGACAACAAATAATAGTAGATTTATGTGTACCTGAAGAAAGAGGAAATGTCGTCATGCCTTCAAAATGAGAAGCTCCCAAATAACTAAGAGAATTAAAACTTACAAATTGATGGATGAGTTATCTATGTAAGGAGAGCTCTTTTATGAAGTTTTTGAGCCAACAGTTTGGCTACCTCATTTCCACTTGATGAATAATGTCAAAAAAAAATGTTATCTTCTTTCCAACTGCACTGATGATGTCCTCCAACACCGCTAAGCTGAATTTTATGTGTTTCCCCTAAAATTACTCCCCTGATTCCCAAAAAACTTAGATACTGGAGAGTAATTTTGATATTTCTTGCAGACATGATATTTCATTGTTTTATGATCTGCAGGCCTGCAATTTGGACCGAAGATTTTTTAATTATTCAGCCCATTTAACAGAAACTCAACTTCTTTCAGTACTAAAGACTCTAATGCAACCCAGCTACATCCAGCCGCCTTTTTCACTCCATTTGAAACCAAATTCTCCAACACAACCCCCTTGTCTTCCCACAATCCCCGGTCAGCATACATATTGGCTAACAAAACATAAGACCCATGCTTACTTGGTTGCAACTCAATAATCCTTTTCAAAGACTTTTCTCCTAAACCCATTTCTCCATGAAGCCTACAAGCACCAAGTAATGTTTCCCATACAAAGATATCTGATCCAATGTCCATCTCTTCAATAAACCTCTCTGCTTCAATTAACCTCCCAGAACGACCCAAAATGTCAACAACACAAGAAAAATGTTCCCTTCTAGGCTTAAGGTTATAAATATCAATCATCATATTAAAAACCCAAATCCCTTCATCCAGATGACCACCATGGCTACATGCAGAAAGACACCCAAGAAATGTAACATCGTCAGGATTTAGTCCTTCGCTTGTCATTTCATCAAGAATGCCAAGAGCCTCTCTGCCCTTGCCATGGTGCCCAAAAGCTGTAATCATTGCTGTGCAAGAAACCTTGTCATGTCTTCCCATTGTCCTAAACACCAAGTGAGCTTCTGCTAAGCTTCCACACTTGGAATACATATCTATTAGAGCATTGTTAACTGAAATATCAAATCCAAAGCACGACTTGACAATTCTAGCATGAATTTGCCTCCCATGCTCGAGGTTTGCCAAATTACCATACACTGAAAGGATACTAGCAAAACTGAAATCATTCTCTTTCACACCTAGTCTAATCATATTCTGATAAAACCCAATTGCTTCCTCATTCAGTTTATTTTGCATGAACCCTGCAATCATTGCCGTCCAAGAGATAATGTTAGGGGCTAAAGTTGCCCTAAACATTTTCATGGCGGAAACCATTCCTCCTTCACATCTCGAGTACATGGTAATGAGGGCATTGCTTATGGGTGTTTCGTAAGTCAAACTGGTTTTTATAGCGCAACAATGGAGCAGCTTTCCCAGGTAGAAATCTCTGGGTTCCAAACATGTTTTTATGATACTAGTCAAGGTGAATCCATCAAATTCCACATTCTCCCGTAGCATCTGAGTGAAAATTCTCAAGGCATGTTCTTTATTATTGTTTCCCACACACCCATCAATCATAATGTTCCACGAAACCAAATCCAGCTGAGTGATCTCACTAAATACTTTAACGGCATCTTGTAGTCTCATTTGCTTTGCATACCCATCGAGTAAGGAGCAACCTACGTATTCATTAGAACTCAACCCATGTTGAATGGCTTGCGAATGAAAGGCGTCCCTCAGTCGTGAGGCTCCTAGACCAGCACAAGCTCCAATCAACCCAGCTAAAGTGATATGATTGGGCTTGGCATCCTCTTCGATCATCTTCTTATAAAAAGAGACAGCTTCATGGCCATAATTACGTCGAACACAATCCGAAATCATCGTATTGAAGGAAACAACATCTCTTTTAGACATTGTATCAAACAATCGACGAGCAATTCGAAGCCGCTCACATTTGCAATACAGACCTAGAAGCTTGTTCCACAAGGAGATAAACCCGTCAAAGTAAAGCTTGAGGAGGCGGGTATGGACCCACAAACCCGTCTGAAAATCTCCCGAATCAGCACACTCCTGCAAGACATGGCTCAACTGGTGCAACTCTACAGGACTGACGTAGCTAAGTCCAGGTGATCCAGCGATTGAGCTGGTTAAGGTGGAAATGGTACTGAGACGCTGGCACAGAGACAGGCGGAGATTCTGGTAAACGCAAGAGTCTCTAGCTGATTTACAGTGGCGTAGGTTGGCAAGAATCCTGAGCATTTTATGGCATGAGTTCAATGGAGAACAATCACGAGGCCATGCAATTCGTCAAATCTTTAATTTTTATAAGTATCGAAAGATTCTAAATCTCCTCCACGCTGGCACCATCGTGGGAGAGTCATGTGCGGACCTTGGTAACGACTAACGAGGTACCGGAGAATCGCTGTCTTTTCTTTTTTGTTTTTTTAGTTATTGTGTATCGGTGTTCTGGCCAATTTCCTTTACGCTAGGGGTGTCACCCGCCTACTTAGTCCGTCCATTATTTATTTTATAAAGTTTATGAAATTTTCTAGGCCTAAGTAGGTTAATGGGGGCTTGGAAATTGTTCTGAAGCTTGGCTCGGCTGCCAGATCCTAAATAAATATAAAATAATATATTATTATTTTTTAATATTATTTTTTTAAAAATAAATATTTTTTAAATTAAATGAGCGAGCTTCAAAATATAAATTTTATTTTAAACGAATTTGAGATTTAATTTTAAACTCTAAGAAAAAAAAATTTTAATATAGGCCCAACCCGATCTCACCAAAATCCATCCCTAGTTTACTTGCTGTACAAGTCAATTAATTCTCTCTCCGGTTGAAATAAAACAATTTATTTACATCAATACTAAAGTATTTATAAAAGATAAATCATTTGCAGCTTAACCTAAAGAGTTAAGATTAAGTTAGCAAATGTGAAGAACACACCTGACCAACTGCAAGATGAGGAAGTCGACTCCCGCCTAATCACTGCACCATGATTTCATTAGAGGTGGTGATCAAATAACATTTTAGGATGTTGCGGTTGTCACTAGAACAACGTCTAAAGACGTAACTGCTTGTTTACTATTACTTGAACTCTGGGCATGTACGTATATATTTTGTATGTAATATGTATGCAGACAAAAATTTGGAAGAAGAGAAGAGGGCTGATGACAAAATTAGGAGAAATTTGGGGCCTGTATACAATAGTGGTGGTTTAACGCCATTTTGGAGAAACTATTCAGCGTGATTGTCGGTCACTTGTACTTTTCTGTAGGACTAATTATACCGATGGTCCTCATACTTTAGCTTTGTGTCGATTTTGTCTCTGTAATTCTAATTTCAACAAAAAATACCTTTTAATTTTGTAATTAATGTCTAATAGGTCTAATTAAAAACAATGTTAGTCAAATAGACAGAAATCAAACTTTTTGAGAGCAAATTAGTAAAAGCAATCAATTTCCCTCCTCTTTTCTCTCATTCTTCATCTCTTCTTCACTCTCATTGCCCAATCACTTACCTGCACCCTCGAACCACCTTCAAGCCATACCCATCATCCCCACTACCCTTCCCCATCCGCCGCACCACACCAAACCCTACCAAAGACTAACATACATAAAGCTATAAACACATAAATGCATGAATATATATATATATATATGTAGTAGAGAGAGGAAAGAAAAGGATATTAATCAAATCTTCCACAAGCTCACAGAAAGCTTTTCTCAAAAGTAATTTTGAATTATAAATGATCAGCACTTACATATGCATATGTATAGAGAGAAAGTCACATGAACACAACTAAATACCAACTAATCTTACTTTCAACATTTTAAGGAATTTCAACAAACTTTCATTGTGATATTGTCATCCAATTATTTATCAATAACATATAGGAAAAGAAAAGTACCACAATCACACTATCAAAAAGTTTATAAAATAAAAAAAAAAATTTGTAACAGTTTTCCATGGCTCTATTTCAATCAAGCTTGGTTTCCACAAGCCTTTGCGGGTATTGGAATCATAACCCAATCACCATTTTCCACTGGACTCTTTAGAAAACGAGAGTGGTGTTTGATATTCAAAAAGAAAGTTAGCTTTTTAGGTATTCACTCTAAAAGTTAAACCCAATTAATTTCTCTCTCTAAAAATTAAACCCAATTTAGCCAATTGGAGAAAAATGGGGTCTAGTTTTGTTTTGTACTATTTTTTTTAATGAAATACAACCAAAAGCGGGGCCTAGTGTAGGAAATTAAAGTTGAAGTCTTTAATTTCCAAAAACAGGATAAAAATTAGCAAGAAAACAGTGGAAGAAGAAAGGAATTTTTATATATTCTGAACTTAAAAAGACACAGCAAGGACTACACCTTTATATATATAGGTGAATAAAGACTCCAACAGACTCCAAGGATTTCTCCAACTAATCCTTAACTTTAGCCTAAAGAAAATATTAACCGAACCTATTTTTATGGCACTACCTTAACAAATAGATAACAAGTTCCTAAAAAATCTACAAAGAGGTCACAGACTTATTCAACTAAAATAACTCAGCAAAACAAACTAACTATTTGAGTTTAACGTTAAATTCCAACAGCCTCCCTTAAACTCAAACTTTCAGAGGTACACATCCCCATCTTCTCCTTCAACTTGTTGAAGACTTCAGCTTTCAACGGCTTCGTGAGAATGTCAGCAATCTGA